>JAWNNQ010001455.1:0-375000 GCA_035044765.1 Leucophenga montana | reverse complement strand
TTTGTTAATACTTAAAGCATTAGCATTAAATATTCATTCCTGTCAAATTACAACAATTAAATTAACTTTAATCAAAAAAAAAAAACAAAAACAAAAAAAAATGGTTGTCTGTAAAGTCGGTTTACGGACGATAATTTTAAGTGATATCGTCATAAGAAAACATTGATGAAAAATTTCATACTTTTGTAAATTGAATTCTAATGTAATTCCAATAATTCAAACAGTACACAAACAACTTGTCATATAGAAGAGTTTCGTTACCAACAACAAAGAGTGAAATCCTCGACTGACCACCAGCAACTTTAAAAGCCTTTTGTTGTTGTTTTTGGTACTCAAATGCAATGGTAATTGTTATTGTCGTCTTCCTTGATCTATGGTGTGCGTGCTTTGTTTACTTTGTACATGTATTTTATTTGAAACAAACTTTATTATACACCTACAATGTTATTATTCATACATTCTACCAAATGCATAGCGCACCCCACCGCGCGCTAGATAACACTAATTCGCAAACGCACACACACACACACACACTCACACTCACATAAATATAGCTTTCAACAAGCCAATGCACGCTGGTCTGTCTATCGCTTGCTTGTTAAGGCAGAACGACGCAATCGTCACATGTATTCATATGTGTACGATTACATGTTCTGCCTTTTGCTTTTCGTTCGTTTAGTGTCGTACCGAATTAATAGACGTTATTACGTCTAAAAAAAAATTATAATAATAAATCTCTAGCACGCTTGGCTTGGGAGCTGTGGTTAATAGAAAACAGACTTAGGCGGTGACCTATTCAAGTGGCGAGAAGTGTATACAAAGGTGAGTTAGAATATCTTAACTCTCTCCTCTCTCTCTATTTTCCTAACCAAATCGATTGTTTCTGAAGTTTCTTTCGTTACGTTCTCTCGCACTTCGCTGATAATTATACACCACATTTATATTACAATGAGAGCGTTAAAGCGCAACAGAGATAGAGAGTATTTTTCTCTCTATTCTACTGACTGAAACAATGGAACCGAAAGGAACAGAGAGAACAATGTGGTGCATAGAATGACGCATAAAAGGCTGAGGTGTGAATACATCAAATGGCAAAAATTACAGTAAATCACAAAGAAGACGTGAATAACATAGGAGAAAGCAGAATAAGAGAAAATATATAATAAAACAAACAAAAGAAAATGCTCGGTTAGGCCGAAGTTTATATACTCTTCACACGCACCTAAAACTCGAATAAGTATGCAGAAGTCGAGATAAATTTTATTAAAAAAGAAAACTTTTTTTTTGAAAATAACAAACACTAAAAAACAAGAAAGAACGGTGCAATCGAGTGTGCTCGATTTGGACATATCCTATTTATAACTTTTTTAAAACTCCTTACACGAACAATAGATTATATTTTTTAGTACTCCGATATGGACATTTGCGGTAAATTTTACTAGATTCTATGAAAAACTCGAATTATGTAAAAAGAAAAACCAAAATGTGGGTAGATTTGCTCCGATCTGGGCATATTTATTTTGTAAGAATTGATGTAACATAGGCATTTCCTGCTTAATTAACAAAAAAAAAAAAAAACAAATAATTTGTTGCAAAAACTTAAAAATAGAAGCTAAGTTTGTAAGGGGGTTACTCCTTATAGTGACCAATCTGAACCTATGCGGTATACGAGGCATATCCAGGAAGTAAGAAAGTAAGTATAATATCAGCTATCTGAAGAGCTATTTAATTAATTTAAACAAACATTTTACCACGTCTGCTGCTCTTAGTAGACGAGAAAAAGCTGATAGCTACAAAATCGTCTAGCGTTCATGTATTTGCCGTTCTGATCATTCTCGATCGGTTAGCATCTTTACCCGTTCTGATTATTCTCGATCGGTTATATTAACCCTAATGCAATATTCATGTTTAACCCTAATACAATATATGACTCTACATGCTAACATTTATGTTTACAATATATATTTTTCACCCTCCTACCCCCAACCCATATTTTTTAAACGCGATTTTAGCAGTTTTGTATGAACAATTTTATTACCCGAGGGGTCATGAAGAAGGGTGAAGTGGAGAACTGGGGCAGGGAGAAGGACAGCAACGCGCCATGTACTAACTGTCTCTAGTTATTAAATACTCCATTCTTACTTGTTCTTTAAGGAACTATGCATGCTGAGTGCGAATTGTAAGAACTCACTTTCATTCATTTTTAATGAGTTTGCTAAAATCCCATGAAAACTTGTTTTTTATTAAGTTTGCTAATACAAGTACGTTAATGTGGTTAATGTTGTTTGAAGTCATTGAAGCATCTTTGCAATATAATTAAAAAAAAAAAAATGATTAAAACAACTCAGGCTCCATTTTTTGTTTTTGAATAGCGAGCTATGCTCTTATGTTTTCTTTACGAAGTCTAGAACGCTTCCAGCCTTTGACGCAAACACTTATTATACACTTGCACCTTTGGATAGAGAATATAATTAGAGTTAAGTATTGAAGCATTCATTAAGTGGTTAGCTCAAAAAATTATAAAGTTGACCTACAAAAACCAGAAGGTTTTTCTAGTACTATACCACGAAGTGATTGAAAGCCCCCAAGTAGTACATAAATATATATATTTACGATATATAAGAAGTCAGCATATCACACAAAAACCGAAAAGTGGACGGTAGCTCTGTAGGCTATGTCTGTCAGTGGGCGTGATCAACTTATTTTTGAAATACTATCAGTCTATGATCACAAAAAAAAAAGAAACTCCAAACCCATTTTCAGATACTTTAGAAACTGTTTGCATTGACAAAGACAAATGAGAGACAGAGGATTGAACAGACTTTTGATGCTGATCCAGAATAAATGTACTTCAATGGGTCTGCCACGCCTCCTTCTGTTTGTTACATACATTCACAGAAATTTCATATACCCTTTTACCTTCTGGGCACAGCTTACAATAATACCTCAAATGTCAAATGTTAACAATTGAATACACTATCACAAAAAGAAACTAAAATAAACTGAATCACAAAAATGACTTTCCAAAATTTAGTAACTTTTATTACAGAAATAGTATAGGGTATTCAAATTATAAGAATATATGTATGTATATAGTTAATTGTGTTATTAAACGTACTAGTAAACTTAAAGTAATTAATTAGTTATGTATATGAATGTGGGTAGAAAGTTATCATTAAAAAATAGAAAAGCATGTGAAGGCACATCGTTTTGAAAAACTTAAAGTACAATAAAGAGTTAAATATATAGAATATATATATGTACAAATAGTTGAAAATACAATATTTAATCATTTAAGCCCAACGGATTATCCATTGTCTCAAAGGTTAGTTGAGTCTGCAAATTCATTAGTTTGTCCTTAAGTGCCCTAACGCCGCTAACGACAATATTCTCCGGTTTAAGTGCACCCGACGACTCGACTTTGAAGTAAAACTTATTCGCTTCGTCAAACAAATTGCGCACCTCCTGCGATTCAGCACCCTGCTGTTCTTCAGAATACTCACTCTTCGGCCATTCTTCCGATTTACATAAATTAGTGTGACGCAACACGTTATCCGGATCATATTCAAAAGATACGCTGCTGGTCGGATTCCACTTTGCATGATCCTTGCCAAAGCCTTTCCTTGCATAGGCGCTCAGCTTCAGTTGCTGGCCTCGACGTAATTTAACAATGAGTATCTCATCCTCGTCTTCATATCCGCTAATCGCCGGCAACACTTTAGGATGGCTCGACTTCAGATCGGCGGTCGTAACTTTGCGCGTCTGTGCTGCATCGCATTCGACGTCCAGCGTGAACTGCACACTGCAAAATTCACAGAAATCGGCGCAACTGCATTCACGCGAGTATTTCATCCAAGGGACGACAGCGTCGGAAGTAATCGGTATCAGTCCAAGACGATGGGCAATAAATTCATCCGATAATACAGAAGTGTTGGCCTCGAACTGCACCCAATCGATAGCCATAGTTGGTGTCTCGGCTATAAAAACGCGACGCATACTATTGGCGACGCTTAGATCGGTATTTCCAAGCACAAAGCTAACTTTCTCGTCAGTTAATTCGGTTACTTTCACAGTCGGCACATTTGGATTCGACATTTTAGCAATTTAATTGTTATTTTATTTGTACTATTTAATTCTATTTAAATCAATAAAGAAAAACTGTGCAAAAAACAATGTGCGCGTCACTTCGTGATTTCTTTACGTTTTGATATTCATACATAACGCTCATGGTGAATATATCTATCTCTATATACATATATAGCATAAATTCACCATGCAACCTACTCTCTGTTCTATTCCTATCGGTTCCTTTTATTTTCAGCTAGCAGCAGATAGTAGCCTTTTATCTCTATTATGCTCTAACGCTCCCAGCATTAAAGGAACAGAACACTCAGCGCATACTTCATACATATATTAATCACCACAGACAGGTGTTGTCCACCACAGGCTGTTCTTATTACTACATTTACTCATTGCAATGTTGCACTCTTCACTTTTAATTTATTCAATATAAACATATGCAGAGTATGAGTGTAGAAATCACAGAGTATGAGTGTAGTGTCACACCGGCCCATAAAGTGGGAAAAAGCATAAAGGCACTGCAAGATCGAACGATTGTTTTAATCATTTTTATCGATTTTTACCAGTTTTGAATACAGCAATACACACATACATATTTATACAATGAATTGTACATACACACAGATTAGTATACATACATATAAATTAGTATGCAGTGTACATAGGTATGTGCGGTTATGCCTGGAACAGAATCGAACATGTGCAGATCAACTGTCTCTTGATGAAGTAATATCAGATGACAGCGAGAGAGAGAGAGTGCTTATTAGCTTAAATAATTGTGCTCTCTTTTTTGTTCTGCAGCTGCCAGTTCTGAATACACAGCGATGCACACACACACACACACACACACACACACACATAATAGTAAACATTAGTGATGGAAAAATTGTTACTTTTAAATACCAGGTACGTAATAAGTTACAATTTAATATTACTGTTACTTTTAGCATAAACAAAAAAGTTTTTATTTTTCATTGGTTGTGTTAGGAAATGGTTTCAAAAGTAAAACAATTTGATTCGAATTTCTATTGAACTCATCTGCGTTAATCGGTTCGGTTCGATTCGATTTTCTTTTATTTTTTTTTTTTATTTTACAAGACTGTGAAACTCCTTCCTAAACATTGTTGAGTTCCAGCGCGTTTAAACATCGTTTATCAACTTGTACGTAAACTTAGAATCTTCCGGAGTCATGCTTTCGCCAATTTAGGGCTCCTCAAGCTCGTTGTCTTCCGCAGCATTGTTTATAACTAAGTCATGTGCATCATCAGATACATCAATGACGATTTTTGTTTCATAGAATGGTTTTCTTTAAAAATGTTACAAAAAAAAAAAAAAATAAACAAAAAAAAAAAATTACACTTTCTTTTACATCCTAAGTCTTTACAAGAACACAAAAGCAACTTGTATGACTAGATTCAGAGTATGTGCAAAGCAGGGTCAACGTTACCAACCAAGAGCTAAGCATATCTTTGGCATTTTCTGTGGCAACTGCATTAATTTTATCTTGAACGCTCCACTCCTTGCATATATGTATCCATTATCGATATTTTAATGTATTTGTCTTTGTGAGATCCTTCGAACCGTGAGCAGGTTAATAGTACGTTTTATTAAGTTTCCACGTTATTTGACGTCCATGTATCGGTTGAAATTATGAACGAAACCACATTTTTTAGTTCGTCTTTTGCTTGTTGAGAGATTTCAAAATATTTGTTTGTCAGCTCGTACATTGAAACGCATTCTTGAATGAGCTACCGAAAACTTGAACAAAATACCAATGTATGCATCTAAGACAGTGCAATTTATCGACAACAAAAAATATATATATATATATATACCTTTATTCTCAACAAACGATTGAGATTGTAAATAATTAATGACCATTTTTAGAACAAGTTTCTTGCGCCGCATTGTATCTAAAGGACGACATGCAAAGCTTGACAGTTTTATCTGACGACATAGTGCATGTGGATCTTTGACTCGTTGTGTAGATGAAGTAAGTGTAACTTCGTCCGTGTTCGAATCAACGGTCGCCATGTTGACCAAAGATGATGCAGTAGCAGACAAATTTGAGCCAAACGATGTTGCAGCAAAATGTGTATCATTAGATTATATATATAATTATATATTGTGGTACCAATTTCGAATGTTGGATGTTTTGTTGACATATGCATGCTTTTTGTTATTGGTAGTTTCACCTTTTGTGGAATATTTATTGCCACACAGTTCATATTTAGCATTGTAATCACCAATTTCTTTTAAGTATTTCCAAATTTGGCTTCGATATCTTAATGGCATATTGCTTTCTTTTATAAACGTTTGTTGCAACCTGCCTGGCTATTATTTTTAGTGCGTCTCTGGGCTGGGGCTAGTACTCGGTCTATCTCAGGTAAAGTTCGTCGAATTCCAGACACCACGGCACAATTGCTAATAAAAATATGTATACATTATAGAACAAATACTCAAACAAACCATCGTCCCTCGTACCGGAAATAAACGTATCGTTTTAATTCAAAAAAAAAAAATTACAGTTATTCCGTACAGAAATGCGGAACGCGACAAACACTAATGGACATGATACCAGATTTTGGGAATCAGATGTTGGTGATTCCCGCACGCCCCACCTTGTCCTGACCTATATAAACATATATGTATTTGTATAACATATTCAACATAGCTCGCACGTAGGATTTGATCCCGGCAGTGGAGTATGCCGGTATGGATGTGTATTTAATTCCGGCAGTATGTCGATAACCCGACAACAATTTATTCGCTGTGATGCTGTTTCAACGCTGGCCGTAATGTCGGGGAAGGTGTAATAGTTATTACCGATATATATATATATATATATATATATATATATATATATATATATATATATATATATATATATATATATATATATATATATATATATATATATATATATATATATATATATATATATATATATATATATATATATATATATATATATATATATATATATATATATATATATATATATATATATATATATATATATATATATATATATATATATATATATATATATATATATATATATATATATATATATATATATATATATATATATATATATATATATATATATATACATATATATATTCAAATTTGTTTTCCATTTTAAATTTCCCCAACTCAAACTGCGAAAGCTCGAGCCGAAAGCTCTATTAAATCGACTCTCTCTCTCTTTACATGCCACCACTGTTGTTTGAACATCTGTTCTATGCCCTTTTGCTATTTGGGAATCCATTCTGTTTGTTTAGCTCGATCTATTTTTTTTTCTAACGAAATATTCCCAACAAAGCACTACGGTTTTGTGTGCCTAGTCCCAAAACTGTGGTGGAAAAAGGCTTTTCGTTGTTCTTTGTACAAAAAGAAATTAATACCGTTGTTTCCTTTGCAGACAGGCGGGTTGCCTATGTGTATCGCCCAACGCAGGTTACACCCACGCCCTGAGATTCATACCTCAGACTGTACTACATAACCTACTCGGATATCTTGTCTATTGCTTAAGATCTTTCGCATGAAAGACACCCAAAGGAGTACCTTTCAACGTTTCCAGTTCATACAAGCTGTTGCCCAGTGTATGCGCTATCCGGCACTTGGTGTATTTGCGAGGAAATTTGGCATTAATATTCTTTTTAAAATCGCTAAGTACGAAATTTCGTTTGAATATTTCCTGCCCCACTCCATACTTCACATCGCGCGAATTCAAATTGTAAGTACGAGCGCCCCGATCATATGCGGCATGTAAGTTTTCTTTAATTTTGCAACTTTTCAGCTCGGTGTAACTGTTTAATTTCTGATTCTTCCAGCGCATCTAACTTCCGGGCGAGCTTGTAATCTAGGCCACTGGTGTACACGTGCTGGCCAAAGAGAACGGAGTTGTTTTTATAGTCGTATGGTGTGAACTGCGCTGCATGCACTGAATATTATACAGCTGTATGTCCCAGGACTGAAGATTGTCACCAATATGGGTGCGTATTGCAGCCACATTGGTGACAATTGATTGATTTACGCGCTCCAACGCATTTGCCTGTGGTGAGTAGTAGTTGGCTGTGCGCATATGGTTAACGTGATGTCGTGTAACTGTCGTCCGTTGTAAGTTGTATGTATGAATGAACTTGTGTGTGTGTGAGTGGTGATTCTAGGCCAATAATAAAATTGTTTAAGACGTGCTAGCGTTTTAGCTATTCCTCCGTGTAGAGCTACATCGCCTTCATGAGCTTTCCGAATGAACTCATTCGTCAATGTTTCGGGAATCCACAGTTTCCAATTAAATTCCCCTTGCTCATTGCGTGTGAACTCGGTGCGCTTAAACAAAAGCCCGTCCCGTACCTGAAGGTACCTGAAAACATTCGCAATTTTCGTTCACTGTTTTGATCCTCTCGAGATGTTCGTTTGATTCGAACTCTATTGTTTCAAAATCTAAGAAATTTATTTTCTCGATCAGGATTTCCTTAACAGCCACATTGTCACTTCCTTTCCGGTGCTCAATTTTAAAATTGTAAGCCTGCAACGCAAGAAACCATTGCGCTAGTCTACCATTTAAGTCTTTCAAACACATCAGCCATTGTAGACTAGAGTGATCCGTAATGACCGTAAATGGCATCAATTCAACATACGGCCTAAACCTATCCACAGCTTTAACTGCTGCCAGACATTCCTTCTCAGTGACACTATAGTTTAACTGTGCCCCTCGCAATTTTTGGGAACAAAATGCAATCGGTTTTTCGTTCTCGTGGTCGTCTTTTTGGAACAATACCGCTCCTATTCTTACGTTACACGCATCGCACTGAATATAATGATGTCTTTTAAAATCAGGATGACTCAATACCGGAGATGTAGTCAGAGCCTTTTTCAAATTTTCGAATGATTTTTTTGCATTCTCGGCCAACTCGAATGTGGTCTTTAACTTTAAACAGTCTGTCAATGGTGCTCGAACAGATTTCGGAGTTGGAATTTTCAAAATCGCAGACACTTTCTCCGAATCCGTTCGTAAGACACCCGAACCTATTACAAACGATTAGCATGAACTTAGCTGCCTTCGAAAGAAGAAAAATTTAACTCTCTAAAACTGCCAACATTTAGTAGATGAAGCTACGTGTTCTATGTTTTAAATTAAAAGTTCGATTTGCATAAAAATTCGATTTGCGATTTTGGTCAAAAATAAATATATATTTGCACAATCTTCTTCTTTTTTATAATAGTAAATGAATAAATGGCTTCTTCTTATGTTCTACGTTTATTGTTTATTTCCCGCCGTAGCTGCACTGCAACAAATATTATTTTAATTTTACCGAAAAAATACATGAAATTTTTTTCAATTAAAAGCGATGTTAAGCATTTCAATCAATTTAAATCAAACATGGCACATTTGCCGTTTGCCGTTTCGATTAAAATGTACTTATTTTAACCAATAGTGCGAATCGGTAAAATCGAAAAGTTAAAATCGGATACGCTTAAATATAGTTACAAGACGGTCCGGTCCGTTACAATTAAATACTACACACTTGTAAGTCAGTCTCTCAACACATTTTTTATAAATTTCGTTTGAATTTTTCAATTTTGACCCACTTAAACGCATATGATTGAGCTGCACAAGCAACATAGTTAAACCAAAATCGTTCAGCCAATATGATGATACCTAAAATCGAAAATAATAAAGCAATAAAACTTTTTGTATGAAGCTTTTTGAGTTTTTGTATGTATTACAATTTCTGATACGCAACTCTAAGTAAATAGAAAGGCAACATAAAGTCAAATATGGCAGACTGATGTTTAGTTTTATACCTTTTAGCATATAATAGCATCATATAACTACATACAAATAGAAACATGGTTTTTTTTTTTTCTTAAATCCTCAACTTTTAGGAAACTTTTAGCTTCTATTATGCACAGAAGAAGTAAATCAAAAAAAATTTAAGTGTAATCGAACGTTTGAAATTATTGTCAAATGATATCGAGATTAGGTGTCTCAATCTCGGCGTGTCCCTCCCATCCTTGGGTTGCATTGTCGGTTACTGCAACCCCCTATTAATAAAAAGTTGACACTCTATATTATCACATCGAACTGCCTACCTCTTTCTACTGAGCGCTCCAAGATAAAAAAGGCGGAAAACTTCTCTTACTCTAACGTGAATATGTTAAAAGCTTTCAATTGTAATTTTCTTCTTGTTGTTGTTTTTATGTACATTTTGAATGTTTCTATTTATGATTTTTTTATGTTAATTGTAAATTATAGTTTCAATTGCGGCTGTCACTTCCCACTCTCTTGCTTCTCCTCATCCTCATTTACAAACTTTCTATTCTATAAAAATTAAAATATTAATTATAACTAGCATTACCTTATTTTCTATCACATCTAAATTTTTGTATACCTACTATTTAAAAAACAAAAAAAAAAACGTTGGGTTCTACAGACAATTGTGACAAGAATTTAGGGAATATTGACATTCACATATATACAGTAGACATTAATGATATTGTGACTTTTTTTATATATATACTAGCTGGTATCCGGCGCGTTTCTGAAATCTCCAACTGGCTCTTCTTTAATCTGCCACTCCGTCCCCTGCCACTCCTTTCCACCGTCCTTATGGCTCCTTACCCTACCACCCATTCCACTATCCATCTTCCAATGACCCCCCCAATCACCCCTTCGCCTACCACCCTTTACACTGCATCCATTCCTCTGCCCCTTCCCTTGCATCCCCTTCTCCCTGCCCACTTTGATCCCAGTAACATGTATACAACATTTCATCCCTCTATCTTAAGTGGTACCCTTTCTCGCTGCCACAACTACCTTTACCCATCCTTACCAATGCTTACCCCTTACCTTACCTCTAATTCCCCTACCCTTCTTCCCCCTGCCCCTACCCCCTTTCCATACAACCCCTTCCTCTACCTACATTTCCCCTACCCCTATTTCTCTGAACCTCTTTCACTGCCCCTCTTCCACAGCCCCTTTTCCCCCTCCCACCTCTTTATCTTCCCATATACAACATTTCATCCCTCTATCTTACATTTTTTGGGCAGGAACTCGGGCATTCACAGTGAATCGAATTGTGAATCTAAACCATTCTCTATGAAAATTTGTCCCGCCGTTTAGAAGGAGTTCAGTCACGTACACACGTACAGAAGATTTTTATATATAAAGATGTATGTTTTTATTGATGGTGGGTAGAATGGTGTGTGGATTTTATGTATGCAATTGCTAATGGTTTTTGTTGTAGTAGATTTTGTGTGGTTGAGGTTGATGGTTTTCGTCGTAGAGTTTATGTATGTGTACACTGATCGATTTTAGTTTTTATTTGGTTGTGTTTGGTGTTAGAGTTAAGCGATATTTAACTACTTGTGATTCAACCATGGCGACTGAAAAATCACTGATATCAGTTGCTACTCGATATTGTAAATGCCAGTGATTGAGAATATCATTTATTTCTTTCTAGTGCCACTGTGATTCATGGCGTGTGAGTAATATATCATGCATAACATCAACTGATATTCATGATTTTCAGTCGCCGTGATTGAATCACAGGCACTTGACTATCGCTCAACTGATATATTGTATCATGCACGTAATGTTTATAGGCATATTTTATAAAGCTATTTTATAAAGTTTATAAAGCACATGTTTTGAATTCAATTTTTATGCTTTGTTAGCTTTTATCTCTGCTTTCAAGCTAATCCTCTCCAGAAAATGGCACCAAAAAGAAGATATTCCAGAAACTGATGGCGGTTCCTGTATTTTGGAATTCGTCGCAAAGAATTGTAGTGAAGATATGCCCCTTGGAACCTTCAGTCATATTAGAACCTTCAGTCATATGCTTTAACTTTTGCTTATTTACATTACATAACATCTCTCTGCACAGTTGTTTGGTGTGTCTCTATTAAGGATATGTCTCTACAGTTCATATACATCTTAAGAAGCCAGAGACTTCCGCCCGAACAGTTGGGAGATTTCGCCTGATGGCCGGATGCTACATGGTTGTTATCCCTACATTTTTGGACTTTTAACTTTTTTTATGTAAATCTTTTGTACTGCAGTCATTATCAACTTAAAATTGTATATGGTGGCTTCCAAAATCAGCTTGAAATTCGATGTGGTTGATTCTCATAGACACATATCCATGTGTGTGATCCCTTCACTTTTTGGCATAATACCCATAAAAACCCACCACCCACTTTGCGAACTTTAAATGGACAACATTTTTACTACTGGCGAATTCAATTTAAATATTGACATGGCGACTTCTTGTGGATGTACGCTACACTTAATTATCAAGGTGCACGTCCCGCCTGCTTTTAGAAGAAGCTTCCTACAAACTGACCACCCACATTTTTCTTCTTTGTTTTTCATTACTTGAAATTTTGTGTGAATAGCATTTTTTACCCATTTTGCATGAGTGGTGAAGGGGGAAGTTAACATGCAGGGAGCGTGTGAGTGCAGACGGAAAGAACAACGACCAAAAAAATGCAATGAAATGATGTTACAGCTGTTTATGATTTTAAGTTTTTCCAGCACATATCTCCATTGTGAAATTAACGATTCAGATTTAACTGTTATTTTCTTTCCATTTGTTCTGTTTTGCCTATTAGCTGCTCCAAATATCCCGGGTACATCATTACTTAGACCATGGAATTTCTTGTAACGGACATAGGTAATTTTGGACCTTTCTTGAAACTAACTGGAATAAGACAAACCAATGCGTTGAGAAGTATGCACAATAAAATAAAAGAGATGTTACCCAAATGTTTCGAGATCTCTACAATACAGACACTGGAGCATCAACAGGCATTGCTACAGCCGAACGCCCCATGTTTCTACAAGCGCATAAATGAGGCCGAACCTCCGGAATTGGAATACGTGCGTGCCAGTGTAATCGGCGCCACTTACGTAGAACTGCTAACGCCCGAGACGTGCATTTATGTGGAACTAACTGATTTCGGTCGCAAGAGTTATGTGAAATGCCGTGACGTTAGTATGAGTTTATTTATAAAGTTGATTTTACCGATTTTATATTTCTATATAAATTCTTTTCAGTTGATGTTTCCAAATGTCGATGTTTCAAGGATTTTTAAAGATTCGAAGTTGTGCAGAAACTATTTAGTGTTGGGTATAAATTCCGATTGGAATATGCTTGAACTGGAACAAGTGTCGCAACTGATTTTATTTAAAACGTTAAGAACCGCAAAAAGATTGAGAGTAAGTTGAAAATACTGTTGTTATATGAAGATATTAACTTCCACTGTTTTTCAGCTAGGCGATCTCATTTTCATTACCGCCGTTTGGGAAAATATCGATTTTGGCATCTATCTGTGCCAACGGAAAAATATAGGTACTCAAATGGAGTATAACGCTCAACTGGAGCAAGCTGAACACTTGTTCAAGCCTGATCAAGAATCCGTTGCACTTGTAAGCCACAATGGAGAGGCAACATTTGTAATGCGTCAATCGCCGGAGACCGATGCACTGTTTTCTGCTAGCAGCATTTCTGTGGATAAGGTAAGTTTGAACTTAAAAAAAAAAAATTGAAGCTTTAATACTCTTCACTAGCATCTAACTATCAAATACTATCAAGTCTTTTAATGCTATAGATATAATTGGGAAGCCTTTATTTCATATTTAAGATGATTAGCACGAAAAATAAGAAAATTTTAACTATAAATAGCACAAACTGTGCTGTTAGTATTTGTGGGGACTACCTCTAAAAGTGTGCCGGACACGCATATGAATAACTATGTATATGAAGCTTCTGTCCATAAGAAGTCACCATATCGAATTTCAAATTCATATTGACTGTATTTAAAAAGTTGCTCATGCTAAATCTGGAAAATAAGCGTTGGGTTTGTATGGGGGCTTGCAATCTGGAGCTATATGAAATATTTTACAAGGTTTGCTGTGAAATACAATTGGCATTTCTCTAGCTTAATTAAGAACAAACGCAAACAAGTTTTTATGGCCGCTATCCCTTATAGTGGTCCAATCTGCAACTCTGCGGTATACTATTTTATTAGGATTTGCGTATGGTGGGGTTGGTGCGTTCATTTTATACTGGTTATCTGAACAGAGAAGGTTATCTAAATGCAGAATTTAAATATCAAAACTTGAAGTCTCTATCTTTTATAGTATTTGAGTTAGTTTCGTGCAAGCAGACGGTCGTCCGGACGGTTAAGTCTATATAGATTCATCTTCCGATCTTGTGATAAAGCACATACTTTATGGGAACTGCTACGCCTCTTTCTGTCTGTTACATACATTTGCACAAACTTAATATACCCTTTTACACTAGTGTTGATACATACAGTCAGAGGATAAACAGACAGACAGACGGACGGACGGACGGACACAGCTAGTACGATTTGTCCTGTCGATGCTTTTTTTTAATGCGTTGCAAACTTCGTGACAAATTTAAAAAACTATGTGTGAAGTGTGTATAAAAAATTACAAAAAAATAATTCAATTAGTCTAAACAAATATTTATGCTCATGGTTTCGCACTTTTGTTTTTCTTTGTTTTAGAACACTGCTAAGAGACCCACCACAGCACTATTGAGATTGATAATCGGCATTATGGAACAAGATCTAATAAAGTCTAATACACGTATACCACTGACTTGTCAAAAGACATCAGCTGATAGTTCAGCTTCAATTAGCAGATATCATGCCCAACCGGAAGCCAATATGCCACTCGATCAAGTATTGAACGTGGAAAATCTTCAATTACCGCATAAAGAAGAGATTACAATGTGTTGGTGGATGTCACCATTTCAATTTACATCAATGCGGGCGTCGCAAACTACTGAATATAATAAAATGCTGCAAGATATTGAAAGTCTTTACAAGCATAAACGACAACAACAATTGCAGCTTAATGTAGGCTCAAATGTCGTTGCACGTTTCCCCAAAGACAATGTACTACAGCGTGCAAGTATCTTGGTTTGCTATCCTAGGCAGCTAAATTACAAACTAATGATTGTCGATGTGGGCTGTCACTGCATCGTGAAAGCTGAGGATATATGGCCATTTGACCAATATTTTTTCAATAAACCCTGCATGGCGTATGTTTGCAGCTTAATAGGATGTATCTCGAACTATGATCATTTGTATCTTAGCGAACGCATAAACAAATTCTTACCTGCAGATGCGAAATATGTGTGTGAGTTCATCGAACTCTAGAAAGATGGTACATATTATGTTAATGTCTTGGTTAATGGCATTGAACTCAAGCAGTCTCTAAAGAACGCCGGTTTGATTACGGAAGTTCCAGCTGGTATGTATTATGATACAAAAAAAAAAAACTAACTTTTATATAGCTACCTGTATTATGTATTATTATTATTATTATTATTATTATTATTATTATTATTATTATTATTATTATTATTGAGGGTCAGAACACATAAAAACCTGCGAACCTAGAAAGATATATTGTTTGACCTACTGAGTTAGATAAGCTGCCCTCAGCATATGTGCTAAATGAATCTTATTATTTTAATACGATTCAATCTTTTCAGTTGCTTCTTTTTAATTAGGTGATTAACTAGCATCTGTAGTCTGCTTCTAGCTACATCTTTACATTCCGTCAGAATGCGCAGAGAAGTCTTCGCTTCATTGTCACAGCATCCACATTCCTCTGAGTTTTGTATACCCAAAACATACATGTGTTTCTTTCTTCTACAGTGGCCTGTTAGCAGTCCTGTCAGTATTTTTAGTCGGTTTCTACCAAGTTTGAGCATGGTTTTTTGGATCTGCTCAAGTTGTAACCTCCCAGAATTAACTTTGCTTGTCTTATTCCTTCGCTTAAAGCTCATTACGTTTTTTACAATATACTCCACTCCTTGCGGATTACTTCCGATATAGTGTGTCTCCCGATGCCACAAAAAGGCTCAGGTGCTAACAATAGCGTTACCACTAATTTTCAGGTAAGCTTATCTGCCTGCTCATTTTCTAGAATAATGTTGTGACCCGGTACCCGCAGCAGAGAAACTCGATCGCCAAGTTCTTCCAACAGGCCATATGCTGCATACACTAGATTTGCCTTAACGCCCTTGGAGTTAAGTGCTTTCAAAGCCAATTGGATGTCTGCTAGAATTGCAATATCACAGTTGTGATAGCCTCTACCTTAGTTGAACTGCACACATCTAATTACTGCACACATTTTTGCTAGAAAGATACTGGTGTGTTTCCAATAATGGGTCCTAGGGCCTACAACCGCTAGGCCTGTAGCGTCTTCCGTCAACCATCGATCCGTATACCACTTGATGGTGTGTGGTTTTAATGCGTATGATTTGATTCTGACATCCTCGATTTCTTGTCGGACCATTTAATGGTAAGCTCCGATCAAGTATGGTACTCTTTGTCATTTCGTCTCATGGCCAGGATCTCATCGACTAACAGTCAAATCTAGAATAGCTTCCAACGCTATCGTTGGGCACGTACAAATTGCCCATGTCGTGCACACACTCGCTAGTCTTTATAGAAAGTTGAGCATCCTAGTGGCCGTCACTTGGCTCGCCATCTCCCACGCGACTATATCATAGCTTTGGTTTCACTACCATAAGCTATATAGCTAATAAGCTATATAAGCCAGAGCTTGTTCTTCGGGTTGCACCCAATGATTTCCCGGTCAGCTTCCTGCACACAAGTATTGCCTTGGTGCATTTTCGTATGGTTTCTTCCATAGAAGCTTACTGCCTCGTGTTAGTCCCATATATTTAGCCTTAAGTTCCACTAAAACCCCTCCGACACTAGTTTGTCATAGTCTAGGGAGCATCTGCTTGCTAGTAAATGGTACAATTAACGTTTTGCAGGGTTGATGTTAAGCTCTACCGCACTGCAACACTTCTGTGTGATTTTGAGTCCTCTGTTGCATATGTCACAGAGTGTCTCTTCAAAAGCACTCCCCCTTGTGTTGAACTTATGAAGAGCTGCTTGACGTACATATACAAATGGGCGCGTTCCGCCCACTTTTTGAGGTAGCCCACATACAAACACACCGCTCATTTTTATGCATTTGTATGAAAAACTTCTACAATATCGACTTGGAATTTGATATATTCGCTGCTTATGGATGGTCTCGCTTCACACACATGCACTAATTGATGTGTACCGCTCACTATTTTTGGGGTAGCCCCTATACAAATCCACTCCACTCCAATACGATTTCCACTCCAATACGATTTTGAATGGTTTCCAAAAAAGTGAACGCCCATTGATATATACCTGAAGTTTCTATCCATAAGAAGCCATCATATCGAATTTCATGTTGATATTGACAGTAATAAAAAAGTTTTTCATACAAAAACCGAAAAGTGGGCGGTGGGTGGGTTTGTATGGCGACTACCTATAAAAGTGGTAAAAGTGATATGGTCATTGTGACTAATGTACAGCCTAGGAACATAAGAAGTATACATACCTAATTTCAGATCAATATCGTAAAAACTGAGGGACTAGTTTTGTTTCACACAGACAGACAGACAGACAGACAGACAGACAGACAAAGGACAGCCAGATGGACATGGCTAGTTTGAATGGTTTCGTCGAGGTGATCCAGAATATACACTTGAATATAATTACTTTGTGGGCTCTCCGATGCTCCTGTTTTTGAGAGACTGTTGCTAGCAAAAAATGCCAAAAGAACTAGAAACTCTATTGCCCAAAATAAAATGTCTGTGGCTGAGCCTTTTTTGTGCGGATTATTGAGGGTCATTGTATAAAATTCGGCAACAGCCTTTATTTTTTTTTGTAGCACAGTTTTCGCGATATCACAGATTCGAAACAAGTCGCGGATTTTGTGACTCGCGTACTCGGTTGATTGACTTTCTGCGAACATTTTAAGTCTAATTTATGCAAACATGCGAAGTTTTTCTCAATATTCCGAATAATTTTCATATAATTTCCATATAATAAAACTAACGATCATGGCATCTTTTTTTTTTTTTTTAATTTCATCCTATCAAACAATTTTGTAATTTTCCAAACGATTTTGCTGAAGTTAGTTTTCTCCTCCCATACTATGTCCAAAATATTTCTCAGTGTAAAAATGAACTAGAATGAATTTATATTTTTCTTTGTTTTTGTTTTTTTCGCCTTAGAAACCCGCGTTGGTCTGCTTCCTGGACAACAGATTCGTGCCACAATCAGCTCTTTTGAAGATATGCTCAGTTTCAAATTTCAGTTGGAACACTTCGATGAGAACGTAGAGTTTCTCTGCGCATATGACAATGAGCCAAATGAAATTTCATATTCGGAGATTGCAGAAAAATTTAAAAACTTCTACGTGGGTAAATCGATGATCTTCAATGTTACAGGAATTAATGAAAATAATGTGTAAGCATTCCACGTTCAGTCCACAATTAACTACGATTTAATGCACATTCTGTTATTTTACAGCCTATTATTGCATCCTATGAAGCCGATGTTTAAAGATCATATACCGTTTAACATTTGTTCTTATCCAGTGTTAATGAAACACTTGAAAGGAATAATTTGTCATGTAGAAAGTGTACGTCTTGTATATATGCAGCCAGTCAGTGTGTCGCAGGAAGTGAATACACTACGGAACGATATGTATACATTTTATGAAAATGGTGGTAAGGAATTTTAGCAATCCAAAGTTTTTTTTAAATTGTTAGTAATTGATCTTTATACTTCACACAGGAGGTCAAGCATTAGAGTGCTTTGGACGCGATAACATCTGCGCGGCACACCACAGCGATGGCAATTGGTATCGCGCACGTATACTCTCGAATGCCAAAATGCAGCATAAACAATCAATTCAAGTGGTGTACGTTGACTACGGCAACAAGGAAACATTGGACAGCTCCAAACTAAAAATACTGAAGCAAGAATTCTACATGGTACCAATCGATGTGCGCCGTAATCCTTTGATTGCGGATATTATACTACCCGGCAACCAGTGTTTAGTCCAGAAGCTAATATCGATGCGTTTGGCTAAGTACCGCGATGTGGAAAGTGTCTGCAAACAGCTAGACTTGCAAAAGATCAACACGATAAAGTACATAGAAACAAATGATTTAACAATCGATGAGGCGGCCGATGAAAAACAAAAGGAAACTGCTATTATATCGCCGAAACTCCAGCAAGCAGAAGTGAATACAGTGTAGCAGCTGTTGTCTGTTGATGATAATCAGCTCTTGTCTGCAGATAATCAGACATCGATCATTGCTAAGCCACGTCCGTTGTTGAAGTGTGGCAAAAAATGTGTCATATCTCATGGCCTTGCTATATGCGAACTTTTAAATGTCACGGTTATCTGAGTTAAAAGTCCATTTGACTTTTATATACAGTTGGAGAAGGATGTGGAGCTTGTTGAACACATTTCGGAAACATTGAATTCAATTGAATTGCAGATATTGGATGAACCTGCCACAGTCGGTATGTTGTGCGTAGCGCTCTTCAACGAGGATAATTCGCTATATCGCGCGCGTATACTTCAAACTTACGCAGGCGTGCAGCAGCCGCAGTGGCATGTGATTTTCATTGATTTTGGCAATGAGTGCATCACCACGGAACTCTATCAAATGCCAGCATATTTCGAACATATTAAACCACTGGCAAAGCATTGTCGCTTGGTACCAACATTTGATATGATGCCCAAGCTCAACACTGAAACGTTCAATGCTCTTCTGAAAGACTGCGGTTGGAACGTGCAGTTGAAATACATCGATGCACAGGCTGTACCAGCAACTCTATACAAACAACGAGGAAATAAACTTGTTGGAGTATACAAATACTGCTGATGTCGAGTTGAAGTCTATGGACGAGTGTACAATATCACAAGCCTCACCTTCACCAAGTAACTTTTATATACAACTAAAGAAAAATTCTGATGAATTTACTAAAATTTCTAATGTACTACAAAATACAAATGTATCACCAAAAAGTTTGGTACGAATGACTGATATGAAGCAGGACATTGGAGTCTGCTTTTCTCACGAAGACGACTGTTACTATCGCGCCAAGGTTGTTGATATACTGAAGTACAACGAAGGCGCCAAGCTGCTGCTTATCGACAACGGCAAAATACTAACCACAAATGATGTATATCAATTACCTCAGCAGTTACGTACTATACCAGCTTTGGCCATGCACTGCAGTTTGAATGCAATACCGGAACATGTGCATCACACTAAGTTAGAGCAAGCCTTTGCTGCATTGCTTGGCACGCATTTCGGCAAGGTTTATCAGATCATTGATTCGAAGACAAAGATTTGGCTGAAGAGTTAGGCAAATACGTGACTGATATTTTGCCGCCATTGCCTGCTAATCTCCACAACTGCATTGTTTCTTATTTCAAAACGCCGCTGTCGTTCTATTTGCAGTTGGAAGAGGATCAGTTCGAGATTGAACAGATCACAAACAAATTGCTCGATGCCGAACAATTGTTCCTCGATTTTCCGAATCCCCACGTGGGTGACATTTGCGCTGCACAATTCCCCGACGATGGCGCCTACTATCGTGCCAAAATTATGAAGTTGCTTGAGAACGGTAAGCGTGAAGTACACTTCATAGACTACGGCAATGTCTCCATTACAAATAAGATGAAAATTATGCCGTCAGATTTGTTGAAAATACCACCATATAGCAAACATTGCCGAATGCTGAGCGGTGAGGTTGACAAATGCGATACTGTTGCATTGGCCGAGTTTGTGGATTCAAAGTTTGCGGAGATTATGCAGGCCGAACTGATCACTAAACAGGAACCTCTTCTTACTAAGCTTTATTATCAAGGCAGGAGTTTGACTGACGTATTTCGTCAGCCAAACATAACGATGTTCTAGGAGAGTAATTCGTTCTTCGGTGTCAGCAGTCACGAAAATAAACATCATAATTGTAATGAAAACAAGAATTATTTGAAAAAAAAAAAAACAAAAAAAACAAAAATAATGCGTTGTATCGAGCATAATTTATCAAGAAGAAGAAAGCTCTTATTAAATTAAAATTTCATTTAGTTTTATATGCAAAATTATTAAAAGTCAAAGACCAAATAAAATTCTGATAAAATAAACGAATAAATACAACGTGTTACTTAAAAAAAAAAAACAATTAAAAGAATTAATTAAAACAATTTTTAATTGTTATGAGTTATAAAATTTTTGAAAATTTTTTTGCAGGTAAGACACGTTTTTCGAACCTTGAAACCTTCTCATCAGTATACGACGGTATATATAAAGCAATTCTTTGCTACATTCTATCACAACATTTAGAAAAAGCAAATGAAACAATTTTTTCTTTTTTTTTTAAACCTAATATCCTGCTCTGTCTCTCCTTTGAATTGCCGAATTTTTTAACAATAATATGCTTAAAAAGTTCACTTCAAATGAAACTACTATTAACTTTTCAGCTCTTCTAAGTCTATCGTTTACGGCTGTTCGTTGCTTGAATTAATCAGTCAGGACAATTGTGCTTAGTTTCAAACAAAATACATATTTACACCATATACATAGTTCGTATCAATTTCAGAAGTACAAACAAGCAACAAATACCAATTGATTTAAACGAAATTCGTGCAGAACTTTTGTGGGAACTTTTTTCAAAGAATTTGTTGCTTACGCACAGGCAAGCATGCATTGTTTTTACCACATAGCACAGGACACAGGCCACACACACACGTATATGTATTATTACATTATTCCTGCATGCCTGGAAACAGCAAAGAACAACAACAACAACAACAAACTTAAGAATAGTTAAGTTTTCAACTGATTTACACCTAGAGACGCGACCAAGATCCCATTGGAGCACTGTAGTTAAACAAACTATGGGATGGGAGATTGTATAATGAAGTCAGTGTGTTACTCGTAAGCGAAGAAATGTTTGTTTTGCTATCGTATAATTTCACAGTTTGCAATTACGTACATACATATGTACGAGTATTATACAAACTACTACCACAAAATCTCATTTAGCAAAGTAAAGTAAAGTAAAGTCAGTCAGTCAGGCAGGCTGGCAGGCAGGCAGGCAGTCAGTCAGTTCGTCCATTGGAGAGAAATGGACAGTACCGAAACAGGACAAGTGAGTCTTTTGTCGCGGAACTTGTGTGTATGGTACGATTATACGAGTATATATATATATATATGTGTGTGTGTGTGTGTGTGTGATTATGGCAAATGAGTTGCACTGTAGGGTGCTATGTATAATGGTTACTTGGGGAATGCAACACATCGCATTGCATTCATATTACAATGGAAGTGCAGAAATCGCAACAAGCAAAACACCCAGCTGTACAAACAGCGACAGTCGTGTAACATGGTTTATGGTGCAGCACGGCACAACTGTCTACTGACTACTAAACTGAAAACAAACTAAATAAGTCGGGCAGTACTATATGGCAGAACGTGTGGATTGGACTGGACTGGACTGGATTGAATTGGATTGGGTTGGGTTGAATTTAGTTAAGGCATGGTGGTGAGCCAGCTAAGCGTGACTAAGCTTAAACGTTGTGACTTTCTTGTTGATAAGCAACATACAAAAGGGTTTACATACATACAAGTATATGTGTATGTAGTATGTATGTGAGTATTACTTACAACCCGGTAAAACCTTTCATCTAAATGGAAACTATTGAAATTCTCTTCAATCACTTTGTACGGTTGTAAGCGACGAAAGCTCAACTCAGTGTGCCTGCAGTTGCAATTTTTACTAGAATAACAAGTCCATAAAAAGTCTTGAAACATGCAATCAGAAAATGTTAAAACTAAGAAATGAAACCGAACTGCATTTCGTTTTCGGTTCCGATTTTTGTACGTACCGAAAAGAGTGTTTCGGTAACGGTTCGAATTTGTTTCGGTATTCGATAACGGTACGGTTCTTGGATTTGGTTGCGGATTTAGTTTGACCAATACGGTGCAGGTACCGGTACCGGTAACGGTAACGGTCAATATTCAAATTCTTGACAAAAAAGAAGAGCATAATTACTATTGCCAACGCTACAAAGAACATATCAAATTAATAACACGTTATTTAAATTTTTGGAAATAAACTATTCTTTATCCACTTACTTACTTACTTAGGAGGATCTACAACCGTCTATCGGTCAAGGCCGCACGTAGGAAAGCACACCATTCGATGTAGTTTAGTGCGCGCCGGCGCTAGTCGTTGGCAATCCGGAGCTTCTGAAGCTCGGACGTCCCCTTTGACGCCGTCCACCAATCAAGTTCAGGTTTCCGTCGCAAAACCTTTAGTGCTGGAGCTTCGGGGTACATCCGGATGAGGTGACCAGCCCAGTGCAGCCGCTGGAATTTAATGCGCTGGACTATGTCAACCTCATCGTATAACTCATACAGCTCATGGTTCATACGGGTCTTAAACTCGACGCCAGCTCTAAGAGGACCAAAAATCCTACGAAGAATCTTTCTCTCGAACACTCCTTAAGACGCTGTATACGTTGATGTCAGGGTGCATGCTTCTGCTTGCTGAGCCTCAAGTAGCAGCGATTAGCAAGCGTGATTCTTCGTCTGATCTCTCGGCTAACGTTGTTCCCAGATAGACGAAGTTTTCTACAACATTGAAGTTGAAATTCTCCATACTCACAGACCGTCCAAGACGCGCTGATGGTCTGCGAGTGGACAACAAGGACTTCGCCTTGTCCTCGTTCGCCGCTAGGCCCATGAGACGTGACTGTTGCTCAATCTCCAAGAACGCTCTGCTTACTCGCCGTTCGTTGGTGCCTATGATGTCTATATCATCAGCATATGCGATGATATAGACATCATAGGCACCAACTTCCTTATGGAAGATCGTGCCAGACCGTTCTATTTATAGGCATTGGCATGGGATGTACTCCATCAAGAGATTGAAAATGTCGCACGATAAAGCGTCACCCTGACTGAAACCTCTCTTGGTGACGACGCTTCAGAAGTCGTTTGCAGAAGTGGAAAGTTGAAATTTTGCACATAATAGAGTTTAACAGAGTATCAAAATTACCATGCCACGCCCACTGTTTAGGGTAGCCCCATATAAATTACCCATCATTTTCAACTTATTGTTATTTGAACATTATTGTTATTACTGTCAATATTACCTTAAAAATTGACATAATGGTTTCTTATGAAGGGACTCTTCACATATATGTATATCAGTGAGTGTGATCCTTCCACTTTGATGGAAGTAAACCAAACCATCTTTACTGCAGTCAATATCTACGTGAAATTTGACATGACTGCTTCTTATGGACGGATGATTCCATGGATATTACTCCTAATAGACGGCGTGACACGCCGATTATTAGGGGTAGTCTCCATAGAAACTTACCGCCCAATTTTTAAATTTTGTATTTAAACTTTTTTATTACAGTAAATATCAACTTAAAATTGAATAAAGCGACTTCTTATGAACGAACGCCTCACATATAGAGAAATAAATGTGATTTCTCCAGTGTAGGACAGCCCCATGGGGAATTCATGAAAAACTTTCTGAATTCAGGTAAAATTAACTTGACATTTAACTTGACGTGGCTAAATATGTGAAGTGTCTGAATATAAGAAATGACGTTGGAAACTCAGACGAGTCTCTGGCAGTCTGCATGTTTTATGAGATATCTGGCTGAAATACGGTTTAAAGGATTTGTTTGGATAAAATATTAAAAAGTGAATAAAAATTGTTCTAGAAAAAATCGTTTATTTGAATCTAAGTACTAAAGAAAGACACGAATAATATTTTCAAGTTTGTGTTAATTTCATTGTTTTCAAAATATTGAAAAATACAAAGCAATAACACTCTTTCGTTTGAATTCCATTTCGATAACTTTTTTTAACTGCAACGTAAAAGGATGTGCATCCGTAGGCTTGTGAACAACATAACAGACTGACGTTTGACAAAACAAGAGCGCGCTGTCATTTGCCGTTTGATTGCTAAAGCGGCGTTTAGTTGGTAAACAATATAGAGTAGCAATTGATATCAGTGATTTTTCACTGATATCACTGTGATTGAATCAAATGTAGTTAAATATTGCTCAACTCTAAGGTGAAAATGGAAAATAAGTCTAATTTTAGTTCCATTTTTTGAAAAATCGTAGCTTTGGAACCTATCCATCGATTTTGTTCGTCAGTATTGCATCTTCTTTGTTTCCCTATTTTAAAAGTTAATATGGGCATAAAGATATCACAATAAAGCGTCTTGTTCTTTGCTTTATCGGGGTCTAAAAATAGCGACGCAGTTTCACTTTTTTTGCGGTTTTTCAACAAATTTTCGCATAATTTTGGTCAACAGTCTTCATTGCATAGCATTTCGCAGTTACTGTCTAACCATAATTCAGTGGAAAAGAATTTACTCTTATGATGTAAATAGACCTCATCAACACTTCTGTTGCTGACTTTTATGTTTATATTGCTTTAATTGGTGTTCTTCTGCTTTTCTGTTCTATATCATGTTGTTGACTGTTGTTCGGGTTCCGAAACCCAAAAACGCTAGTTTTTTCATCTTGGAATTTTCTTAGGAAATATGGGGCAAAACGAGTTCAAGCCTCTTTTTGAAACAGATGTGTTCATGACCATCAGATCATTTTGCAATAATCGCCACACAATCATGTTGCTGACATTTATTGTCAGCAACCAAACATAAGCAACCATTTCTTGTGTCAATTGTAGATCTTCGCCAATTAGGTATAGTCTCTAGCATGGTCACATTTTCTCGTTTGTCTAAAATTTATGCTTAGCTTTTCGGGAATCGTGAGTCTAGAATCTTCGAAGCCACTTGGAAAGACTTTGAAGAGACGGTGCATATATTTCATATACAGTTTGACATACATTGAAAATTTGTACTGGTTTGAGTTGACGCCGAATTGCATAACGAATTTCTTGCTGTGTTGTTGGTGGCATTTCTGCCGAGACCTTGCATCAATAATTTTATGTTTTCTCATCTTCAAGCCGATCGATTTTGCTGCAGTGAAAAATATTTATATCGAAAAACAATTGTGAACCGCGTCTGCGGTTTTTGGAATTTTTGAAAACAGCAACTTCGTATAAAATCAAGCAGATGTAATAATCTGCAGGTGAAACCACTGTGCACGTAATAATTTAACACCGAATCATATACACGGTTGACACATTAAGCCATAAAGCGCTAAATACCTTCAGATTTAGTACGATCCAGAAGATACAGACACACACAGTCAGACATACACATAGATGAGCATAAATAGGTATAGACCACTTATGCTGTGTGAGTGCCGATCCAACTGTGTGCAGTCTGCCGCTAAAGGATATTGAACTTGGTGGCTGTGTCGCCATTGTCCTTTATGCAATGTGTAAAACAACAATTACTAACAGTAAAGCTAAAGCTCTACCCGTTAAAAAGTATACAAAGTGCTCGGTAATGTGTGCGTGTGTGTGTGTATTTGAAAGTGTAAAGTTGCACTTATGTGCGGTGATTAAGTTGCTTAACGGATGCCATTTTGCTTGCACTCGCTCCCTCTCTCTCTCTCTCTCTCTCTGTATTTCCTCGTTAATCCTGCATGCTTACTTCCGGTTTGTCGTTGGTTGGCCAACAACAACAACAACAACAACAACAATAACAACAATAACAACAACAACAACTCCAGCTTGTACATACATGCGGGTACATAGCTCAATCATGTACACATAAATACACCAAGCGATGATTTAGTATACTCCTATGATTCATAAATATCACTCATCAACATCAACTACAACATTGCCAAGGACTCTGACTCCAAGTATCTATATTCTAACGAAAAGGATAATGTCACACAGTGTACTTGTCATGCAAGTCTCGTTGTTGCTGTTGTTGTTGTTCTTATATCCTGTATCCACAGCATAAAAGCTCATATTAAATTCGTGCAAACGTATGTAACAGTCAAATTGATGCGTTTTTTTCGCATAAGTTTCGAATGTGATTCTTCTAGTAGGTATGGCATAACGCCGATGATATCCGCTTTTCTATCGCATTCTAATCTTCCTTCGCGAAGAAATAAGCCAAGCAAGCGAGTCGCATTGGAATGAGCAAGTCAAATTCTCATTATTCTTTTGCGCTACCTTCCTACGCTTCTGCTAACGACTTTTGCTTGTTTTTGTCGAATAAATACTATCGCAAAATTCTCAATTAAAAGTTTGAATGGCGATACGCATGTATTTTGTTTTTGTATTCCCTTTTTTTCTATTCTCTTCCAATGTATCGCCAAACTGTCTTCCTAGCGATAGAAATTAGAAATGCTTGCAATTATTGTATAAATTAATAGTATCACTAAGTACACTGTGCGAGTGGCCCCTATCGATAGTTTTACCATATTTTGGGCGCTAGAAATCGAACTGCATCATTAGCTTTTTGAGTTGACTTGGTTGCATACAACATATTTTTAAAAAGTTTTTTGCTCAAATGGTGAAAATAAAAAGAATAGGACAGTCCACTTCAACTACGTACGCAACCGTCCAATCTGACGGGACTTCTATGTTCCAATGGTTGTAAACCTTAAAACTCAATAAAATATATTGAGGGTATTCAGTAGCTCTCGCAGCTGTCCGACGTTGCAGATGTGTTAGGTGTCAGAAACATCAAAACTTCTGTGGGAAGCAATAAGGAAAACATTTGTAATAATTGCAAAACCACGTAAAATTAGCTGGAAAACAATGTTGACAAATACGCAGGTTGCCTTCTACATTATGCGCCTTGGTAACCCTAAGTGTTGTTTAAGTGCCACCTAACATTTCCACTTGAAAGCTTGACATTGTTTTTAGCGTACGCAAAACGTTTTGATGTACTAGCACTATTTGCAGTGACTTCAGTAAAACTTATCTCGATCAAAAATAGAATTAACTTTTGAAAATTTTCGTGCGATGACTTACTACGGCTTTAGACTTGAAATATCTCACAATGGTGTATCAAACAACATACTTCGACTTTTAGCAATGAAACGCTATCAAAAACTACTATTTATGGCTGGTATGCGGAATTTGAACTTGTGCGCCGTTCTCTTACAGACGAATCTGGAAGGTCTATCTAGAATCTAGAAGGTCATCGAAAATCATCGATGGTGTGCGTAAGCTGGTCATATCGCAACTGTCCATTTGTGCAATATAGGCGGGTCAATTTTCAATGAAACACCATCATTTCTCTGTAAGAAGTTTCGGTTGAAAGCGGAAACGCAGATTTTTGTTTGGTGCGGAGCGGAGCGGAGCGGAGCGATTTTTGCCCTTGTGTATGTAGAGTATCTCTTAGTCGGATACATTCCAATGCAGAGCTTGTCGTTGTTGTTTTTGCTGCTGTTGGCAATGCTTTGCATTAATACATTTATTGCATTGCAGTTTTGGTGTTCGTTCAGTTGTTGGAAGTTTATTTTGTTGTTTGTTTTTGTTTTTTATTTTCGTATGCCGCAAGGACAGGTGCTAAAAGCTATTCAAAGTGCAATAAATGTCATTAAAGCAGAGTGTGTGAGTGAAATAGAAGTTTATTAGAACTAGTCAGTAAGAGATAGCACTAGTGCTAGAGCGACATGTAACAAGTACATCACACAAGTTGCTGCGGGAGCAAAATCAACCTTCCTGTTTTCGAGAAGTGCATGGAACTTCTGCGTCATTTGTCATTATGGAAAATTTTGTAAGAATGCAAGTCTCCTGTGTGTCTGTCTGTCTGTTAGTCTCTTTATCCTATTTTGACTATGCTAGTTGTTCATAATTGTTGACAGCGTTTAATTTAATGTCGTGAGATACTTTGCCAAAATATTGTATCTATGCTAAATTATGTATTTATGTCTGTATCAAATGCATTGAAAACATTTTAAGTGTCATTTAACAATGTTAAACTGTTAGCTAAAAGCTCTTTGAATTATTTTCATTTATAACGTTTGTTAAATAATTTATAAATACTGCGGATCTGACCTAAATTAATTTGAGTTAAATAACATATAAATGCATACTCCATTGAGAATAGTATACGCTGTTGTTGACACTAATTTCAGCTCACAAAACTTTGCTCCGTAAAAAGTTACTTGGTGCCTTTAAGTATATACAATGTTGGAGTCATGCCGGTTTTCGCTTTCACGAAGATTTTGTTAAAGTGAATTCGAAAAAAAGTCATATTTGCCATTGACATACCACTGGCACTTCTTTTCTCTACGATATGAAAAGTGCAAATTGGGTATGATTCTTTCGTTTTTTTAACGAATCGCTTCCTTAAATAGATCCCAAATCTGTATGCCATTCAGACGATATTGACGATATGATAAATATCTTTAGTGCGGTTTTCCGTGAAGCCACAGATTTTAGTATCCCTAAAAAACGAATTGAATTCACACCAAAGCCGCTGCCACAGAACATCCTAAGCTTAATTAAAAGTAGAAATATACGACGGCGCAACTGGCTAAGGTATATACACCAGGCTGACCTCATTTTCCTCAAATGGCTTAATAGCATAATAACCAAAGCGATGCTAGATTTTCGTAATAAGCCCTGGAATATAGCTCTCTTATCCTTAGATAAAGGCTCTTCACCGTTTTGGAAACTTTCCAAAATTATCAAGAAGAAGCATAGGAATATACCAACTTTAATATCCGACAACAATCGTTATGCTACTGACGCAGAGAAGCTCAATCTTTTAGTATAAACCATAGCTTAGCAGCAGATCTCAGTGACTCAGCAACAAAAGCAGCCGTTGAAGCCTCAATACGTACATTAGCGGAAGCTTCAGTTAGCCCACCAAAATGACTACCTTGTTAGAAGTTGTTAGTCATAAAAGAGATGCTTAAAAAGCTAAAGAAGAAGAAGAAGAAGTCTCTTGGGATCGACAGAATTGATAAACTATGTCTAAAAGCACTTCCTCCGCAAGTAGTAAGGTTTCTTACTTGCGTAGTCAATAAATGCTTAAAACTCTGCTACTTTCCCCCAACTTGGAAATCTGCAAAGCTTGTCCCCATTGCGAAACAAAACAAGCCTGCTGTGTTGGTCTCCTCATACTGCTGTCGTCAGTCAGCAAAATCTTGGAAAAAGTATTTAGGGACAAACTAACCAATTTCATTGAAACTAACAGTATCCGTCCATATCAACAGTTTGGTTTTCGCTGAGAACACAACTTAGTGCAGCCGCAAAAGCAATTTGTCTTGGTCCAAATCAACTGGCATGGTACTTTTAGACATTAAAGCCGCCTGACTTGACTCTGTGTGGCACGAAGGCTAAGTCCATAAAATGTTGTGCTTTAATTTTCTCCCAGCGGTCATAAAGATAATTCAAAGTTTCCTAGAAATCCGATCCTTTGTCGTCCACTTAGGAAAAGCTTCGTCAACGACAGTAAATATCCCTGCAGGTTTCCCGCAAGGCAGTAAGGCCTTTCCCCCGTACTGTATAATATGTAAACAGTCGACTTACCAGCATTACCCCACTGTACCACGTCGATCTTTGCGGATGACACAGCTATCCTTTGTTCCGGGTCTCTTTCTGCAGAAATAACTAATAACCTTCAAGTAGCACACGATTCTGTAGACTCGTATTTCCCCAAGTGGAAAATTTTGGCAAACCCAGAAAAGACAAAAGCCATATTTTTTACCCAAAAACGCAAAGACATCGACGTCCCCACAGCCGATATCAGATTAGGGACGGCAAATGTAAAGTGTGAACCGAATGTCAAATACTTGGGCACCACTCTGGACAAGAGACTTGAATTTAAGGATCATAGTATAAGCGACACAAGCAAAAAACTAAACGCTGTGGTTCGCTCTCTTTACGCTTTTATAATCAGAAACCCGAGATTAAATTTAGAAAACCAAATGTTCCTGTTCAGGTCTATTTACCTATCGGTAACGTTTCACGGCACACCAGTATGGTCACATAAATCAGCTGCAAATCAATCAAAACAAAATCTTTAAACTTATATCCACAATCTCTCCTGGCATCACTCTACGGTTGACCTTCATTGTCGAGCCAACATTGAAATGGTAGCTACTAGGTTATATACATTTTTCTTCCAATCCTCTCATATCCTCACATAAATGATCTGGTTTAGCCACCAAGCTGTAAGTTAATCTTTAAGTTTTCAAGGCGTTTTTTTTCGCATTATTTTCTCCCCAGAAGTAACAATTATTAAAATTATCATACGTCATTCGTCTGTATTAATATCTAAGTAGAAACGATTCAGTAGTAGTAATTATAGCCTTTACTCTTAACATTTAACTACATTACTATTCACAATGCATTGTAATGATATCTGGTGTGAAATAAATGAATTGAATTGAATTCGAAAAAAGAAAGATAATTTTTTCATGGAACAATTTCGCGATTTGAATTCAAGTGTAATTTATATTACGCAAAGCAAGTGTATCCAAATCGCAAAATCAACTCTACCATTTTATTGAATTCTTCTCGAAAAGTGAGTTCTGAAATAACCATAACCAGTGCGTGACGTAGTGTCTGGGACAAGGCCGCATGACAAGCAAGTGAGCACTGCGAATCAGACTTGATCAGCCTGTAACACTAACTAGGACTCAGTGTCAAAGGGCTATCCTGTCGGAAAACGTGTACTGCGACAGGAAATTATGTCTTTTGTACCTTAGCCCGGCTTTGGTTAAGTTAATTTATCAAGTATCTTCTCAGTCTATTTTATATATCATAAAATAGACAGAGAAGATACTTGATAATAACGGAGAATAGACAATATGTTTCTGACCTTATCAAATGTTATAAATCAACTGCTTTTCTGAGCAATGCCGAGCCTGGGCAAGGCCGGACACTAGCAGCAAGTATTGCGCCCAAGATGAAGACCGCCTACGAAAAAATTAAGAACTACAAAAGAATTAAATAATGCTAAGACATGCTCACGTAATGAGCCAATATTAATGCCAAGTTAATTTTCTATTTTTTATGCGTGGTCGTTATACATTTTTATTCATATACGACACCAAGAAGTAGTTACTTACATAACCTGATTTGGTAATATAGTATTACATGAATTATTACAAAGGATTACATTGGCGAAACATCATTAGATAGGTAGCCAAAAATGCGAAAGGATCTTGCGGAGAAATGGATTTCATTGCCTGAAATGCTTGAATTAAAACTGAAGTCACAGTGCGATCCAAATACTGCCTCATTGGCATAGATTGGACTTCCGAAGTATTCACGGCGGTGGACGAGAATGTAAACGGAGAGGATGTTTGTGTAGTCTTTACTAGATTCAAAACAGTATCTTCAGATAAAGTTGGCTCTGCATTTGAGGATCCAGTTTCACGATTTTGATGCGCTGAAAAGTGATTGGCCAAAAAAACGATGGGATCTTCGGGACGTTCGTTTGAAACAGCGACGAGTCCTTCGCGCACAATTTTTAAGCCGCTATTGCCCAAAATTTTAAATGTAGCCGAGTTTATGAGCGGCTCTTGCTGACCGACTTGTGCGTGCATGACCAATCTTGGCATGGGTACGCTTATTGGCACCCGCGGCATTTTGGTCTTAATTATAGCTTTCTATAATAAAACAAATAGAAATATGCACAGAAAAAAAAAATGTTACACTGTCTACAGGCACCTTACCTTACCTTCGTTGTAAAACCTTTTCAAACGTCAAACTTTGTTTCGATGCTGATCAATTAAATGCAGCGCAATTGAATTGCTTAAGTTAAAATTAATTCTGTGCGTTCTATGACTACGCTTCTCCGATTTAGAAACACACTAAAAAAGCCGTGGCATCTGTCAGCACTGTGACAGAACGAACAAAATTTGACCAGATAAATTAATAGGATGTTTCCACCAAAAGCATTTGTGGCATTTCTTACTTTGCGTCGAATAAAGGGTGTTTCCACTAGTGTTTGTTTGCAAAAAACATTCTAAATTGTAGAAATTTGAAGAAATGTTTATAGAAAATGATTAATTTTCTATTTGCAAGGCTTTTACATGTAATTGAATTGATTTGTATGAATTTTATATACCATTCACATTGTCTGAAAGTTTATAAAGGAGACCTCGTAGACCCCAATACAGTAATGAATAACTTGAGAAGACGAGTCGATTACGCTATGTCCGTCTCTTCATCTTTATGTCTGTCCAAATGTTATTCCTCATTTTTTTTTTGTATCAGTTTTTAAGATATTTGGCTGAAACCCAACACATAGGCTTATTTTTATTGCAGTTAAATAAAGTTTCCATATTGACATGCAATGCCCACTTTTTGGAATAGCCCCACTACGAACATCCCAACCAATATCAATTTAAAATGGTGGTTTTTTAAAGACTCACTTTTGACATTTTGAAATATGGCACGGTTATTTCGAAAGAACGCACGCCTCACATATACATACATCCACGGGTGTGATTTTGAATAGCCCCACTACAAACCACCCAACCACTTTAGCCTTTTTTTATGAAAATCTATTTTTTTTTTGCCGTCATTATCAAATTAAAGTTTAACATGTTCGGTTTTTATGGAATTATTAACGGGCATGTACGACCCACTTTTAGGGAAAGTTCCAACAACGTTCTATCTGTTTGGTTTGATTGTTACAAATAGTTTTATAGCCTGTAAGGTATACAATACAATATATGGAGTAAGAGAGTATATTAAGTAGTTGTAGACCCCATAAAATATATGTTTACCAGCATCGGAAGCTGAATCGATATAGCCATGTCAGTGCTTCCGTCCGTCCGACCGTCTGAGCGAACAGATCTCGGACACTTAAAGAGATAGATCCTTCAAGTTTCGATAATTTAGACTCTTCTGTTCGCTTTTCATATAAAGTTTTATTGTGGATTCATATAATTTAGTGTATATTACTTTGAATATTGATTACAGTAATTCACACGAGTCCTTTCTTCTGAAAACTGTGCAGCAGTGTGTATGAACACGTTTAATTTTATGTCCCAGTTAGTAACTTTCTAGAAAACAGATGATTCTTAAATAAGTGTGTGAATTAGTGATGCAATCGAGGATCCGTATTCTTCCATGATTCGTTATCGACGAATCCTAAATAAGCAACCTGTTGATTTCTATCCGTCTGTCTGCCTTTCATGTCTGCGCTGTCAAACTCAAACTTAACGTTGCAATTGCTGAACACTTTTTCAGTAGTTTATTAACAGCGTTGTATTTAACGTTTGAAACCCCCTTTATCTGTAGAAGCCCCCTTTATATGTAGATGCTATGGCAATTGAATAAATAAATCAAATGTTAGAAAAATATTAGCTTTTTCTATGCGCATTAAACTTAAAATAGTTTTTGCAAAACAAAAATTTAAGCTGAAAACATGAATGAACTTCAGTAACCTTTTTTGTGCTAAATAAAAAAAAAAAAATTATAAATAAAATACGACAAACTTTTTTTTTTTATAGAGCATTGTGTTCTATGGCCAAAGGGGGTGGGGCAACGAGTTACCAAAGATATGAATCCTCAAAACATCAAGTGACATTTGAGCAAGAGCACAAAAAGTCATTATCACGGCAAGTTGAGCTTGAGCCGCGTCGAGTGTGCAGTGTTAGCAACTCTGTGAAAGAAAGCAAGCAAACTGGGAAGAGAAAAGAGAGAGAGAGAGAGAGAGAGAGAGACATATTGCGGATAGGGTTGACAGATAGATCAACTGTCAGCGAGCTAAAAGGCAGAGATAGAACAGGAAGTAACTAAAGCGACCATATTCTGCTACACTAATGTTCATGCGTGTGTAACTCTGTGTTTATATGTACACATATGTACACATATGTGCACGTGTGTGTGTGTGTGTGTGAGTGTACATTGCCAATGACTTACTTTGTTGTCTTTGTCGCCAACTGCAGCAGTCTCCTAGAGCCACTAGGTACATCATGCTCCACTGCCGTAAGGTATGCAACGTTTATTTTTTCTTTCATTTTAATTTTTATTATTTTTTTTTTGTTTCTTTTTTTTATGCCGCTGCCGCTGAATTGTTTTGTCGCGTTCAACTGCGGCAGCGGCAGCGGCAGGCGCGGGAACAGCGGCTGCGGCAACGTCATCGTCTTTTGAAGCGGCGAAAGGATTTCCTTTTTGGCTTTAAATTGTTGCTACAGCTCAGTGCCTGCGCTTAACTTTCTCATATATCAGTTAAAAAGTCTGTCTCTCTGTCCGTTTGTCTGTCTGTCCGCATCGTCTACCTTCCTGTTTGACTGCAAGCAGTCTTTGTCTTTGTTGCAATGACAGCCTGTGCTGCTCCTGCACGTTATCCTTTTTCCCATTCAGCGCACAGCTTTACAGTCTCATGCTCGATCTTATGCTGCAGCGTTGTCATGGCTCATAAGCCGACAAGTGCAATTGTCATAAAGTGTCATTGGCTGGCGTTGTCCTCCTCGGCGGCGGCGACGGCGACAGCACCGTCATCATCATCATCATCATCATCGTCGTCGTTGTTGTTCCACTTTCTTTTTGTACACTTTAGGCATAGTGTGCATAGTGTATTTTCAGTTTATTGGTAAGTTTGCAATGAATTTGTACAGCCACTACGTCTTTAGTGTTATATATCTGTTATACTAGATTATTTTATTGTTAAGCATGAAATGTTTGCTGGAGTATTAGTTTTGAATGATTCAGTTAGAATATTTAGTACATAATTACAGTTTTTGTTATGTGTTGTTGCTGTCTGTTTGTCTGCTTTGTTTGCTTAAATTAAAGCAATTATGCGTGGCGCCCGAGCAGGGACATAAATCTTTGATTATTGGATTAAATTTCTAGTGCTCCACCGACTGAGTAATTCGGGCTGTAAAATGTTTAGTGCAATTATTAAAAGATTATACAAGCAAGCAATTCGTTTTTTTAATATTAAAACAATACTAAGTAAATCAAATAGTTGTGTGCAATCTATTGGGATATTGATTTAATAATGAACGATTCACACAAGAGGCCGACACTAGTATATGAACCAATTTTCGAGTTTCCAATTTCTTGCCGCTAAAACCTATTGTCAATGAGCATATTTGGCAGCTTGTGTCATTTGTTTGAAACGTAAATAACAATATTAAATATTGAATCGAACATGTCGAATTTCGTACCTGATAAAGTGTTTTTGCGGGGAGTTCTTCTTCATTACTTTAATATGAAGAAAACTGCGGCCAAGGGTCATCGAATCTTAGTGGAAGTTTACGGCAAGCATGATCTATCTGAACAATCGTGTTGGAGTTGGTTTGATCGCTTTAACAGTTGGTGATTTTGAGCTCCAAGATATGGAAAGGCTGGATCAACCCAAAAAGTTTGAAGACGAAGAATTGGAATCATTGCTCTATGTGGAGCAAAGAAAATCGCTTCAGGAGTTGTCAGAATCATTGGGAGTGGATGAGTCGACAGTCAGCAAACGTCTAAAAGCCATGGTATTGATTCAAAAGCAAGGATACTGGCCAAATTTTGGCCATACGAGTTTGAGCCGCGCGACGTCGAAAGTCGATTTTTCGCCTGTGAACAGTTCCTCGAATGCTAAAAAAGAAAGTGTTTTTTGTATCGCATTATGACTAGCGATGAAAAGTGGATCTATTACGACAACCCCAAGCGCAAAAAGTCATGGGTTTTTCCCGGACAGTCATCAACATCCTTCGCAAAGCCGAATATTCATGGCATGAAGCTTATGCTCTGCATTTGGTGAGACCAACGCGGCGTCATTTACTACGAGCTGCTCAAACCGAATGAAACGATCACGGGAGAACGCTTTCGAACTCAACTTATGCGTTTGAGCCGCGAACTGAAACAAAAACGGCCGGAAGACGAAGAAAGGCACGTCAAAGTGATTTTACAGCATGACAATGCTCGGCCACATGTTGCAAAACCGGTCAAGACCTACATACTTGGAAACGATGAAATGGCAAGTCCTACCCCACCCGCCGTATTCTCCAGACATCGCACCTTCCGACTACTACTTGTTCCGGTCGATGACACATGGCCTGTCCCAGCAGAAGTTCACTTCATATGAACAATGCAAAAAATGGCTTGATCATTGGATTGTCTCAAAAGACGAGGCCTACTTCCGAGCTGGTATCCGAAAATTGCCAAAAAGATGGGAAAAAGTTGTGGCCATCGATGGGCAATACTTTGAATTATATATTTGTAACCATTTTTGCACAATAAATCCGTAAATTTCGCTCATTATTAATTCAAGGTACAAATATATATTTGTATAAATCCACAAATTATTCGTACTAATATCAATTCTCAAAATATGTTATCCTTATTCCAGTCCAGATTACATCACTATAAGTTCTAGTTTCCATTTTAATTGGCATGCGCAAACCATTTTATATTATTTATTAAACTACCTTTCTCAAAACAATATTATATTTTATGTTAAGGATATTTAAGTTTCGGTTTGACCGTAGCCAGCATTTTTTATATTTTTCTTATGCACGGGTGCATTACCTATTGTCATCGTCATTGTCATCATCATTGCCGTCGTTGAGGTCTTTTTCACTTTATTGCATGGTGAATAAACTTAAATGAGTATCCGGTTTATAACTACAAAACCAACTGCTAACCAAGTGCAGTCAACATAAGTTGTTCTACGTATGCTACATTCTCACGTTGTAACACAAAACAACTCAATGCACCACGTCTCGTTTAGACTAATACACACATAGTAAGTAGAGCTTCGCACATTCTGTGGGTAACACAAAGTAAACCACTTATTTTTAAGCAATTTATTCTGTTTTTCTTCATTTTCAGCAGATTAAATGAGCTAAATGTTGTAAATGACGATGCTAAATATGTTGATGACTCCTGAAGAACCTATAAGCCTCCCAAAATCAAATAAAAAAATGCCATCACATGGTAAAAAGTAAAGTGACAAATGCCTACCTAACATCGGTTATCAATTTTGTAACGTAAGATTAGTATATTTTATTTGTATTGTTGAGATTGATTATAAGATTTAATTGAGTGTAGTACTTCATGTTGCGATGAAGTGTTCGACTTTCGAGCAGATGTTTTCAATATTGTTTTTCAATAATATTTCAATGTTAGTCATTTTAACAGGGCAAATGAATGAAGTGTTAAGAGGATTTAGTTTTAATTGCGTTATTTGCCAAACTCACATCAGTCGCATTTAAAAATTTGAATAGCTCGTTCTATACGGTAAAAAAAAGTTAAAGAATACAAGATCAATGCAATATATATTATAGAAACTCAATAAATTTGAAGAAGAAACATTGAAATTTGTGGAAATACGCTTGTCGTACAGCGTGCAGGGTGCAATGTTATTTTCATATATGTATGTATGCACATATGTATGTGTATATTCTACCATGCGCGTATATTCTACCATGTGCATATACAAAGATCAACATACACAGCGCCGCACCCCACCGCGCGCTATATAACACTAATACGCAAACACACAAACACACATAACTATAGCTTTCACAAACCAATGCTTCACAAGCCGAACTATTACGGCGCTTGTTCAGGCAGAACGTGATGGGCATGGCACTAGTAGTATGTGGCGGCGTTCATCGATTTAATAGACGTTATCACGTAAAAAAACTCTGTTAAAAGTTAAACCTTGTAAGGCGAAGGTCATATTTACTTGTCAAAACATCGAAAATATCGACACTTCAATATTTTTTATTCTTACGAGTATGCAAGGGTAACAGGGTATATTAAGTTTGTGCAAGTTTATGTAACAACGAGATGATGCGTTTCTTTTGATATTTCAAATATTTGCACAAACATAACTTACCCTGTTATCCTATGGAAACAAGATATAGGTATAAATATCGATGTGGACATTTTGATCGCCTTAATTTTTATTCCTAACACATACAGCCATGGGCACAAATATTTTGACAAACTATGTTTTTAACTAGCGGCTTATATTTTGTTGAGCTGCGTATGATAACGGTACATTTTTTTTTTTTTCATAAACACAAAATCCATATTAACAAAACTCCATATTAACAAAAAAAAGAGCGATTTTTGAATAGGCACAATTATTTTGTCAAATGAAAATAATGAAAAAGCAAGGGCAAGCGCAAATCATTCACACGCTTTTTAACCCTCCTAAACACAACATATTCGCATGATTTTTTGTTCTTGTTGGGAAGAATGTGAAGAGGAGCACGAACGTATGACAGTTTAGTTAAAGTATTGCGTCTTAGGTCGGTAAAAACCAGGTAACGCCCTTGGCCAATCACAAAGACCCTCTCCCTCTCTCTCAGCTCTCTCAATTTGCTATAGCTGCTACCTTTTTTGTTTCTTTCGGTTGCTTTGGTTTACGTTGGAAGAATAGAGAAAAAATATTTTGTATCTCAGACGTACTGTAAAGGGCGATTCACATCGAGCAGCTCGACATTATGCTCGAAACTGTTGTGGGCGCACTTGCAAACATGTTGTTGTTCGTCCCCATGGGACTATGACTGGTCAGCGTTGATTAAGAGACGAAAGCACTCTCTGTACAATTCTGTGTTTAATGATGGGTTCGTAGCATGGCGGGAGTAATACCAATCGTCAGGCGTGGTTCTAAATTTTCATTTCCTTTCAGGTCAGTCATCATGGCAACATGCGTTGGAACAATTGAGGAGCCTGCGTTTCCTGTTGAGACCCCACTATTGTTTTTTCAGCGATGAAGCGCACTTTCACTTGAATGATGGAACAGAACATTCGCTACTGGGATGTCACCAATCCCTGAGAATTGCATTCACCTAAAATCATTGGACCGTGGTTTTTGAAGAAAATGAGGTCGTAGTAAGGAGGATTTTTTTTTCTCCACGATTTAATGATTGGACTGTTGGTACTACGATGGCTGTTTTGAGGGAACACTTCCCGGTGTGCCTCATCCCAATAAGGGGTGACTTGGATTTGGCACTATATCAATTGCGAAAAAATCAACGCTGCCACTTCTCTCTCTAAAAGAGAAAGACCAATTTCGTCGGATTTCACCAACTACTTGATGCATATGGATGAGATTTGGTACAAATGTAAATGGCACTGGAAGAAATATATGAAATAAGGGGCTGTAACCTGGTACAGTGAGATATTATTTTGTTCTTAGCACACATATAATAATTTCCGAAGTTAGCTCACATCAGCCCACTGTATAAACCTATGGTTTAGATAGGTGTTCTGGTACAGCCAACTTCTTTAAAAGTCAAGTTAGAAAAGAAAATTGGTTCTTACAAATATCAATTCTTTTCAATTACAAATTGTCCATTGGAGCCGTATAGCATATAGCACTAAAGCCTATGTTTGAAACTCAAATTACAACTTTGCTTTAATGGTCCAATTATAAAAAATTTCAGTCAAAGCTGAAATAAGTACGTTTTTCTTGAATACGTTGAATACGTAGGTTATAATTAACTGAGTAAGAAAAACTGGCAATAAAATTCTTAAAGTTCGGCGACCTGCGTAAAGCCTTGCAAAAATGCAGAGCTCTGTTTCCGTTTGTTTTCGTTTGACCATATAACAAAAACAAAATGGATGTGAAGATTTCAAGTTATAATGAGAACAAATGAGAGTAAACGAGCGATATGCTTTCATAAGCCCAAAATATGTATGCAGAGTTTGATGATTTGTGCTCTAGTGATTATGTTTAAATGAAGCAGTTGCACATGTATGTATATACAGGGCAATTGGATCGGCAGCTAAAGTGAGAAGAAAAATGGAAGGGTAAGCGAATCGGAAGATATCTTCTCTTTTTGTTTTGCGTACTTGCCTTGTCTTTTCATTCGGTGTTTTTATGTTTTTATCTTGAATCGAAGCAAGTTCACCACACTGTGTTTTGATCGATTGAAATATTTTTTTAAAGAACCAAGTATAAAAAAGAATATAAATGATTTGAGGCATCTGCGCAATGGTCTAGTTCCAATACACTCAATTTCCATAATTACCAGATGAACACCGAAGCTCCAGCATGGAAGGTTTACATGGGAAATCTAAGCCTAATAGGTAAAAATTGTTTGAACCAGATATGTAATGTGCTCACCGAGCTTAGATTGTGCAACGACTGGAACCGGCGCGCAGAAGACTATAGCAGATGGTACGCCTTCCTAAATGCGGCCATGGCCGATATACGGTTGTACCGCCATATAACTAAGTAAGTAAGTAGTTTTAATGATTTAAATTTTAATTTTCCATTTCACACCATCAAATTTTTTAGCTAAATAGCAAATTAACAACCAAAACTTTTCAATAGAAATTATCATAGAAGAAAATCGTTTAGATGTATAAAGTAAATGAATCAGCATAAATGATCACGCATACTATTTATACTAAGCAATGTTCAAAACATTATGTTTATTATGTGCGCCATATATGAAGCATAAGAAAAAAATCGGAGCGATAAAGTCGAGCAAAAGATATAATGTGGATGCAGAGCGCCCAAAAGCATGCTGTGAAAACGCATAAATTATTTTCACTACAAAATGCGCTGGGAAGCGGGGTTGCAGTCTGCATGCGTTGCATACAAAATTCAATTTGAAATGTATAATTTATGCTAGGAAATGAGAGGAAAAAGCATAAAAAGGGTTATACTCGTAGCGCCAGAAAGTGTGCAAAACAAATTCAGGCAGCAGGTGGAAGCGCATTATTTACGCCGCGTGACACTCCTCCCAATGCGAATTTGTATCTCTAAGTGTATGTGTGTGTGTCTGTGTGTGTCTGTGTGTGTGTGTCTGTGTGTGTGTGTGTGTATGTGTTTATTTGCATTTGCATTTATGTTGGTAAATATTTGCGGTTATCTAAATGAAATGAATTGCATTGCATAGTTTTAGGCATATATACATATTACAATTTAACTGTCTGTCAGCGAGTTACGTCAGTCAGTCCGTCTGTCCGTCTGTCCGTCTGTCCGTCTGTCTGTCTGTCTGTCTGTCAGTCATTTGCCTCATTTGTACGTACGTTCATTTGCATTGTCACAAAATAAGCAATTAAAGCATAAATTAAGCGTTAAATTTTGAAATAGGCTTTAGAATGCCGGCACAGGCAAATCGATTCATTTCAAATTCAGTTCAATGCAATGCAATGCAATGCAATTCAATTCACACTTTACAACAAAATGTGTACCAGCAGCCGCAGTACATTCTATCATACAAGGCGGCTAACAGAAGTTCGGTTAGTTATGTTGAGAAAAGATAATACAGGGTGCGGCAGCATAATAAGATTCAGAGTTCTTGCTCAAAATAGACTCGCCAAATGTCACAGTCAAAATTTTAATTTTAAAATTTTAATTTCATTTTTCACTCAAAAATTTAATACAGTTTTTTTGATCCATTTTTCGATATCAAAACTTCGGCAAACACACCAAGTCTAATATTTATGTAGTACATCTGTCAAAAACAAACGAAAAATGCAAAATGGCTGATCTAACTTTTTTAATTGTTCTTCGGCGATAACGTAGCTGCCCAATATTCAAAATCTACTTCTGACTTTTGCTGCACATTCTGCAACGATAAGAAGAGCACTACTCTCTTCCTTATGATCACAAAATCTGCATTCTGGAGAATATTATAAACACCCATCACACACAGGTGCTTCCTCACTCGACAGTGTCCCGTTAGTATTCCTGTCAGTTGTTCTCAACTAGTTTCTTCATATTTGGAGCATTGTGCTCGCTCTGCTTGGGTCGAAACCCTCTAGGAATATTTTAGCTTGCATCGTTGATGTAGCGATATATCCCAAATGATACATGGTCGATGTAGCGATATAATCCGAATATATGGCCACTGTTTTAAATTACAAATTTTACAAAGTATGCGCCTTGGTAATATAAACTTCTACACTTGTATGAAAATCTAAACTATTACGTGTTTTACGTGCTTGTTTTACTACGTATGCGCTTCGCTATTATTTTGGTAACGGTCTCTCGGAAAATATAATTCTTGTACGAAGTATAATATAGTCGTGCACATGGAATATAACTCTTTTTTGTTGTTTTCTAGTTTTCTTAGTTGAGTTATATTAGTTGAGTTTGATTCTGTTTCATCAAGATTTATTGAGTTCGCTGACAAATAAATGATTAGTACTATGCCCTTTTAGAGCAATGTGTTTCCGTATATCATACGAGTGATAAAGTTCTTCAGATAAAGCCGTAGCATGCACACGGACAGTCGATTTAATTCAACGCAAGAGCTTGCCAACACATTCGTCACAGCATGTTCGTGTCGCATGTGATTACACTAATTCATTCATTCTTCCTAACTCACATATTAATACATTCGCAGTTTAGAACGTGTTTTTTCAGGGTTGTATGAAATTGCATCTTCGTGTATCATTCCGGTTTCACCACGCTTTTCTATTAACAAACTATTTTCGCTTCTCTCTTGTTATACGCTTATTGTCGTTAATTGTTCGTATCTAGATTTGCGTTTATATTTATGAAATAACCTTACAATATACTACAAAAAAAACATTGCAATTGGTTTTTTCTTTTGATTTCCTGTCTTACAATTTACTGAACAAGTTAATTTGTTATTTTTTTCGTTTAAAATTCAACATAAAAAGAATCGATAACTGCCAAGCATGCCAATCGGCATATATAGATATAGCTACACGACATATTCTTTGATACGTTTTTGATGATTTACATCAATATATACAAGTATATATACATATATATATTATGCGTACAATGTCACCATGCTGTGGATTGTAAGTGGTATTCTCGTGCTCACTTGTCGCACTGTTTACTGGTTTGATCAATTCATTTTTTTTTTAGACTTCTGCTCTCTTTCTACACACACATATATTAACTCATATCAGTGCAATCTGACACCGGAGAGCGTTTGCAAAAACTAGTAGTAAGGACTGTGTATTTAGCTCTTGGGCAAACTCAAGTGTAGCGAACTTTTGTAAGTACTCTCGTTTATATTTTGTAATGCAATTTGTTTGCGTCACAAATTCAATTGAATTTGTACTAAATATAGATATTTCTGTGTTTAACCAACGACTGGACATAAAGTATGCATATGAAATATATTTAATGAATTCTCAATGATTTGGTTATGCACACATATAGAAATGTTTGTTTATTTATTTAATTTTTTGTTTTGTTTTTGGGTATAGATTTTTAAATATTTCCATAGAACGCGCTTTAAACACTGTCTAAGGCTTTGTTGCCCTGTCTCACATGGTTTTCTCGGTCGTCAACTGAATTTTTGCTGTGAAATGTGCTGTCAAGGTTCAAGTGTCGCATAACATTTACCACATTTGACACAAAGGCGCCGGAAGTTTTATGGCACACCGACAACAATCAGTGGTGCACCGTGCACAGTGTCCTGTCGGAGTGTTAAGTTTATTTCAAAAGTCCTTGCAAACTTGGTTTTGGCCATTAAAAACAAATTCATTTGTCGTTAGTATGACAAGAAACCACAGAAGTCTCAATACAGAGTGGAGATTTTCTTCCTGGATTCCCACAATGGTGATGCACCAGATAAGACGAAGACTGATATGGCTAAATTATCTATTTCTTATAAGCATCGTGTTTCCTCAATAAAATAACAAATATTCCGAGTTAAGTTAGCAAGAAAATTGTATTTTGGGTACACACCATGAACTACACCATGGGTATTAAAATACCCATTTTTTTTTATATTTGGTGTGCCGGCCAAGTGTGTTGACATATCGCTGATGACTTGCATAGAGGACACCTGAAGCTGTCTGGCAAGAGTGCGTGTTGAAGCGAGACTTCTTGCGCATTTCCATGACGTTCACCAATGGGGCATGATTGGTCCGATTATAACGAATAGTTCCCAAAGCGAAGAATCCATCGTTTGACAAACGAGTCATAAGTTAGTGACTTGTAAAAAAGTTGTCACACAGATAGACGCGATAGGACAACTCGTTCTCCTAGCCAGAAATCATGGTCCTTCTATACCGATGCACCAGGAATGCAATGAACTGATACAAGTAGCCTTCTGTCGATGCCAAACACCAACACTTGTACCCGAAACAAATTGGTTTTCCCTTGATGAACATTTTGCACGAATGCCGGCCGTACTAGGCCGTACTAATGTCGAGCTGCTCGATCGATGCGCTCTACAAAGTGAATCGCTCTTTACAACACGACAGAACATAGCGAATATTTTGTTCTCTATTCTTTCAACTGAAACCAAAGGAACCGAAAGAAATAAAAAAAAGGTAGTAGCTATAACAAATTGAGAGAGCTGAGAGAGATAGACAGAGAGAGATAGACAGAGAGAGCTAGAGAGAGAGAGAGAGAGAGCGCTTTGTGGAAGAGACGTAATACTTTAGAAAAAAATAAACTATTGCACACATTTATTTAATTAAACTCGTTAAAATGCTTGAAACCTTTCTCGTATGATTTAAGCAGTTTCACTATTCAAACTCGTTTGCTTAAAAGTATAAACTGCCTTGCAGATATGCATATTTCCTTATTAAACTGATTAAAATTTTCAGTTCTTCAATAGCCACAACTCAGGCCACTGTACTTGAGCCTATGTTGTATAATACTCCCGCTGCTGCTGCTGCTGCTGCTGTCTGACAAACCAATGAAGCAACTCCTGCCAACTTGGTGCAAAGCTCAAGAGCTTGTATGCATTGCACTCATACAGAAGCATTTACTACCACAAATGAAGTTGAAGTTGAAGTGCAATGCAACAAACAAGAAAAGCAACAAGAACATAGGCCAGTTTGCAAGGACTTTGAGTTGCAACTAAGAAGAAATGTCAAAAAAATAAAAATACAAAACAGCGAAAAAAAATTTCTGTGGCAAATATGTTAAAAAACACTTGTAATTTTCTTAGAACTTTATATGTAGATGTACTCGTACAAGGAAGCAACTTGTAGAAGTGAAGTGCCTACTATTTTGTTGTTGTTGTTGTTGTTTTTTTTTTGTTCTATGCACTGTTTTAGTACTTGTCAACTATTTGTCTTTTTGTGTTACATAAATTAAATCGAATTAAATTGAGTGTACTTTCACTGTAATGACTTGTTAGAGTTTTGCTGTCACGTATCACCTGGGAGGCATCGGAGTATCCGTTCCATGGTGAGCAAACTATAAGAAGACAAACCACTCTCCTTAAATTGGGTTTGGTGCGCTTAACATTTACTGGTGTAGACACAGAATAAACCTCGGATGCGTTCCTCCATTTGATGACGCAAACAATTTACGGTTAATGATTTATCGATATACACCTGTAATTTTTGGACGCTCTAGTGAGAAGGTACCAATTATGCAGCTGGTTGTTGTCCTCGACATAAAGTGGGCGAAACACGTCTAATTTAATATGTGTATGAAGTGGCTGTCCATAAAAAGCCACCACATCGAATTCCAAGCCAATATAGTTTTAAATAAAGAAAACACAACGATGTCATGCAAATAATTAAGTTGCCTAACATCAGCAAAGTATTTCATTTTGTGCTCAATATTGTTATCAGAGCAAATTTATGAAAGCCAGCAATTTAGTAAGTTCTAAAAAATTCAAGTTTGAATATAGGCACACTCGACTATTCATGCCATTCATCTTCCAGTCTCTGAAGTTCATTAGAACTGAAATAAAAACTTCGCCACAGTAAATTACTTCATTGAGCTGGAGAAGGACTTCGATAAGATTGCGATTCAAGGGATAATTGTTAAATTTATTGCAACTTAAAATAAAATCTAGCTAATGTGAGAGCATGCTATTTAGCTCAAGTGTAACCACAATACACATATGCAGCAATTGAAAACAATTTAAAATAATCTCTATTGGGACGAATAATCCTTTCCCTGTATCGAACTTAGTTAAGCACTTAATTACAAAAGCTTCAGATCATAACATGCTTTTAGAAAAATGTTTTCGTCACGAATTATTAGTAGTAGCGTCAAAATCATAATGTACCAGTCTTCAGTTCCACCAAACATTAGTTATGGGTGCCCAATTTGGTTCAATATTTCTCCTTCATATATGGAAAGGCTTAAAAAATTTGAAAGAAACATACTCAGGGCTTGCACCGAGAATTGGCGTCAAATTTATTTGTCAAATTTATTTCTAATAAAAAACTTTATATAGCAGCTAATGTCACACGAATTGTATTATTCATACAATCAATCGTATAGAATTTATTTTAAGAGCTATACCTCCTTCTGATGGCAAATAGGCCACGTTCTCCTTAACAATATTACTAGTTTAAAACAAGAACAACAAAATGTCATGTGAATTTAATGCATTTAGTAATTTTCCGAGATATAATTTTTGACGTGATAACGTCTTTTAAAGCGATTTACGCGAAAATGGCCATGCCCATTTCAGACGTTCCGCCTGAGCAAGCGATAGACAGGCACGACCGCCCTAATCGTTCGACTTTGCACGTGGTAGAATATATGAAAATAACATTGTAAGCGTATAATAAGTTTGTTTCAATAAAATCTTTTTTCTGAGTTCGTTCGAGCTTTGAACTCGCAACTTAGAAAACTGCTTACTGCTATACGAATTAAAGCAGCCGCTTTTTAGCAAGCAACGCCAAAAAACTTATTACAGAGTTAAAGAACTAGGAACCAATATAAGCAACACAAAGCAGAAATAAAAAAATACTTGCTGCGCACACAAACACGTATACGAGCCGAACATAAATAGCGTGAGAGCGAGAGAGTGTTTGAGTAGGAGCTCACTAATGTAAATGGAAGCGTGAGGTGGCGAGATACAGCGTTGTAGTTGTATTTAATTGAAATATTTAAAAATTAAATTTTTTTGTGTTTGATGCCGGCAACGTCAAACTATATAGAAACGCGTTTTATCTCTTTCTCTCGCAGCATACATTTATAGTAGTAGTGATAGGGGGAAAGGGGCAGGGAAAGGAGAGGCAAGAGGAAATGCAGAAAGAAACCTGCCAGGGTACAGCTAGTCAAACAAATATAATAAATACACAACGAGTGAATAATGTGATCGAAGCAGATATCAACAGGCACGAAGTCAAAACGAACAATTGTTAAATGCACATTGTTACTTGTAATTAATTTTAAGCAAAAAAATATTTGAATTAACGAGTGCAAATAAATGTGAATTTATCGAAAAAATTGTAATTTTCAATTATAACTCCTTCTTTGTATTATACAAAATAATGATGGGCACGTATCGCTTGTTTTTCTTCAAGGTGCCAACAATGGTCATATTCCATTCTAAATATAAGAAAGCGAGGTGAAAAAATTATCTATTGTTACATTTCGACCAGAATTTTTATAAGGAGCTGCCAGATACTTCACGACACGCTCGCCTTGATTTTCGTCTCTACAATGGCCTTCTTTTCGGGTGTAAATTTATCCATTGAGAGGATATAAAGTAGTTGAATCGCAAGCCCACCAAATCTTAATACCATATTTTCCTGGTTTTGATGGAATATATTGGGTGAACTAAGTACGTCAATGCCCATACGTAGAACGGTCGGGTACGATCTTCCATAAGGAAGTGATGCTACTCGCATATGCTGATGAAATAAACATCATAGGCATCAACGAACGGCGAGTAAACAGGGCGTTCTCGGAGATAGAGAAACAGTCACGTCTCATGGGCCTAGCAGTGAACGAGGACAATACGAAGTATTTGGTGTCCACTCGCAGACCATCAGCGCGTCTTGGACGGTCTGTGAGTATGGAGAACTGCAGCTTTAATGTTGTAGAAAACTTCGTCTATCTGGGAGCAGAAATTTCCAGCGACAACAACGTTAGACGAGAGATCAGACGAAGAATCACACTTGCTAATCGCTGCTACTGTGGGCTCAGCAAGCAAATTAGAAGTAGAGTCCTCTCTCGAACTACGAAGATAAAAATCTATAAGACATTGATAATCCCGGTCCTGCTGTATGGGGCAGAAGCATGGACACTGACATCAACGGATACAGCGTCTTTAGAAGTGTTCGAGAGAAAGATTCTTCGTAGGATTTTTAGAGTTGGCGTCGAGTTTAGGACCCGCATGAACCACGAGTTGTATGAGCTGTTTGATGAGGTTGACATAGTCCAGCGCATTAAATTCCAGCGGCTGCACTGGGCTGGTCACCTCATCCGGATGAACCCCTAAGCTCCAGCACTAACGGTTTACGACGGAAACCTGAACTTGATTGGTGTACGGCGTCAAAGGGGACATCCGAGCTTAAGATGACAAGGTCTATAATGATCTGAAGACTGGTGCGGGCGCGCACTAAACTACACCGAATGGTGTGCTTTCCTACGTGCGGCCTTGACCGATAGACGGTTGTAGAGCCACCTAAGTAAGTAAGAACTTAGTACGACCTCGATATCCGAATAACTGCCCATCTACAGTAATGCATTCATATGACCTTAAATTCTTTTTCAAATTGAAGTTGATCATTTCAAATACGCCCCTTTTTGGAGCTGCTTTATCCTGGCATTGGCGGCCAACTCTTGTAACATAGTTTTCAAAGAGAATGAAGCGTAAAATCTGTTGGAAACGATTGACAGACATAGTGGCGCCATAAAGAGGGAAACTATTTTGTTTCCAAAGTTCACTTAGCTGTTCTTGTGACGATTGTTGAGTACCCATTACTAGCCAAATTCCAAGAATTGCCTTGAACTCACTGTCTGTAATGGGATTCCAAGTAACAGACTTTTGATTCGGATTATTTGAGTTCCATTCACGGTAAAAGTCTTCGGCTTTTTTGTTGTAAAATCTAATAATTTGGTCTCTAACCTGCTCATACATTATGCAAAAAAATGTATCCGTTGGCTATAAATTTTGTTTGTACTTAGGAGAGGCCCCATTGTAGACGGTTCACACATGATGTTATATGCTCCTTTTTTATACCATTTGGTTGCATCTTTGCTACTATAGTAATCTTCATTAAATGGGGCAACTGGTTTTTCATTTGCAGTTTCCTCGTTATCGGTTTTACTTTCATTATTGATTTCTACATCGTTATATACTTGGACTTCTTCACCGTCTGAGTTCACCTCTTGCTCGTCAGGCAAATATTCTACGTCACTGTGCTCTGGGGCTTCTTTCAAGTCTAAAAAAGTAGACTTTTAAGGAAATTCGCATGGTATTTTATTTATTTTAAAGATTTATGTTATGTTTAAGCAGCCTGTTTATATCGAAGAACAAAAAACAATTTTAGACATTTAGAGTGATGATGAAGACATACTATTATAAAATGTAAAACAAAATATAAAAGATATTTTGTACAAATTAGTTTGCACACTCAGTTTGCACACGTCAGTCAGCTGTGTGTGCTTTTTGACAAACAGCTGACACATATATATGTCTTCCTTACGCATATGCGTAATAAATATGTACATATTTTAGTAGTATTTATTAGTATAGGTAACACTTTATATATATTCAAAGCTGCTTATATATGAACATGTTCGGGCTTGCTTATTCTTTTCACACATTTTGTTTATAAACAGATGTACAAATTTCAGATAAACAGCCTGCTTAAGTTGACGTGAATCAATCACATCATCTTAAACTTGGAAGAAACGCCATCTCATATAAAAGAAAAATAAAGAAAAAAATGCATTAACATGAGCACAGGCCAGCACAAAAATTGAATAAATAAAAAATAAATAAAAAAAGGGAAAATCAACGTAATTGAATGAAAGAAAACCTTAATTGAAATCTCAACCAACGTTCCAAAGGATCTAAAGATATTCGGACGGATTGCAACGCTGTGCACCGAAGGATGGAAGGCGACCAACCGCAGCGGCGGTGTAAAAATTATAGCAACACTTGGGAATTAAAACGGAAGCAACATGTGTGTGTATGTGTATGTGTATGTGTATGTGTGTGTATGTAAAACAACCACTCCGCCGGAGCGGAAGTAGCAGCAAGGACAATAAGCGGTCCAGCCAAAGTAGCGGCCGCCATTGCCGACGACGTCGACAAAGATGACAAAATGACATTTACAACGACAACTGTGTGAATGAGTAAGTGACAGGGAATGCATTACAGCGTGCGTTGTACCCCAGGGACGAACAGAAATAATAATAAACAAAAACAAAAAAAAAAAAAATAAAAAAAGAAAGAAAGAAAAAGGAAACACTAGCTATAAGGATAAAAGTGAAATAAAGTACGAAGATACATACATACACCTACACCTACGTAAGAACAAGAAGTGTGAATGAAAACCTCAAAATACGATACCGAAATTAAATTTACATCAAAAAAAAAGAAAAAAAAAAAAAAACAGGCGCAGAAATGTGTGGAATGGAAGTGAATCATGGTAGGCAGTGCATTATGAGGGCAACTTGTAGTCCTTGGAGTGTGTTGGGGTAACACTAAAAGTTTCTAATAGCTGATTATTTCAATGAAACAAAGCTGGAAAGCTTTTTTTAATATTTAGAAATTTTTGGATTATTTTAGATCGAAGTCCCTCCTCAGCTTTGAAATATGTATCGCTCTCATGTGATCTTAATACTACACCGCAAGTAAGCTTTCATTTGCACCTTTCATATGATAATAGCTGTTATACACGGCATTGCTCAGGCTAGCATTTTTCATATACAAATTGAATTTGAAGATGTTCGAATTGAAAAAGTGTTCCATTCGAAATACGAGTTAACTGATTTGCTTTGTGGAGTCTGACCGAGTTTGTCACGAAACTTTTGACTGAAACTTGGGAAAGTATGTACATATCTAACTTATAACGACCATTATAACGACAATACAAAACAGTTCAGTACCATTTCATATTCGTGAGAGCGTGGCCAACATATTGTGCTCAACTTAAATTTTTTACCAATAACACTTTGAAACCAAGTTCTCAACTGACTTTGACTCTTTTGTTGTAATTTTTTAACATGTTGAGAGAGCTGAGAGATGGAGAGAGCTCAGGTCTTTGTCATTCGCTGAGGGCGTTATCTGGTTTTACCCTTGGTATAATAATAAGTTAGTGTATTGAGAGGCTAAACGTTATTACGCTTTGAATGCTTATACTGAACGGTTGTCCGCACGCGAATTTAAAGTGCGTCGCATATAATAAAGGGTTTTCTATTAACCGTGTCTGAACTTTAAAATTGAATGAAGAGAGTTGCGTGTGAGCTATGACGGAAATATTTTTTACGGATTCAAGTAAATTCAATACCATTACGTTTCGAAAATGATACCATTGAAATGGTCTCTGCGGCTGTGTTTACAGCACTCGATCCGTGAGGTGCAATTTTGTGTGACTCTGTTGAACTGGATATCACTTATGGATTGCATGTTGTTGTGCTCCAGTCAGTCCTTGTAAATAAAGTCTAAGGGCGTTAAATTGCACGATCTTGGCGGCCATTTCACAACGCTTCTTCTGAAAATAACGCTTGCGGAGAATAAGCACAGTGTAACGCCGTCTTGTCGAAACCACATGTCATCCAGGTTCACATCATCCAATTGAAAAACAGTTATGGCCCAATAACCGGTACCGTTTGCCCATTCACGTTTTCGAAAATGTATTGCCCAATGACGTTTGCTGACAGAAATCCACACCAAAGCGTAAATATCTCCGTATGCAATGGAAACCATTTATACAACTGTGGATTACTGTCTCCCCCCAAATGGAGCAATTTTTATGTTCACGAAAAATGTGTTTCACCACTGAAGCTAATTTTTTTTCGCCAAATTTTAGATCCTTTTCCAAGTGTTCCAGAGCGTACATAAATATAAATTATGTAAAATTGTGACTAGGAAAGAACGCCAACGTCGAAGAATGACAGCGTTGCCACCTAAAAAGATAGAGCAATGAGCTATCAAAGTTTGGACATACCTATTGAAAAAAAAAACCCTTTATAAGTAGTCGTGTACCTCAAGTCTTACTTGTTGTGCTTTGTTTAAACTTTTAGTGCTACCCTCGTATGTGTTAGAACTGCGGGGTGCAAAATTTTGATGGCTTGCATGCTTTGTCGACATGCGACCGAGCGAGCGTATATTGTAATTTTATTAGGTGCGAAATGTATGCGGTGAGGGTGAGGTGTGTGTGTGTGCGTGTGTTTGGGTTGGTGTGTGTGTGTCTGTATAACATATACCATATGAATGTCCTGTAGAAGGGCGGTCTGTAACGCAGTGGGTGTTGAAACTGAAAATAAATAAATAAACGAAATATGTGCAAACCGACTCCGTTACTAAGCCCCGCTCGCACATTCGTATCCTTTTCTTTCATTCAATTCGTGCGTTCGTTCGCTCGCTGGCTCGCTGACTCGTTTTGTAGTGCGTTTCCGTTTCCTGTTTTTTCCTCGTTCTGTTCGTTACAATCCGCCCTCGTTCGCTTGCTCGCTTGTTGGTTTGCTTATCCTGTGCCCGCGGCGCCGCATTAAATTAGTTTTGACACGTAAATGCGTTTAGCAGTTGGGTGCCTGCCCGGCTTCTTGTTGAACTCCAATTTCTCTCCTTAGATGCAGATGCTTTTATTGCAGTTCTTTAGTTTACCCTATGGAGGTCTAAGAGGGGGCGTAACGTGGGCGTTGCGCACATGGAGTGTTGATTGTTGTTTGCTTTTTCACGTGCGTATAGTATGTAAATCTGTTTTATGCTATATAAAATCTGTTTTATGCTATATATGTGTATAAGGGTTATTTAACAGGACCACCAAAAATACTAACCAAAACTTTAATTTTCTTCAGGATCCGTCAACGTCAAAACCTCAGTCAAGGCTTACATTTTTATTATTGCGAAGTTCACAAACGAGCAACTTTTGAAAATTATTAAAAATTACTGTGGAAGATTTTTCGATGAAATTTAGATTTCTCTCCAAACCTTTTGCAATCGGAGAAATTTCGGCATTTGAAATGATCACAAGGCATCAGTTCTTAAGCTAGTTTGATTTTGTAAGGGTGTAGGCTCAGATCTTTATGGAAAATTCGCCACTATATGGTTTTAGAGATTCCCAATTCCTGCTAAAGCCGTGGAATCGACAGATTTTGTCCATTTTAAAGTGAAGCACTTATGGATGCGATAGTTGTATCACTAACACAGGAGCATCTAATAGTGAATATATTGACTCGTATTCCATTCCACCATGCATGCAGCTTTAAGGTGGATTTATTAATAAGGTGAAGTATTCCGCTGTGGTGATTATCTTAAATGCTCTGAGCGCAAAATAAAAACGAATTTTCCAATCCGCAACAAATGAAAAATTTTAAGCCAAAAGACAAAAGACAAAATAAGAAAAAAAGTAAAAATAGATTTTCGCTTGCAAGCGTATAATCATACAAGAATATTAACACACACACACACACACACACACACACACACACACACCCACACACACACACACACACACACACACACACACACACACACACACACACACACACACACACACACACACACACACACACACACACACACACACACACACACACACACACACACACACACACACACACACACACACACACACACACACACACACACACACACTCTCTCTCTTATCACATTTGTTTTCATTGCATTGTTCTGTTCGAGCCAAGATTCGAGCCAAGATTCGAGAAAAGATTTGTATTCAGATCTAAATTGAAGTCTAGATCCGGATCCGCTGACTCGGATCCGTTTGCTTATTTAGGATTCGTCGATAACGAATAATGAAAGAATACGGATCCTCGATTGCATCACTAATTCACACACTTATTTAAGAATCATCTGTTTTCTAGAAAGTTACTAACTGGGACATAAAATTAAACGAGTTCATACACACTGCTGCACAGTTTTCAGAAGAAAGGACTCGTGTGAATTACTGTAATCAATATTCAAAGTAATATACACTAAATTATATGAATCCACAATAAAACTTTATATGAAAAGCGAACAGAAGAGTCTAAATTATCGAAACTTGAAGGATCTATCTCTTTAAGTGTCCGAGATCTGTTCGCTCAGACGGTCGGACGGACGGAAGCACTGACATGGCTATATCGATTCAGCTTCCGATGCTGGTAAACATATATTTTATGGGGTCTACAACTACTTAATATACTCTCTTACTCCATATATTGTATTGTATACCTTACAGGCTATAAAACTATTTGTAACAAACAAACCAAACAGATAGAACGTTGTTGGAGCTTTCCCTAAAAGTGGGTCGTACGTGCCCGTTAATAATTCCATAAATACCGAACATGTTTAATTTTAATTTGATAATGACGGCAAAAAAAAAATAGATTTTCATACAAAAAGGCTAAAGTGGTTGGGTGGTTTGTAGTGGGGCTATTCAAAATCACACCCGTGGATGTATGTATATGTGAGGCGTGCGTTCTTTCGAAATAACCGTGCCATATTTCAAAATGTCAAAAGTGAGTCTTTAAAAAACCACCATTTTAAATTGATATTGGTTGGGATGTTCGTAGTGGGGCTATTCCAAAAAGTGGGCATTGCATGTCAATATGGAAACTTTATTTAACTGCAATAAAAATAAGCCTATGTGTTGGGTTTCAGCCAAATATCTTAAAAACTGATACAAAAAAAAAAAATGAGGAATAACATTTGGACAGACATAAAGATGAAGAGACGGACATAGCGTAATCGACTCGTCTTCTCAAGTTATTCATTACTGTATTGGGGTCTACGAGGTCTCCTTTATAAACTTTCAGACAATGTGAATGGTATATAAAATTCATACAAATCAATTCAATTACATGTAAAAGCCTTGCAAATAGAAAATTAATCATTTTCTATAAACATTTCTTCAAATTTCTACAATTTAGAATGTTTTTTGCAAACAAACACTAGTGGAAACACCCTTTATTCGACGCAAAGTAAGAAATGCCACAAATGCTTTTGGTGGAAACATCCTATTAATTTATCTGGTCAAATTTTGTTCGTTCTGTCACAGTGCTGACAGATGCCACGGCTTTTTTAGTGTGTTTCTAAATCGGAGAAGCGTAGTCATAGAACGCACAGAATTAATTTTAACTTAAGCAATTCAATTGCGCTGCATTTAATTGATCAGCATCGAAACAAAGTTTGACGTTTGAAAAGGTTTTACAACGAAGGTAAGGTAAGGTGCCTGTAGACAGTGTAACATTTTTTTTTTCTGTGCATATTTCTATTTGTTTTATTATAGAAAGCTATAATTAAGACCAAAATGCCGCGGGTGCCAATAAGCGTACCCATGCCAAGATTGGTCATGCACGCACATGTCGGTCAGCAAGAGCCGCTCATAAACTCGGCTACATTTAAAATTTTGGGCAATAGCGGCTTAAAAATTGTGCGCGAAGGACTCGTCGCTGTTTCAAACGAACGTCCCGAAGATCCCATCGTTTTTTTGGCTAATCACTTTTCAGCGCATCAAAATGGTGAAACTGGATCCTCAAGTGCAGAGCCAACTTTATCTGAAGATACTATTTTGAATCTAGTAAAGACTACACAAACATCCTCTCCGTTTACATTCTCGTCCACCGCCGTGAATACTTCGGAAGTCCAATCTATGCCAATGAGGCAGTATTTGGATCGCACTGTGACTTCAGTTTTAATTCAAGCATTTCAGGCAATGAAATCCACTTCTCCGCAAGATCCTTTCGCATTTTTGGCTACCTATCTAATGAAGTTTCGCCAATGTAATCCTTTGTAATAATTCATGTAATACACTATTACCAAATCAGGTTATGTAAGTAACTACTTCTTGGTGTCGTATATGAATAAAAATGTATAACGACCACGCATAAAAAATAGAAAATTAACTTGGCATTAATATTGGCTCATTACGTGAGCATGTCTTAGCATTATTTAATTGCTTTGTAGTTTTTAATTTCTTTGAAGGCAGTCTTAATCCTGTCTATAATGCCTTAGTAGTCATGGCTCGATAGGTACAAGATCATTAAATCTCTTTGGAAGCTAATCCCATCTCTAATGCTAGCTAATGGTTTTTTAGACTTGAGTAAATGAAGTCGTACGTCGTCAATCCTCTGTAGAAAATAACGTCGAAGTACAACTTTTGCGGCAATTCATTACGGTTTTCTATAGTTTCTAATTAGTTCAAAATAGTTTTAATATAAATATGCGACTGTATCAATGCTGGGAAGGATAATGTGGAAAATACATGTTCCAGTTGGTTTTGGCTATAGTGGCTCCAATTAGTTGGCACTACAATACATAAAGAAGTTATGACTATCTGAAATGTGATCTTTCCGGCTCAATTTCTATGATTTGTGGGTGAAAAACTTATCTGCAATGAACTCCCAATGATTGTGACTACCTTCGACACTCTCCAATTGTTCCTTGTACCATTTTAAGCCAATGCTCTTCAGAAATGTCATGGCACATTCAGTTAACATACATGGGCACTAAGAAGACATTTAAGGGAGACATATAGAGTTTTCAAAAATCGGGTTGTAATTCGATATGGTGACTTTTTATGGACAGCAACTTAATATAGCTTACAAACCCTCAGCCCACTTTTGTGCTTTTTTTTTATGAAAAACTTCTTTATTTAAATCAATATCAGCTTGAAATTCGTTATGGTGGCTTCTTATCTTTGGTCGCTTCACACATATATGCTAATGGGCGTGTACCGCCCACGTTTTGAAATAGCCCTTACGTTACGTTAAACGTTCGTGATGAAAATGTAAACCTTGTCTGTCGTTTTAATGTTGTTAGTTTCTAGGAAAAATTTAAGGATACGTTAGTATTTAAATACAAAATTGTTATTGAAAAGCCCTTTATAAATATGCATATATATACTATATATGTAGCTACAGTGCTTGCCGCCTTGCATGCCCTCCTCATGGACGCCGTCGTCCTGCTCGACGCCTTTAAGTGCATCGTATGCCGCCTTGACTTGGCTGGCATTTTGGCTTGCATGCCAAGCATTTTGTTGCATAATTTCAGCCTGTCACTGAATGAGTTATGCGTAAATATTTTCACGCGAAAACGCGCTATAAATTTCATCACTCTCTATATTACACGTAATTACAATATAAGTTGAACCATATTTGTGTGTAATTAACATAAATTAATGTGAAATTAAAATGCTTACAAATTACGTTGCGTTTACAATCAAAATTTTTGGAAGGCGTTACTTTGTGCAACTTAAATTTAATTGGAATAATAGGAATTTATTAGGGAGAGAGAGTGAGAAAGAGAGAAATTTTACCGAGCGAAGTAAAGGAAAAGCTTGTACTCCAGGCTCAAAGTCGATGTAGCCAAAGCCAATGTAGCGATTTAGCCTTTAGCGATTTAACTTGTATTTTTTTGCTTCAATGTGTTTACGGTGGGTGAGTCGCTATTCGAGGTGCATCCCAAGATGCAGTACATCATTGAACTGTGGCATTGTTGCATTGTTCGGAGTAACCGTTGGACAACTAGCTCTGTTGAGCGTGAATGTGACGTGCCTACATTTTTGCGCATGGACTCGTATCCTTCATTTTGCCAACCAATCCTCAAGATGCTGCAAGTGGTTAGCTAGTCGTCGAGTAGCTTCTACTGACCATCGATATCAGCTCAGGATGGCTATGTTGTTGGCAAAAGTTCACGTAGTGAGCATGTGATTCGTTGGAATATCAGATGTGCACAGCATCGTGCTCAGCACACTTCCCTGGCGTACTTCAGCTTTGATATTCGAGTCTTGAGTGTGATGAAATCAATCTGCCGTACTGCAATTACTCAGTTGCTGAGGTAGGTCTCCAAAATTTTGTGTGTTTTTTTGTGAAAGCAAGAATTCAATTTTGTACTTTAGTCTGTCCAACTATACGCGCTCGAAGGCTTGGGCTACGTCAAGGAAAATTGCAGCGTATTGCAGTAGTCATGGTGCACTATGGTGGATGGTGGAGTTCGAATCTAGATTGTGTTGCGATTTACTTGCACAATAGTGCCATGCTTCACACGAAACCCAAACTTATTGGAAGGCATGATGCTTTCTAAGTGCAGTCTGATTTGCAGAAGCCAGAGTATTTTCAAATAGTTTGGCTAAGCAGAAGAGTAGACTTATGGGTCTCTATGACGAAGCTCTCTCTTGAGTCTAATCCTTCCTGAGCTTTGGTATCATGACTATTAGTGATTTCTTCCAGTGAGTTGGAAAGTGACCAAATTTTAGTATAGCATTGAATAGCGTTGTAATATGTATATTAGATAGCGGGGTTTGGAAGTTCAATTAACATACTTGGGGAGATGAGTTCGTGCCCAGCTGAACTTTTTTTTTCGATTGAGTTGACTCTTTATTATATTTTTGACTTCATTTGCATGCATCATAAGTTTCTCAATGTAGTTCATAGCTTGAAGTGTGGGAAGTACAAAGCCGTTGGTGTGTGGGTTTGGCTGGAGAATATTCTTGAGGTGTGCTGCAAACATATTTGTCTTGTCTTCGGGAAAATGCCGAAGAAGGATCATTCTGCATCACGACATATAGCGTCACAGCAGAGATTTATTGAAAAACATGGCATGGATTTCTTTTTATTCGCAGTTTTTAGAAGCGGTTGATGCGCTCAAAACTCATGTTTTGCAGCTACCTCATTCGGAGTGGAAAACGTGCTTCGAAAAAGTGTATTGATCATCATTTTGAAAAAGAATAAAACCATTTTCAACTAAAAATATTATTGTTTTTTTTTTTTTTATTGTTAGGCCAGAAATATAAATAGTAACTATATCTGATGTGTCTACAATACTTATTTGTACATTCTTTATGTGATAGAAAGGTGAACATAACATGTGTGTGCGTATGTATTTTATGCGCCATGCATAAAATGTGCGTGTTTTTTTTTTTTTTTTTGTGAAGATTATCGATTTAATTTGATTTGTAAACAGTATTTCAACAATTAAGCTTTTTTGAAAAATGGCAAAAATAATCAAAATTATAAATAATAGTTTGTACCCTACTTTTGTTATAAAGGCTAAATATATACAGTATAGTACTAGGGAGCAAAAAGTAAACAACCCAAGTGAAGTTTTTGGAGCAGAAACACAACACTACAAAAACATTTCCATTTTTCATGACAGAACAAATAGTGTATTACTCACTGAGTGAACTGAACAGTGACGTTTGCTCAAATGTACCGAGTATAACTACTGCAAAAATACATTACATAATTAGTACATTATTACATATATATGTAATCATTACATAGTACAAGTATTTAATAGTATGAAATAGCATAGTTCTCATGCGAAAAGAAAACTTGATATCAGATGTTTTGTGAGTTGCATGTAGGCTTTCGTCACTTGAATTTTACGGTAAATACTTCAAACTAATTTTATAATAATCAAAAATGCAATAATTCCGATACATTTGGGATGCTTTTAAGGTAGGAACAATTTTGCTTTACAAAAATTAGAGGAATAGGCAAACGATGCCAACTTTTAACGCTTGCATCTTCTATCTCCGGCTAAATGATGTACGACGAACAAAGTAAAGATGAATGTACCAGATATGTACCTAGGTACTTAACCTGAAATGTTCATTAAGCAAATAAGTTGAAAGAGAGATATATATAGAGAGAAAGATAGATACAGAAAGATAGATAGAGAACGAGAGAGAGAGAGAGAGAGAGAGTGAGAGAGAGAGGACAGGATGCAGAAAAATCATTTTGTGGTTTGTAGCTAACAATTATTTACACTCAAAAGTTGCCAGAATATTCAAGGAACATAAATGAAGTTATAAGGCAAAAGTTTTCTCTTACAATTGTAAGCAGAATTATAGAGCAGCTACATATACAATAGATAGAACAATATAAGGTAGAGAGAGAGAGAGAGAGAGAGAGAGAGAGAGAGAGAGAGAGAGATAGAGTAAGTGGAAGTGTAAGAGAAGGATATAGAGAGATGCCTATTAATGTTGGTATGTACTTGAAATTATATTTGTTTGACAATTGCGAAAAATTGCAGTACTGCAGTTGTAGATGCATTTAAAAATCTACAACTGGGTGTATTAGAATGTTTCTCTTCGTTTTTATACCATTCACACATATGTAGTATGAAATGGTTTTATCAGTTTGTCTGCGTTGCAAAGCATTAAAGGAGACATCGTCGATCCCATAAAGTAAACATATTCTTGATCAGCACGGCGAGATGCGTCGATCTAACTGTGTCCGTCTGTCTGTCCGCCTGGAGTTTCTAAAGTTTCATTTGTTGGGGACCAATTTTTATGCTATTCAATTGCGGTAAATTGCCACATAGACTTGTATTTATTGCAGTCAATTTGAGTTTCAAAATTGACACGCCACGCACACTTTTTGTGGTAGCCTCCATACAAAATCATGGCCCATTTTGTGTTTCTGCATGAGAGAATTCTGTAATGAAATCAATATTTGCTAGAAAATATATGTTGTGGTTTCTCAGGAGCGACTGTTTCACATTCATATACAAATGGGCGTGTCCCGCGCACTTTTTGGAGTAGCCCCTATACAAAACCATCGCACACTTTTATACATTTGTATGAAAAACTTCTTCAGTTAAGTCAATATCAGCTTGAAATTTAATATGGTAGCTTCTTATGGATGGTCGCTTCACACACATATGCTAATGTGGGCGTGAACCGTCCACTTTTTTTGGAAATTGTGTGTGGTATAGAGTTTCGATCCAACCGAAGTTAACGCTTTTTTTTTGCTTTTTTTTCTTCGTTTGCATCTTAGCTTAGCCTTAATACGCACGAGCACATGAATGCAATAGCTGATTTACGAACGCATGGTGAATTCTTTATTTCCAAGCGAAAAAGTTACTTCCGTTAGAAAAAGAACTGAGTTAATTGTCATAGCGCGCCTAAAGACATTTTATTTACAAAAATCAAGCGAATATGTAAGGTTTACGGGGATTACAAAGGGTGTGAACGTCTTGCACTTGCCTTGCATATTATAACAGATAGATTATGCGTATCAATGCACCACGCCCACTTTTAAGGGTAGCCGGCATACAAACGAACCGCCCACTGAATCTGTTGATAAAAGATTCTTGATGGCGATTAGAAGTTTCGGTAGGGCAAATAGAATATGCTATAACCATGTTGTCATCAGCGTATGTAGAAAGTAACATGTTATCGCCAGCCAGTCTTGACATGTTGACAGTATTTAAGGAATATTGAGTTGAACTCAATACCCAAGCTTGTGGAATTCCAAGCTGAGCTGTAATAATCTTGAAAAAAGACAATGCTCTGCATTTACTGGGTCCGATAAGGTGTTTCACGAATTTCACAAGTTTCACGAAGCGACAATCATTCATAGGGACAGTAAATAACCTGTTCTGAAAATGGGTACGGCACAAAATCTCTACGAATGCATTGGAATAGCCAACGAAGTATTTTGTTTTAAGAAAATTTGACATCAGATACGAAATCAGCGACCTCAAAAACATATACTTCTGTTTTTCGATTGTTGAACATTGTGTGTTCGATCCAACCAACCAAAAAACAAAAAACACTGCTTCATCTACTGCTTGGTCGCTGATGTGCTGCACCATGGATTCATATCTTATCCACGTCCATGAAACGACGTAAAAACTTGACAATAGTTCGGTTAACTGACGGTTAACACTTCTTCGAAGTTATCAGACGATTACGTTTGAGCTCAATTTCGCCCCCAACCTGCTTTCTGTTCGTCTGTCTGCCTTTTATGTCTGCTTTCAATGACTGTCAGACACAAACTTAATGATGCAGATTGGGTACTTCAGGAACTACTGTCAAATCAATATAATTCGAAAATTCCGATTATTGGAGAATGAAATGGAGAAGTCACTTCTGTAACCTAGACGATAGAGAAGTATTTCTGGAATCACTAATTGATGGTGGTTTTCTTGTTGAGTCATCAGTCTAAAACAAGGTCGACAGTAAAAATCTGAATAACAACAAGGCGGTGCCAGCTAAGTTATTCAAGAATTGGATGCAATCTTTTTTCACGATGATAAATATTTATACATATTTCGTATATATGAATTTTGGCTGGCTCAAAGTCAATTTACATTGAGAAATATTTTTTTTTACATATATTTTTCCTCCATTGCGAATAGAGAATAATAATTACACATAAAAACGATTAGCCGCATATACGCGTTTTTCGAACTTAGCCACAGGCTCTCATCAGTATACTGTTCGCAGGAAAAGCAACTTGTGTATTACATGCATTTCTATATACCATATGATAAACACGTTCACCTTTAAAACCATGCTATATCTGTTGCATTATTGCAAGTGCGACTCTCTATCACTCTCTGTGTATTGCCATTATATTATACCGTTATAAAGTGCGCCCATGGCTAGCAGCACCGTTGCTTACAAATTTGCCGGTATGAAGAGTTTTAATCCAATTGATTAGATTAAATATTATTTAATTTCGGTGCTTTAGATGGTCAACTCATCAAATAAGTAAGTTTCACTTACAAAAACAAAGCAGCGAGAACTTTCGAATAAACCCAATTACTGCACAGCAAGATGCCTAGATACATTTATGTTTGAGCGTTCAACTGTGCTGGTAGCTCTTTATGAACCTCTTGCTCACTCACTTTCTCCTCCATTTAGCTGCATTGTCGTTGTCCTTGCAGACAATTAAGCAAGGACAATGTAGCAGCAGAAATTATTATGCATTTGTATTCGGTTAAGGCACCTGAAAGCTTTGAGGTTCAATTGCTGCTACCACCGCTGGCGCCGCTGCCGCCGCCGCCGCATATATCCTTACATCCGATTGTCTGCTGTCATTAGATAGATACATGTGTGTTTGTATCTGCGGTTGGTCGTCGGTTGGACATTATATACTGCAGCAGGATGTGTTAAGCCTCAAGTCACAACTTAGACCACACTCAGTGAAGTTCATTGCCGAAAGTTTTATACACGTAGACATTTCTGCACAGGACATCGTTCCCAAGTCTCTCCGAGTGTATGTGTGTGTGTGTGTGTGTGTGTTCGTGTGTGTTATATATACTTCTGTGTGTTTCCATAGGCAGGAAATGTTTTGTGCACAGCAACAATTTGCGGCATGTATGACAGAATTTTTGTGCTGTAGGATGTTGCAAATTACAAGCATACTATGATTTACTTAATTGCGACAACAGATAAACATGTAAAAGTCTCAACTCAACTAGAATGAGACAGTGTAGATGCAATGCTTGGCAGACAGACGACAGCCTCTGAATGCGGATGCCTATGAGGATGCGGTTACGGATGCAACTGAAATCGAGAAATGCAAAAGAAGTCTGCATTTGATTGTATCTAGTTAAAATGAAGGCTTTAAGTGGGTGATGCACAGCTATGACAAATGTGCAGATTTAATAGTGGCACACAAAAGATGTAAGAAGTACAAATTAGTATATAAATTTTTCAAACCTGTACTAAAAATACACGGTGTGATCTAAAAATAACCGAACTTTTTAGTTATAGTATAAAACAAGCATGGTATTATGTTTTAAAGCTAATATTTGGCATTGTTCTTTAGCACCTGGGTCACGGCTGCTTGTAGACAAATATGTTTTTTCATCAAAAATTTATTGACTTTTTTGGTCTTGTAACAGCGTGGTGCATTTCCTTTGCAATATTCGGGCCTAAAAAGAACTCAAACGAGGTAAATCTTGTAAATTATATTCTTCATTGACATTTTGAACTACTGGAAGGAATTCCTTGTGAACTCTAGCCTTGGAATCATAGAAAGTTATCAACATTCTCTTGATTCTTGACTTCTGAAAAAGCAATTTTTTAGATTTTGGCTCGTCTTTTGACTTTTTGTAGATTGTCGCTATATATTTAAAACACCATGGTTCATCATCAGCTATAATCGAATCAAGAAAATCTGTATCGTTTTCAGCTGTCGAAATGATGTCTTTGCAATGCTCTCCATAAGCGATATTTTGATCATCATTTAACTGATGTGGACACACCATTCTTTTACCCAAATCTTAAGTAAATATTTTGTAGAATAAGATGTAAGATGAATTTAGTTCTTCTGCCAGTATTCTCATAGTGAAATTTGCATCGATAGCGATACTTTGTATACTAACTTAGCATAAGATGCTTCAGGTCGTTCAGGTCTTGGATCATCATTTAAATCATCACGACCGTTTTTGAATCGTGTAAACCACTTACTAACTTATTGTTTGTACGAGGGGTACTATTTATATTTCGGGAGTAGCAAATAATAACAAATATTTTTAAATGAAAATGGCTTTATTGTTTTTTCAAAATATTCCCTTTGATTATCAATACACTTTTGCATTCGTTCAAAGCATTTGTCATAGGAGTTTTTCCATTCCTCTTGAGACACCTCCAAAACATGACATGTTTTTGAACGCTTCAACTGCTTCTTCGGCGCTCGTAAATCGTTGACCAAGCAGTTTATCTTTGATACTCGGGAACAAGAAGAAGTCATTGGGTGCCAAATCAGGACTGTACGGAGGTTGAGTTATTAATTCGATGTTTTGACTGCTCAAAAAAGCACTTGTTTGACGAGATGTGTGAGAGCTCGCATTGTCATGAAGACTTCCGGCAAACAAATGGTCGTGTACCACTCAGAATTGACCGTCCTACGTTGCTCAAGCGGAACAGTGGCCACATGACCCATTCGGCCGAAGAAACAGGCGATCATTTGCTTCCCTGTGCTTCTTCCACGAACAACTTTTATTGGACTTGGCTCGTCTTGGAACTATACTGTTGAGATATACCGATTTTAATTTAGTGTTAAAAGGTTACCAACGCACAGTGGTTGCTCCCATAGGCCAAAAACCAAAAAAAACAAACTCAAAATATTTAGGTAAAAAGTAACCAGATTCTTCCTTAAATGTCCAAACTTCCAAATACCAAACTGGATTTTTCTGGAAATTTAACGATATTTTCAGTTGCAAAGCGCATTGTGTTTACTGAAAAGCAGACGCGCACTTCTACAAAGTTTTTCGAAATTTGATTGAATCTACAAATTTAAATAATTTAAAATGGATTTTATACATAAAGGTATTTCTTATTATTATTTTTTTTTTTTTTGTATATTAGAGATTATTAGCTAACTTGTTGTATAATTTTTGTAAAATTAATGCTTTAGATAACAACTTTTTGTGCATTTTATGTGTGTGTGTTTTTTTTTTATATTTACTTAAAGTTTTAGTTGTGTTCCTCCCAGATTCCTTCATTGAATCTTTTGTCATTGTATTTTTCCACATTTTAAGGTAATAAAAGTGTTTAAGGTATTTGCAAAAAGTTGCCAATGTGTGTATATAATCTTTAATATACTAACGCCGTCTTGACCATTTTCAAGGCTAATTTGCTCGCTAAGAGATAACTAAAACGTTTCGTTGAATCTCGTATTCGAGTCCTAAGATACAAGTACTTAGAGGATCAAAAGTTGCGAGAAACAATATTATTATTTATTTACACTTGTGTTTCTGGAAATGTGTATTGAGAATATTTGAAGATTATTCACAAAAACAAACTTAATGCAAAATAAACAACTGCACAGTACTATTTACGACTCAGCTATGGAAGCTCATCAGCAGCTTTAAATGCCAACTTTTTCAAGTTTTGCCTTTAAACAAGATTTTCGTCACAGACCATATCGAATTTTAAGTTGATATTGACGTTTTTCATATAAATACATAAAAGCGAACTGTGGGTTTATATGGGATTACTGCAAAAAGTGGGCGGGACACACCCATTAATATATATGTCAAGCATCCGTCGACTAAAAGTTACCATATCTATTTTTAAGTTAATATTGACTACAATAAAAAAGTTATTCATACAAAAAGTCAAAAGTGGGCGGTGGGTTTATATGGGGGCTACCCCGAAAAGTGGGCGTGGCGGGTCAATCTTAATACTCTATTAATCTGCAATAAAAAGAAGTATATGTGGAAAATTTCAACTGGATAGCATAAAAATTGGTTGCCAAAAAATGCGCAACAACATACAGACAGACGGACAGACAGACAAACATGACTGGATCGACTCGACTCGTCTCGTCGAGCTGATCAAGAATATATATACTTTATGGGGTCTATCATCTACTCGTTACTGCAGACCATTACGATTCCAATACGAAAAAGAAACCTCTCAATTGGCTTTAAATGAAGTGAAATACTTTAAGGAATACTTTATGTTAGAGCCTACTACGTATCAAATACTCGTATCCAGCAAAAAAAATTCAAATTGAACACAGTTTGCAGTTAACTATGGTTGATAGTTCGAAAATATGCAATGCACTTAGTCAAAAACCTTCCTCTAACAGTTACATATGCGAAGCGAAACCAATCGAAATGAATGATTTGGAAAAGTGTGCAAAAAGGAAGGACAATGAAAAACGTTTTGAGTTTGGTTCTTCGAATATTTTTTGCATATAGCGTACAGATTAGATCAGAAAACATAAAAAATTTGTACTGCAGAAGCACTTCTTCTCAGAAAACAAAAGATTCAAGCCGATTTCCGAGCAGAATTGGGATTACTTGTAGACAAGCCTGGGACAGTACTGGGGGAAGTGGCACTTCAAACGACGGCAACGACGGCAACATTTTTTAATAATGCTAAATGGATTGCTGACACATTACGGGTCTTGATGAAAATAGTATTATAACCAGGTGTTCAACATTGCTGCAATGTATGGCATCAGGATACAAAATGAATGTGAAGAAATTAGGAGAGTATGCACTTGATACGGCCAAAGCAAAACTATCTTCCTCCCTCAGTTCACAAAGTTTTAATTCATACTTCTGATGTCATAAATTATGCACTTGTTTCGATAGGAGAACTATCCAAAGAAGCTGCCGAATCTCAAAATAAAGATATTAAAATGTTTAGAAAACAATATACACGAAAAATGTCACGCATAGCTTCAAATACCGACTTAATAAGTAGATTGCTCTTAAGTTCGTATCACTTTATTACCGAACAAAGGAGATTACCACCTAAACAAAAAGCAAACTTATCAAAGTCTGCATTTGATTTATTAGATTACTAAGTTATCAACCCATTGAAATGGTACTCGTAAAATTTGTTTTGTTGTTGTTAATCTGTTATCGTTTTTAGCTCCATTTAGTTTACTTTAGCATTCTTTTATACAAAAACTATTTTTATTTAGATAATTAAGTGAATAAAATTTGAAATTGATAGCCTTACTCTGTAAGTATTTTTGACATTTATTTATTATTTTGTGTCATATAAATGCAAGTATTTTTGGCCACTATTGCCATATAAGCGCAACCACTGTGCAACGCTTTGTTAACATATGCAAAAAAAAATGACGTTGTGTAAAATAAACTTGTGTACTATAAATGGCTGTCAAAATTACTTTAATTAACCTAGTTGCCTAAAATTTCGATTGCAAATGCTTTAAAATAATACTATAAGTTGTCATAATTGCTAATTTCAATTGTTTTTTTTTTTTGTATTTGATTTAAATATTTGGCGCCAAAAACAGTTTTCTGTTTTTGCTTATGGTATTTTTTGGTGCATTTATGGGATTTTTTAGGCATTTTGCGGTTCATTTACATTTCAGCGCAAAACAAAAACAAGCAGCAATTCTGCGTTTATAAAGTAATATTTTAAAAGATTGCCAAGATGAATTATGATGACGAGCAGTGCAGCAGCTCAGAAGCGGAAGACGTAATCGATTTGGATCATTACAGAAAGCTTCTCAAGAAGTGCATCGATCAGGTAAGTTAGACATTTGCAAAACTGAAAAGAACTAACTTTTGATAGCTTTTAATCCTATTTTTTTTTGTTTTGTTTGTTGTTGCTGTTTTCATTTTGTGTTTTTGTGTTTTTGTTTTGTTTTATTTTTCTCTGTATTCAGCGTCGTTTCCAAAGCGCGCTCTTCTGGGCCGAGAAGGTCTGCGCAATAAGCGAATTTGAACCACGCGATCTGTATTACCAGGCGCAATGCATGTTTCTACTTGGAGACTACAGACGTGCGGCGCATTTTATAAAAAACTACGGCCTGGAAAGCAAATATTTACCGTGCTACGCTCTGTTGTTGGATGCTTTGTATGCCGCTGAAAAGTACGAAGAAGCGACAGCAATTATCGAAAAGGTTGATTTCGAGCTAATGACTACATGCCTGATTAATCATCCAATGGACGAAAATGGCCAGTATCTGGAGACGAACGAAATTTTTGGCGGCGAGCAGCAAAATCGTAATGTATGTGTATGCAAATATATGTGCATGTGCATGTGTGTGTGTGAAAAGTGTTTGTATATGCATATGAAATATTTATTATGAAGCCCCTGCTCCGAATATGATTTTCACTTTCACGGAACATTTGCTAGCGTTGTCCGCCAGTTTCTGCGTTCAACACTGGGTCTAAGGCACACCTACTTAATACAATCTAATCTTCTTTTTTTTCGCAGGAATTACAGTCTTCCGTTTATTTGATGCAAGGTAAAATCTTTGAAGCACTCCAGTGTCACGATAAGGCAGCGGAATTTTTTTTGAAAGCATTGCAGAAGTCGATTTATTGCTTTGAAGCTTTGGAGGCTCTCTTGAAACATGAAATGCTACTGATTACGGAAGGTATGTCTGTGTGTTTTAGCATATTCAAAAGTCTTGCTTTACTTAATTAATAAATTTTTATGGTCTTTACTTATAATGTGAAAAGTATTGGCATAAATTAAAGGAAGCATCGTAGGCTCTGTAAAGTATATATGCATTTTCGTGAACAGCTTGTCCGTGCAAGTCGTTCAGTTCTAGCCATGTTTGTCTGTCTGTCTGTCTGTCTGTCTGTCATACCCAACACAGTTATGCTCTATTCAAGGCGTGCCAAATACATACATGAATATATATTATATTGAAAATTGTTAAATCTAACTAACCTTTCTAGCTATTTAATGCCAATGTATGTAGTATATACGCGCATATATTATTCAAGTTGTCTCTTTAAAGAGATCAATGAGATCCTCTTTAGTCTGCCTTATTCTTCCTTCGTCTTTGACCGTGTTCATTTCCAAATCTGTATGAAGGTCGCCATGTCGTTTAAACCACGGTGCATTCGATATACTACTTAATAGCGATATTGTTTTGAAATCGCTGCATCGTTTTTATGCTATTTTGGCCTGTGTATTCCCACGGTTGAAACAAGAAAATTGCAATGTTGCGCGGTAAGTTTCTATGTGGGCTACCCGTAAAAGTGGGCATGACACGCCCTTGTTACTTATGTGTGCATTCGTCCATAAGAGGCCTGCACGTCAAATTTCAACACAAAAAGTAGGCGTGGCGGGTCAATATTTATATTCTATTTGACTGCAATACGTGGTTGGCACTTATCTCTGCTAGCATCGGGTCTATTTCACTGAAGTGGAAAATTAAATGTTTCTTTCTATTTTCTTGGTTTTTTTTATATCAAATCTTCTCAAGAAAATAACGTAAAAACAGAATTCTTTTAGCATACAATTGCGGTTTCACATAGTAATGCCTTTGTCCTTAGTAGTGAGTTGTAGTGAGTATATAGCACTTGATCAATCCTGGAAAGCACTATGTGAAAGAAATGTAAATGAAGGAAATGGCATCAAAAAGAAGATATTCCAGAAATTGATGGCGGTTTCCTGTAGTTTGGAATTAGTCGCAAAGAATTGTAGTGAAGATGTGCTACTTGGAATATATAGAAATCAGGTGACCATCTAAAATATCCTGTTCCCGCCTCAATTCCCATGATTTTTGTATGGAGCCCATATTCTGTTGAAGAAGCCCAATGATTCCCACTATCTCTCACACTCTCGAATGGTTTTTTTACCCCCTTGGGTCCGCCAATGTTAAATCTATGTATAAAAAAAAAAAAAAAATTTAAAACTGAAGCACGCAGCAGCGTTGTCCAGCAAAAAGGGAAGAATATTTTAGCTTCGATTACGTTGAAGTTAACGTTTTTTTCTTGTTTGTTTATTAGGTTATATAAGAAACATAAAAAAGTCTAAACATCCAAATTAGAAGACGTTACGTGTATCTCTCATAATCTCCGAGATCTCGACTTTCGTACAGATTGTCTGACGGACATATTCATATCTTGATGCTGACCAAAATATACATAGTTTCTGTGGTCCACAACGCCTCTTCGTGGGTGTTACATACATTTTCAAAAACCTCATATACCCTATTCTCGTATATGCACAGGGTACCTTCTTGGTCATTTTTTCTGAGGGGCATGATATAAGTAGCAAAAATTTTGCAATGTGTGGCCAGCATACTGATAAGAGCTTGTAGCTACATAAGTTCGGCTAAACATTTTTCTGTGTAACAAAAAGTCGTTGTAATTATTCACTCTTCTTAACACTTTTCTTACATTCCCGGTGACTCCACGTGTAGTTGTTCTTCTACAAGTGTGTGTTTCGATGGGTTAGGTGACGTCGGCTGACCGCGTGAAAGAGGTCACTCATAGACCAATGTGATCCTTAGTGAGGCTGTTGATGGAAGTCGTTCAGGAGCTAATAAATTTCTGTAGAATTGTAGCGTGTTCCAGAGTTGCCGTGACTCCCGTTTCCGTACATGTTGCTTATTCCTATGTTTTTGCCATGAGCTGCTGCTAGACAATGTCCCGTTAGAATGCCTACCAACAATCTGCAGTAACCCCGCTGGAGCTGCAGCAGGTAGTACATGAATTTTTTTTGTTCCGTGCTTTTATCTTAGATATTGTACAGCTGGAGTTCGCTCTCCAGCTTTGGTTCGGGCGTCCACTTTCAGTTTGCTATATAGCGGCTGTATAGAGATATACGTACATCTGTTGTTACTTATCGCGATGACCCGACGCCTTCTTTTCATTTCATTACCGTATATGCCCCGGTGGCTGGGAATCTAGATGATGTACACCTCTTTTGAGGTGCTCAGAGCATCAACTGCATCCCTGCTCGTCAGGACATTTCCAAAAGAGATTTTATCGCAGCTTGGCTGTCGACGCATATGTTTATTCTTTCTAGCCAGGTGTGCACCTATTGGGCTACTTCTGCTGTCTTCTTAATTGCGTATACTTCTGCCTGACGCAATAATCGGGTAGTTTATACGAGAGCCTCAGATCGGTAGACGCAGTATACCGCTGCACCAACTACTGACACAATTTTGAAGCTATCTGTAAATGTACATAGTTGATGAATATAGTAAATAAGAGTGGACTCGAAAGTCATCCTTGTGGGTTGCAAACCAGACCGACATGTGGATTCCATGCCAAACAGTTGCAAATCTATAGAGTTTGAGGCATTTTTAACAGAGAGTAGTACTTAAACATATAAGTTAAGAAAAATATCCGTATAAGTTAATAATACCAAGCCCACTTTTTGGAGTTGCCCTCCTACAAACCACCCGTCGATTGACTTTTTGTATGAGTAACTTTTTTATTACAGTCAATATGGCCTTGAAATTCTGGCTTCTTATGTACGAATAGTGCACATAATTATGAAGGAGCGTATTCCACTCATTTTAAGGATTAGCTCGAACACAAACTTACCACTCACATTTAGGTTTTACAAACATTTTTTTCTACCATTCACACAAGGTGTGAAATGGTATTAACAGTTTAAAATTTTGTAAAGCATTGAAGGAGGAGGTTTTTTTTGGGCTACTTTTCCTAACGTAGGTGCTTGGACTGTGGCCAATAGAATATTTTATTCGTTCCCATTTGAATTTGGCAATCCAAATAATCGTTTGTTGTATAAGGCAAAGATTTGTTCATGTTGAGTCTGGCAAAGTACCCTGTGCTGTATGTAGCATATAAAATATGCTATGAAATGTACTGATACTGATTCAAACTCGAGAACTACCTTGCCGCATGCCGTTCTACCCATCTTAGTAGCTTTAGATCAGTAATATGTACTAAGTAATATTCTGTTGAGCCTCTAGGTTTGTGGGTTGGGCATATGGTTTGAAAAGATTTTATACTTAATGTACAAATCGCCAATGTTAATGAGAATACAATTTCAGTAGAATGGAAATAATTCGAAGAATACAAATGTGAGCATTCGTGAGCTCCGTGTTTGTTTGGTTTCAAAATAAATAATATTCGAAAGGTTATTAGTACTATAATAATTTACTATTTACAGCTATGTATCGTTCAAAGTGCTTCTGCTCTAATAAATATCGTCTACGGTTATTTTCCGTTTCAATTAAGATACGGAGAAGATCCTAGATAAATTAACTTAGCCATATCCGGACTATGGTACAAATGACATCATTTTGCTGTCGCAGTGCCCGTTTCCGATGTTCTAGCTCTGACACTGAGTCCTGATTAGCGTTATATGATTCCCAGTGACCACTTGCTTGTCATGCGACTTTGGCCCAGTCAGTACGTCACGCACTGGTTATGGTTATGGTTAATAAACGTAAGGGATCTGTCACAGCATTGCCCAAGTTTTTTCCGTTTCACCTATTTGTGTAACGTTTTTTGTCTCCTGCAATTAATTTATTTTATTTTATGATTTCAGAAAAGGAGCTATTGGAGAAGCTGCCATTTTTAGAACAATGTTCAGAAGCAGATACTATATTTTTATTGAGTCTATATGAAACGCAACTTAAGAAATATGTAGACGTTGATGAAGTAAGCGGCAATATAACTTAATATATTTTATTTTATTTAGTTATGTTTTTAATTTATTTATATTTAATTTAGGAATTGGTTGGTGATCTCATGGATCCATCCAGCCAGGATTGGCTGACCAAGCCTATGGCCACGCTAGCTACACCGTCCACAGCTACGCACACAGCAACAGTAATTATGTCACCAAATATAAAGTAAGTATCTATGTATATAGATAATAGGCAAGTCGGGCTACTACGACTTGCCTATTGAAGATAAGGATATATAAAGCATTGAAAGATCTTTTGTTTGTGTGTGTGCTGTACTGAGTTTGATGATCTGGCCTTTTCAGTTGCTTCTTTTTAATTAAGTGATTACCTAGCATCTGAAGTCTGCTTTTAGCTAAATCATTACACTCTGCTAGAATGCGAAGAGAGGTCTCCTCTTCATAGTCACAGAATCTACATCCGGCTGAATTTTGTATACAGAAAAGCACTCTCCACTGTGCTCAACTTGGATTTTTACCCAGTTGCTGGTACTATTCACGTTTGTTTCGGCTGTTCTTGTCCTCAGTAAAGAGTGTATCCAATTCAATATTATTGGGTCTGCTCCCATTTCTAGTAGTGTATTACATACTGTCAAACGCTCCCTCTATGTGAAGGAAGCCACATAAAGTGATCTTCTTCGGCTCAAGGGATGCAGTGCGATTTCAGTCGACTTTCTCGCCCTGTAGTATGCATGTTGGTCGCGTTGTAGAGTTGTCCGATGCAATGCTGTCTCTCTTCTCACTTTATCCAATGTTTTTAGCAAAAATGACGTTAAGCAGATAGGTATCAATGCTTTGGGTAGGGTTTCATCCTTATTTCCACCTTAGGGAGAAAGACAATTCTCGAGTGATTTGGGATAGTCAGGGTCCACGCGTTTGCCTCATACAACGTATTCGTTCCGGGATTATCAGTGTCTTATAGAATTTACTTTCGTACTTCGAGAAAAAGCGCTCCAATTTCACTTTACTTAATGAGCCCAATTATCGGCGATTAGCAGCCGTGCTTCTTCGCCTGATCTCCAGGCTGACGTTCTCCTTGCTGGTTATCTTGAAATTCTCCATATTCACAGACCGTCTGAGATGCAATGATGGTTTGCGATGGTTTGCGTTTGAACCAATTTTCGAAGCTCTTTTCCCACTCAGAAAAGCGTAGAACCATTGATGCCGGGCATCGTTCCGTCAGAGTTACTCAAGTACGAAGCGGGAGTAATAGCAACAGCGCCTTACCCGATCCTTCAAGCTGTTTGGAATGAGGGTCTTATACCAAAAGAATGGACAGAAGCGGTCATCGTGACCATCCCCAAAAATGGTGACCTAAGCCGCTGTATGAATTGGAGAGGCATCACTTAACACCATTTAAAAAGTACTTACCTTTCTATTCTTTATCTAAACGACCTTCTGCGACGATAGCAGAATGGATTTAGGCCACAAAGGTCATGCATCGACCACATCAACTCTCTACGTATCATTGTAGAGCAGTCTGTTGTGAGTTCAGGTTCTCCCTCCTTCTCTTGTTTTGTAGACTTCGAACCTTTGACAAAATTAAAAGAGACGCCATTTGCAATTCCCTCAAAAACTACCAGAGCAAATTTTCCAGATGAACGCAGAACTATATCAAAATTCGAAGTGCTCGGTCCGCTTTAAAAATAAACACAGCGACAAGTTTTCTAAGACTGTGTTCTGTCTGCACTGCTTTTTATTTTGGTCCTAGATGGTGTTATGACAAAGACAAACAACGAAACTTCGGAGGGCATTCGATGGCGTTTAAACCAAACACTTTGGACCTGGACTACGCCTATGATATATGCCAGGTCTTACTGTGAGGTCTTGCCCACTTTAGGTAAAAAAAACCACCCTAACTTCCCTCCATTTGAATGGAATATGTTTCAGACAGCTTCTAAAGATCACATTTAATGATGCTAAATAATGTCAATCTTTCCGAGGTAAATGTGTCAGCCATAACAACACTTAGAATTGCCGAGGCACTGAATATACAAGGCAACTGTCGTAAATGTTTTTACATCAATTTAATCTATGTATCGTATCGATATTGAAACGAATATTCAAAGCGATCGTCTAATCCAAAGTAGAAACTATTATTCAAACTAATTGTCGGGGATATACATCTTTCCAGTGCATTGGAGCAATATGAATTGCCTATATTTTCCTTGCGTGAGATTCTAACGCGCTCTACTACACTGTTTGATACGACGCCGATTAAAATTATGGATACCTCCGATATGGCCGGAAAGGAAAAGAGTTTGGTGCCACTCAATACATGCCTCACGCGTATATTGCGCAGCACGGATTCAATGGCAGCCGAGGCAGCAAATTGTTTATACCTTAACGATTACAATAGCTGCATGCAGATATTGAACGAGTAAGTATTTTTTAGATATAAGCCCAATACTTAGATCGATGAAAATTTTTGCTACCGAAATTGTAAATTAGTACTGCTATGTTAAACAAACAAAGAACAGTGTTCCCAATTCAACATGAAATATTAAAAACAGAGATATTGTATTTATTAGGTGAAATGTCCAAACATATTGATTTTTCTTTGGTTTTTTTCCGACGGAAATGCAAAAGGTCACACTCTTTGTCAGCTGTTTTTTTGAGTATATAAAGTATTTTCGGTAGTAAACATTTTTGTTATCTGAGTACTCGATGAAAAACAGTTGATGTTTTTTGACAGTGCTTTTCTAAATGAAGTTTTTTCGGTATCACAAATTTTCATTGACATCTCAGTATTGAGTTTTAATTAATTTACCTTGACGTTTTTTTTTATAAATTTACTTAATTTCAGCATACTTAAAATCGATCCTATGCATAGCTCTGCTGTAACTACACAAATCATATGTTTTGTGGAGTCTCACAATGTTTCCAGTAAGTCAAAATTATTGCACTAGATAACCGTAACACTTCACACTCTTTATGTTATCAGTTTTTATTATATGGAAGTTGATATACTATATAGTCGTAATTAAATTCAAGTTTAGCTCGACTAGATGTGTCGATATAGGCATGTGCTTATGTCTGTCTGTCTGTCTGTCTGTCTGTCTGGGCATTTGTGTTTTATAAGCTGAGGTTTTATATCCTCTACTCATAGATTGAAATGATATATTAACATGCAGAAGGAGGCGTGGCAGAAGGTGTAGAGCAAAAGCTTCTTAGATTTCATACTCTGTACCCATAGGGTAATATAGTATATTAAGTTTGTGGAAATGTGTGTTACAGACAGAAGAAGGCGTGCCAGACCCTATAAAGTATATAAATATATATATATATATATATATATATATATATATATATATATATATATATATATATATATATATATATATATATATATATATATATATATATATATATATATATATATATATATATATATATATATATATTCCTGGTCGACATCGGAAGACAAGCCGATATAGACATGTCCGTCTGTCCGTACGACCGTTAGTTTTAAAGAAGATTGAGACTTCATGTTAAGATACTTAAACTCCCTCTTCCGATAAAGAGTATTAAATTAGCATGCAAACCTCACTTTAAGGGGTAATCCCATAGAAACCGGGCCCGCATTTTTAAGTATTTGTACTCAAAATCAAAAATCGTAATAAAATATACTGCATAGGCGCAGCTATTTTTACTTTTTTTTTAAACTTTGAGCTTCATTTTATGCAAATTTTTTCTCAGTAATATTTAGAAACAACATTAAACTTTCCATTCAATGACCTCTAGTTTATCTAATTTGAACAAATATTGACAAAGTTACTAAACTTTTTCGACACACAATGGAATACAATATCTATTTAAATTTTTATTTTTGTTCTGACAAACGAAAACGGTGTTTGGCTAAAAAAGAACCCGTTTGTAATGGTAAAAACGTCTCTTTTAAATGCCCAACAGAAATTAACTAGCATTCTGACCTTTCTCTTTTCTTGGAAGCGCTTTTCGATATTTCTTATTATTGTCGATATATCTTGGTGGAATCATTTAACATATTCTTCGTTGAGCATAGTCGGCTGAATGTGTCACATACAACGCAAAGAAGAAACAAAAGTACATAATTTCTTAAACACAACCCGTATAACCCAACGCACAACGAAAAAACTATTTTAAAGTCAATAACAACTTTAAATTTCATATTATGGCTTTTTATAATCGCTCGCTTCATACATATACACTAATAGGCGTGTCCCGCCTGCCTTTAGAAGTACCACAAAGAAATCTACCGCCCACTTTTAAGATTTTGTATGGAAGAATATGCAGTTTGTTTATTAGATTGCGCCGGCCACTTTTCGGGGCATAGAAACCCGCCAGCCTTTTTTAAGTTTTAATTTGAAACCTTTATCTCCCTTAGTCTCCGAGACTCAAATTTTGATGTTGATGAAGAATATATATTAATCCTTTATAGGGTTGGCACGCCTTGTTTTTGTTTGTTTCATTGATTTGCACAAACGTAATCTGCCTTTTTCGCTATTGGTTCAGCGTATAAAAATGCACTGTGGTGAATTCGTATGTAAGTTGGGTTACATACGCCCACCCAGCACTTAGGCCGCCACATGAATCTCCTTTGAGACTTCGAATCATATGCTTTTACAACCATTGGCAAGATTTTACATACTTCACTGAACTTTTTACCTCTAGCTTAAAAGTTTCAGATATGTCATTTAGAAAGTAGTCCCCCAGGTGATTGAATCTTCTCTGTAACAGTTCGGAGCAGTGACATGGAAGGGTGATGAAAAGGTTTCGTGTTCCTTGCAGTTATCACAGCTTCTACAGAGTTCTTGTGAGGAGGAACCCCAGACTCCTGTTTGCCAACCCTATTAAAATTGCTACATCTGTTTTACTCACCCTAAGTAGGGACTGAGTTCTTTATCGAAAGTCCTCTATCAGGCATAAAGATAGACAGAAAAGAAACATAAGCTTAAGAAAAGTCCTTAATTTTGAAATCAACTTAATTTATTATTTGTATAGATGGATGGATAATGTGGTTATAATGTTATCTTATGACTCCTTTACAAATTTACTTTATTTATTTACTTTATTTTATTTTATTTTATTGTTGGAATATGTATTTATATCCGTTCTGTTTCGACATCCACTGTCGGTAAGGTTTTGCCAAAGTGAATTTCATATTTTACAATACCAAATAAATTCCAATCATAAAATCCTTCGCAAGTGTAACGGCATCATTTTAACGAATTCACTTTCGCAAAATCTTTATGAGTGTGAAATCCAGAACAGGCCTATATTTAGGCCTATTTCGTGTGATGGATATATATAAGCTAAGCATTATAATGAATGATATTTTATTCTGACATTCTTCTCTGATTTCTAAAACATCAACAGAACTTTTCACCTTTGCTCACAAACTGGTCGATGATTGCCCAAACAAGCCATTTTCATGGTTTGCTGTCGCTTGTTATTATGATTTGATACAGAAACATGAAATAGCGCAATTTTATCTGTCGAAGGCTTTAAATTTGGATACAAATTTCGGGCCAGCCTGGTTGGCCCGTGGTCACTCTTTTTCCAGTTTAAATGAACATGATATGGCAATGGCTGCCTACTTTAAGGCAGCAAAATTGATGCGTGGCTGCCATTTGCCATTGCTGTACATCGGTGTAGGCTGTGCACTAACTAAAAACATTGAACTGGCTGAGAAATTCTTCTGTAGAGCTATGACCATAGCACCACTGAATGCTTATGTGCTGCACGAATTGGCTGTAGTCAAATATGAATATGAATAGTAAGATTCAATATATGAGAATATAGAACTCCATAAATATATGGTAACGTTGGTAATATCATATATAAATTATGTTTTTTTCTAGCTATGAAAGTGCTGCAAGCATTTTTAAGCTCACCGAAGATATGTTACGTCATCGTTCGGGTATGCGCAATGAGAATATTCAGCAACGCTGGGTGCCACTTTATGTTAATATGGGTCATTGCTTACGCAAACTAAAGAAATACGATGATGCAATTGAATATTTTAAAATGGTATACCTACCTTTCATAGATAGAGTAAGTGAGTTCATATTTAATAACCATCAAATGATTTCTTAATTGCAGGCGCTATGTTATCAAACAAACAAAGAAGCCGAAATCTATACTGGATTGGGCTTTGTTTACGCACTCAAATGGAAACTTCACGAAGCTTTAAAATATTTTCATAAAAGTTTGGCTTTGAATGCACACTGTGTTTTTACTAATATTATTTTGAAGTCTTGTATGGAAGATATCATTGATAAAGCAGTTGAAGATGATGATGCCGATGATGATGATGATGATGATGATGATGAGGAGCAGAATGAAGAGAATGAAACTGAGGAGAAGGAGGAAAATGAGTACTATGAAGAGAAGGAACAGGTTTTCTAGACACTAACTCCAAATCAAATACAATTTATTTATTTGAACAGACTTAACGATGATGCTACAGACGACAACAAGAAGATTGAGGAGAAGAATCAAGAGGAGGAGACTGGGGAGAATGAGGCAAATGAGGACTATGAGGACAAGGAAGAGGTGTTCTAGACACTATCTCTCTCCAAAACGATGATGGCACTGACGACAGCAAGGAGGAAAAGGAGATGAAGGAGAAGGAAGAAATAAGAAATCTAGAACAAGTTATTACAATTATAATTTTATTATATTGATGATATAAACGACGGCGAAAAGTATGAAGTGAAGTTCTAGACGCACACGAATTTAATTTTTTTTTTTGTTTTTTTTTTCAGAACGAATTTGAATTTGCTTAGGAGCGAAAAAAAAGCTATCAAGGCTACTCACGATTGCTAGAAAAAGTAGATGCGTTTGGAAAGTCAAACGTTTTACACCATTCATCAACCATCATCATACTTCATCATCATACTTACAATTACAAAGAAAATAAAAAAAATCTTTTTCAAATCATAGATCTTAATTTTATATTTGCATAAAATGTAAGGACATGCTCTATAAAACATACAAAATACACGTACTAATGAAACATTTTTGCGTTGCTCTCTTCCATTGCACTATGGGCAAAAAGTCGGAAAATTTGTGCATAATGTTCATTTTTAAAGCTAGAGCCTTCAAATTTGGCATACAACTGTGAAATATTAATATAGAATTTTGATTTTTTTTTTCAATTGTACCACGCCTGCAAGCTCTCCGCACACACCCAAGGAAAAGACAAGGTAACAAATCTAACAAAATTTCTAATGGTTCATCAGAATCGTCAGCAGAGTCCGAATCTACATTTTCTTTTGTTTGATGTGATTGTTTGATAGTTCGGGAGAGATGGTGATTTTAGAAGATTTATTACTTAGGTTGGCAGGGTTTTTTTTTTTATTTCTTTGGCCTTTCACTTAAACATATACTGGATATTAATGGATCTGAAGAATCCATAGCTCTATAAAAACATCAGCCATGTTGTTTAATCAGCTATCCTTTAGAAGCAAGGAACAAGTTCCTATCGTTTTTATGGAATTTGTTCCTTGCTTCTGAAGCATTTTCTCCTAAACATCCAACCGGAGCTAAAGAGGAGTTCATTATTTGCCAGCCGTGAATTAATATTTTGTGGACCGTCGGTGACACTGGATACCAAGGATATGTATTAATATATAACAAAAATGTTTTCTCACAAAATGCCTTGAATTTTTCAATATCAACAGAAATAGTGATCAAAATTACATACAAATTGTATAAAATATTTTGATCAAAGCTTGTAATTGATGAAAATAATTGATAATTCGTGAATGCTCTTCTTCCAGCCGTGTTTCCATCATTACTATTCGCATTTCCGTTTTGTTTGGGAATGATTATCACACATCATCACCACATCACCACATCATTTCCAGAATTTCCTTTTTCCGAGATTTGTTCATCATTTCGATTTTGTCAGCCTGCTTAATATGCCACTTTTGAATTTTTAGCCTATAGGATAAAGCGTGCAACGAGAAACATTTTCCATTTGAGATATAATCTTTTTTTGCAGCACCGATATTCTTTCGGCTGCAAAATGGTTCAAAATGTTTTGCATTGAAACCTGCGCAAGATTTTCCGAAATTTCTATTTGAGTTGGTCTGCAAATCGTTTTGACTTCTTGAAGTGATGAATATGGGGGAAAACTGTCGCAGCCACGAACTTTGTTTAGATGATGAATGTTAATATACATTTTCCAAAAAAAAAAAAAAAAAAAAATGCCAATGCTTCTTCAGGGGTAAGAGGAATAATCACCTGAGACTTCCGGCCTCCAGTCGGGTTTCCTGTGTGTACTTCCCTGACGACTATTAATGCATTAAACAAATCATCCTCCTCTTTAGCTCTCTTCGCAGAAGCAGAAGCCGCATGCAAGAAGTGCTGCGTTGAAAAGTCTGCGTCCGATGCAAGATCAATTGCTAATTTTTGTTTCAAACGCATTCCAGCCTGTGTATAACCTAGTGTTGGCCTACCCATTTTAGATGGAGATGGGTACGTAAGCTGTTTATCTAAAGTTATAATAATATGAGTTTTACACCTTGACAGCAAACGATTGCATTTAGGCAAATATTTCTTAATATGTGATATAAAACTGGACATTTTTTTTTTTCAATTTGATTAACGTGTGAGTTGCTGCCTTCATTCATACAAATTTTTTCCAAAACATGCACTTCTTTAAGGCAGATTTGTCTCATCCATTGTTGTCCCAAACCTCCAGCAGTGTTAAGCTGCAATTTAGCAAAACAAACAGAGCAGACTTTCGATTCACTTACTATTCGACGAGAGTCTGTGTATTTTTCTCATATTAGCCGTGTCACTTAATTTGCTTCTACAAGAGTCCTATTAAAATTACAGTGTTAGAGACTTCAAACTTCGCACATTTTGTTGTTATAGCATGAATAGTGTGCAAAAAAAATGTTTGGGTCTGTGCGACCACGCCCTCTCTGGCCTCCCATACAAACTAATTCGTAGTAGTTTTAGTATTAAAATGTAGTGTGACTCTGAATTCAGACAAGTTAGTTATATTTATTTTAAGAATGAAGTAAATATCTTACATATTAATTTTTGTTTTAAACATCATCGTCTTCTTCTTCTAGTACTATTGAGCATCATTCGTACAGGTCCTCATCAGAATCAGAATCAGATTGCAAGTCCAATTCTTTTTCAAATGAATCATTGTTTTGGGTAGGCGACAACTCCAGAAGACTTAATACTTCTTTCGTAAGAATTTTTTTCTTGTGTTTCCTTTTCCTTTTTTTTTTGAACAGACACTGGCTAATAATGGATTGGATCCGAGGAATTTATTGCCCTGTGGAAAAGGTCAGTCATATTTTTCCTTGCGTGTGATAGTCTGTCTTTTTTGTAGATTTTATTTCGTGCTTCTGAAGCATTTTCGCCTAAGCATCCAAGTGGAACCAATGTCGAATTATTTATTTGAAAACCGTGGACTAATACTTTGTGAATCGTTGGTGACATTGGGTACCACAGATCTTTATGCATATACGAGTGTAAGCAAAAATTTGTCTCACAAATCTTTTAATCTTTAATTATCACCTTTCACATGCAATTCTTCTATCTCTATTCTGTATGATAAGTTCTGGACAAATTCTAGAAACCGGATCCAAGCATGTAGTGGACTCACCCCAAATTTCAAAGCTTCAAGCTTGGGGGTAAAAGTTTTTTAACTAAAATCTGTGGTTTCCAATACTTTGGTTGGGGTGTTGACAGTTTGGACAACATTGAGTAGATTTAGTATCCCAGTTCATACTTATAGTACTTTCCCATCTATAAGTCTCATATGCATTTCATAGGTGACTGCTATGTCATCATTCTCATCCAATTTATATGCAAACGTTTTCAGATTATTAATTTGAAAGTCTAATTGATTTTTTTTTTCCATAATCATGAGGCCAGCAGTTTAATTTACTAATTGAATTTTTAGCGGTCTGCAGAATCGAATGTTCTGTTAACCCAGATGTTTCGGTGTAACGAGTCTATGATTTTTATGGGTATAACAGAAGTCACAAATAAAGAGTGAACTGAAAGCTGTACGCCAGGTGTTTTTGTTTCAAACTTCTGCTCGATAATAATACTTTATTTATCCAGTTGAGCCATCGAATCCATAACTGCAAATTAATTTGATTTCAGAACTATCCGGAAACTGCTTGAAAACAACGGATTGCAATTTAATTAATCGCTGTGCAATATGATCCAAAAGGTTTTGTATTGACACTTGAGCAGTAGTTTCTGTAACTTCTATATCCACGGGACGACACTGTAATTTAGCTTCTATCACTTGATGGTAGCTTGGATATATGTCGCTGTGATGACTTTTATTCAAAAACCTTGTGTTTACATATTGCTGTTTGGTTAGTTTGAGTTTGCTTTCTCAATTCAATTTGGTTATTGCATTCAGGTGTTGTAATCCGTTCTTTAAGGACCAAGGCCACGTCCTTATTACATTCTTTCTTAGCAGAAACTGCTGCAGCATGCATAACAAGATTTGTGTTATGATATTTTTCATTCGCAAGCTCAGACGCCAGTTTCCTTTTTAATCTTATCCCTGCATTTGTCTAGGATAAGGTTGAGCGTCCAATTTGTTGTGGTGTCTTATAATTTGCATTAACAGTAATTGACATTTTAGATGACATCCATTTAGCATGCTTCGACCTAAATCGTTCCAACATTTTGTTACATTTTGGAAGTTTTTGGTATTTGTTAATTTTTGTATAAATCCAATCTGACACGGATTTTATTTGATGATTGTTGCTGCGCCAAATATCGATGAGATCGCTATCACAAAACTCGAACTTCCCTGAATATTATGGAATTGAGCAAAATGGAGCCAAAACGGGCCCAAGGTGCTATGTGGAAATGCTTAAATGTGACATTTTTTTTTTGGTTTTTGAAGTAAATGTAAATTGGTAGACCACTTTAGTCAGCTGTCTTTTGTTTACAAATACAATTGAAGTTAAAATTGAAAAGAGCACTATGTGAAATGCAGACCTTTGAAGCAAATAAACGAAAGTCAGTGCTAATAGATTTTGGTTCTTATGGAAGTGAGGGAGACATGCATGTCTTCTCCCGCTCTAAGTTTGGTGAAGGTAATTTTAACTAACAGCCTCGAGTTTTCGAACGACAGCATGTTCAATGGAATCCAAACTCCGTACTTCATTGTTGGAGATGTTGCATTCCCATTGAACATGTGCATCATGAAGCCGTATGGGCTCGAAATTTGACAAACGAAGAACAATTATTTAATGCGAAGAAGCGTATAGTTCCATCAATTTGCAAATGCACGAAAATAACGCTTTCGTTTCCAAGGCTTCTCTAGTCTCTCTCGCTTGCAATGCTATCCGAAATACATACGAAATAATTTAAAAGAATTTGTAAACTCTGCAGCCGGGTCCACACCTTGGCAATAAGATTTATGCTTCCGCCATGTGACGGGAGCAAGTAGCAACTCAGTTATTGCCATCTCCACATTTCGGGCTGCTGCTGGCGATAATCTTCTCAACAAGCTGTCCTAGTATAGATGGGCTAGGAGGTTTAATAATTGTGGCTGAGAAGCAGGCGGAGTTATGATTGGGAAACCATATCTACAGTTTTTTTTTTTTTTTTTTGTAGAAAGTCGTTTGTTTCTCCGACTCTCTTGGCTACTCTGCTTTGCGCCTCTTTGGTCGTTTTGTCTGCTATAAATGAATGATTATAAATAAATTAATTCGATTTATAATCGTTTGGCATAATTACATTTATGAATATGCATTTGATGCAAACGTGCTATCATCCTGATCTTTCCATTGCGGCGTTGGTGGAGTCATGTTTCCTTACTTCCTCTTCATCGAAAAGAAGTTTAACTCAACTTCCTTTTTAAGCTCCGCGCATACGTCTGCCCAAGCACTCCTGACAAATATTGCATCGACATACTTCTTAGATCCCACAGCACTGGTCTCTGCTCAACAACGCTAATCAGAGCAATTTTTTCTTCTTTGCCGAAGCTTAGTAGGCGTTCTTTCCTATCTTTGCTCATTTTAATTTTCTTTTACCTCTACTCACGAAAAGAAGGAATGTCAATTATACCGCAGCACATATAAAACAAAAGAGCTACTCAATAGAATCCACAGTCCATCAAAGTGGCAACGCTAATGTGGATTTCGGTTACTTTTGTTTTGTCATCTGCGTACTCAATGCTTTCGGCTGTTTCTTGTTTTTTTAAACTGGATTGCATATTTTGGTACCACAATTAATTAAGGTAGTAAGGTAAAGTAGGCTGACTCCCATACAAATCAACGGTTCAAATAAAAACTTGAATACTAGGTACATGGTATCTCGTAGTCGAAGACTATTTATATTTAAGAAACATGAAATGCAGCATTTTAAATCCGAATGAACACTAAAATCATTCTCCAAATTAAAAACAAGGCAAAAAAAAATTAAAATGAAAATATTAAATTCAAATTAGTTTGCAAATCAGCAGTAAACCAAAATTCTGATGATAACCTTTGTAAAATTCATGAGCACGTAAAACTCGAGCGTAATCTATGAAAGCCACTAAAGCAACAACAAGGACAATGGACAACAAGGACGATTGCAACTGCTGTGGACATATGTTCTGTTGTCGTGTAAATTTTGTGACAACGCGATTGCAAACTGGGGTCACGTTGAAAAAAAATATACATATGCATATGTACATATGTACATACATATATTTATGTAAATACTGTTTTTGTACACATATAAAAATTTGCTGCATTATGAAATTATTGCCAAACATGTTGCTGACACGCAAACTTTTGGGAACTAGGTGTAAATCACGCCCATTTAAACGCCCACTGATTATCAGCATACACGCAATGTGGCAACTTAGCCACAAAATAGCCAAAGGACGATGGGAGATATTGCCAGCGACCAACAAATTGAACGTCCAACCAACCGAACGACCGAACGACCGACCGACTCAACTGTGGAGGACAAACAAGAACTCATGACACATGTGCACACTATATGCCAACAAGCACAGCTCATATCCGATTTACGCCCAAAATTACAGACAATCAACGTTGGTGGAAGCTATGGAATGTGCTTGCAACTATTTCATATTGCAGGCATAGAAATGGACGAGGTTCGTTTGGAATATAATACATATAGTTCCCTAAGTTCCAACCAGTGTCGCAGTTTAAGATTTGTGGGAACTTTTGCCAATGTGGAAATCTTCCCAGACTTGATCATTATAACGTACGTTGTGTCGCCCACATTGATGTTGTCGACTAATTAAGTTTGGGTACCACTCCAATAACCCACCGTACTGGAGCTCCACCGTCCATTCGGATACGTTGGATAGCCCACTGAAGCCGCTAGAATTTTATGCGCTTGATTGTGTTAACCTCATCATACAGTTCATACAGTTGGTGGTTCCCAGACACATTACAAACTCTAACATGATCAAAAATACTACGAAGTATTTTTCTCCCGAACATTTCCAAAGATGCTGTATGCGATATTTTCAGCAGTACCGAGTTATCATCGTCTTTTAGATTTTTAAAATCGAACTTCTATAGGGCGTACTTCGAGAGAGAGAGAGAGAGAGAGAGAGAGAGAGAGAGAGAGAGAGAGAGAGAGAGAGAGAGTGAGAGAGATAGAAAGAGACACGAACGAACAAGCTTTGCTGACATACCAAGTTCAGATAGGACGTTGACGAACTTTGTTCTTATCGGCGTGTCGCAGGCGACCTTATAATCGACAAAGAGTTGGTCAGTGTCTTTGTTCTACACACTCATTCCAAGCTTCTGTCATACTTGTAGAGTGAAAATTTGGGCACTGTTCGAATTCTTTGGCATCCATGTATAGCTTTAACCGTTTACACAGTACGCAGGAAAGAATTTTATATTCGATTGAAAGAAAATCTATTCCACAGTAATTTGCGCAAACAGCGGGATCTCCGTTCTTGAAGATAGAACAAAGAACACAGAGATTTCAATTGTTTTGGTATTTATTCGTCGGACCATATATTGAAAAAGAGTGGATGCATACGTCTTACAAACTCTTTGCCACAACTTTTGAATAACTCAGCTGGCAGAGCATCGAAGCCTGCTGCTTTGTTATTCGTCAGCTTTTTAATTACTGATTCGACCTCGTTATAATCCGGCGTATCTACAAGAGAGAAAACATCAATTGGTGGTTCTAGAAATGTTTCTCTTCCGGCGGTATTGTTCTATTCATCACACCATGTAGATTACAGTGATTCCTGTGCATCTGTAATAAGACTTCCATTATTGTCCTTGCAGAAAAAAAACTGCGGACTTAAGACCTACGGTCAGACGCTTGACCTTTGATAAAAACTTTCGAGCTTCATTTCAGTTACATAGCACATCAACATCCTCAAGCTCATGACTTCCTTGTTCCGTTTTCTTTTGCGTCTAAAAATGCCTTTCTCCTCTCTCCGTTTCTCAGTTTCAGGTCCGCAGAATATAGATGCAAATACGTAAATCATGGTTCTTAAATCATTTGCGGTGGTTGTCACCAATTTGGTACCGTATTCGAGGCTCACTCTTCACTGGCACGGGGTGTTTCCTTCTCACTCCAGAACGGTTGCTACTTAGGGAATACGTGACTATCGAATGGTTGTGAGCTGCTTGAGCCGTTTGATTTGTATTTGACCATTACCAAGTGAATGGCAATCAATAATTAACCCCACTAATATGGATTTCTGCAAGTGGAATAGGGTCAAGTTTTTTGGTATTTTCTTTTGTTTGAACTACGTTGAGGTGGCACTGGTTTTAAAATGTTCTACATCACTGCTACGACATTTGAAAAAAAAAAATGAAGCACTCATACCATTCACATGAAATTTCAAATCGTTTATATAAATTCTTCGATGTACAAATCAATTATAAACTGTTTTAACTTAAACAAACCTCGTGTATATAATGTTAAATTTTAAGTGCTGTAGTCAGTATTTGTTGAATTGTTCGTCGGTCGGTTCGGCCGTTTTGTCCTTTGGTTGGTTGAAAACGGTTTGCACACATTATCCTGGCATCCGCTCTCATGCATGCAAATCGATTGATGTTGATTAGCATAAATTGTCTGGACCACATTGTGCAATGAATTATATTACCGCAAAAACCCGATTTACATACTAGTAGTCCTTCTAGTACTACTACTACTACTACTACTACTACGAGTATTACACTCACTCACTCACTTACTCATTTATACTCTCATCTATTCCCGTGCTACTCGATTGAGACTTCAGTTGCACTTCTGCATTGTTAATATCGATAATAATGAAAGTAATAGAGTTTGACAAGAGCGACGGATACAACATAGTCGTATATACAAGTGTATAAATAAATATCGTATATAGACTGTTGGAGCACGGGCTGCAAGGTAGACGACAGCCATTGATTGAAGTTTATTACAGTGTATCGCATTAACTAAATAAGTTGTAAAAGGATGTTTTATATTAAAATTTAGTTACTCATTATATTAATATTTGTGCTGCAGTATTATAGCTGAATAAATTAGTTTAAATACGAGATGAAAAATTTAAAAAAAAAAATTCTTTTACTGAAGTGGAAACTTTTGCATTTTAGAATATTTAAAAAGCTTCACCATAAAATTTCGGTGTTACGAGTATTTACATTATTCTTGTAAAGTTTATTGTAGATATTCTTTTTGGCCTTTTTAATTTTTATTCAGAGATTTTACTCTACGCAATGCAGCACTGGCAAACTGAACAGATGTGGTGTCGGAACTGGCCACAGAGCGAAACGGACTGGTAGACCATTGAAGAACTCCTGATCTAATGCTGCGTAGAGTTGAGTACTCATTATTCATCTTAACTCGTGACGGATAAGATGAATGAATTTGGAGGCGGGAGATGTATTTTGCGTTTTACCTTTTCACTTCATCTTCAACTGTAGGAACATTGAGGGCGTGATGTGTGTTGCACTCCTGGCATACCATGGCGATTTCCCTATGAGGCGTAAAACTTTCGGTTGGATCGCTGAATAATGTCGATGTTTGATTTGTCTGCTGAGCCCCAAAGTTGTATACCTTTTAAGTTATATATATATATATATATATATATATATATATACGTACAAATTTGCTTAATCACTGACATCTAAACCAATCTTTTGTTTTCAAGTGATAGCTATTGTTACATTTGGACCAAGAAGCCAATATAAAGTTGTAAGTTTCTGCCATGTGAGTCGCTTGTAGAGATGAAACCCTAAGTATTTGGCGCTGTCCTCTTTTTGCAGTTGTTGTTTCCTAAGAAATACTGCTGGACAGTCAGTTCTCAGTAGCGAGTACATCACTTGAACAAACCTTATCGAATGCCTGTGAAATGATGAAGTGTTGTAAGGTTATTTCCCAGCTTTTACGATCATTATGGCCTTCGACACTTGCCACATACTAGGTACGTATCTTAACATAAAACTTACATTGAAAAGCTGCGGAATCTTCAAGATGCCAACGAATGGAATTTGCCTTAGTATCTCTGTGGTGATAAGATCAGAAAAAAGTGGGTTTTATACCATTCCCACGTAGTGTGAAATGGTATTACCAGTTTGTCTGAAAGTTTGTAACGCATGTGATAAAAGTGTATATGTTCTTGATCAGCTCGACGTCTGCATGTTGTTGCGTCCTTTTTGGAAATCAATATTTATGCTATCCAGTTGTAAATTGATACCTAAACTTCTTTTTATTGCAGTCAAATAGAGTATCCATATTGATCCGTCACGCCCACTTTTTGGGGTGGCCCCAAACAAAACTGCCGCCTACTATTGATTTTTTGTAAGAAAAACTTTTTAATTGTAGTCAATATCAACTTTATAATTGATATGGTATCTTCTAATGGACGGACACTTCACATATACAGTGGAACCCGCCAACTTTTTGATGTAGCTCTCATATAAACCCACCGGCCACTTTTGTTTTTATGTATAAAAAACTGCTTCATTTAAGTCAATATTAGCTTGAAATTCGAAGTTATACCTTTTAGGGACAGCCGTCTCATATACATACATATATTAATGGTGTCCCAACCACATACTGGGTACTCCTATACAAACCCATTGCCCATTTTTGTGCTTTTGTAAGAAAAACTTCTTTTACTAACTCAGTATCAGTTTGATATTTAATGTGGTGGTTTCTTATGATCAGCTGTTTCACATACATTTACAAATATGCGTGACTCGCTCACTTTTTGAGGTAGCACCCATACAATCCAACCGCTGACTTTTATGCATTTGTCTGAAAAACTTCTTTATTAAATTCAATATTAACTTGAAATACGATATGGTGGCTTCTTATGAATGGTCGCTTAACACATACATACTAATGGGCGTAAACCGCTCACTTTTTAGCGTACCCCTACAAAAACCCACCATCCATGTTTATGTTTTACAATCCAATTTAAAATTTCTGTTCAACCGGTCCGGTTCTCAATTTCATGAAGATATTGCTCAAATGTATTCGATACAATATTATTTTTTTGCACGCTTGGAACAATTTCTCAATTTGATCATGTGAACTTCATTTTACTCAATGCAAGAGTATCTGGCCGAAAGTGTGAACTGGAATAGGGATGAATGTTTACTAATTTGAAGCCAGCATTTGATTTGTAAACATATTTAATATTTACATTATCTAAAGAATTTATATTTGTCTTCCGTATCTAAAACAGTTTCGCTTACCATACAGGATGAACGATTTTCGGAGAACCGTTTGGGCTTTCACATAGACATGGGTTTATTTAAAGTAGAGTACTACACGAGTAACCTATCACTGTCTATCCACAGAAAACTACTCGACTCGCATGTCAAAATATTGACTTAAATACAGTTACGATTCAAACTAGCTTTAATGGATTGAACAAGAAGTACTGCATAAAAACTTACTTACTCACTTACGTGTATGGCACAACATTCGAATATCGGTCATGATCTCAGCACCAAGCTCGCTGAGATCATTCCAGATTTCGTCTTCGTCTTCGTTAACTTGGTCGTTCGCTCTGACGCTGCCCACCAATTAAGTTTAGGTTACCGCCGTAAACCTTCAGTGTCTGAGTTTCGCTGTTCATTCGGATAAGATGACCAATCCAGTGCAGCCGCTGGAACTTTGTGCGCTGGATTATGTCAAACTTATCATGTAGCTCACACAGCTCGTGGTTTATATGGATCTTAAACTCGTCTTCAACTCTAACAGAACTTATATTCTTCGTAGCATCTTTCTGTCGAACACTCACTCCCAAAGCTGCTGTAAACGATTTTTTGCAGGGCATACGCTTCTGTGCCATACAGCAGGACCGGAATTGTCAGCGTCTTATAGATTTTTATCTCGGAACTTCGAAATAGTGCTCCAAGTTTCCAATTTACTTGCTGAGCCCAAAGTAATAGCGATTGGCAAGCGTGATGTTTCGCCTGCTCTCCAGGCTGATGTTGTTCTTGATGGTTATCTCAGTTCCATGGTGTACATAGTTTTATAAAACATTGAAGTTGAAATTGTCGACACACACATACCGTCCGACGATAGTTTGCTGATGGACACCAAGTACTTCATCTTGTCCTCGTTCACCGCTAGACCTATGAGACGTGATTGTTTATTGATCTCCGAAAATTCCTTATTAACTCGTTCGTGCCAAGGATGTTATGGAAGACGTCCGATCGTTCTAAGTATGGACTTTGGCGTAGGATGTACTGCATCTTCGTATCAAAGAGCTCGCAGAGATTCTTTACTACTTTGACGACGCTTTGGGTGTGAGATAGCATCATGTAAAAGCGTTCTTATCAGCATGTGGAAAGCGGGCTTATAATGGATAAATAGTTGCGGTGTGTGTGTGTCTTTGTTGTACACTCAGATCTTCTTCAGAAATTGTCATAGAGTGAAAATTTGGTCACTACTCTGAAGTCACATTGATTGTGTCCTATTAGTTCATTCATGTATGTATGGCTTTGGCCGTTTACACAGTACGCGGAACAGAATTTTATACACAAATGAAAGGAAACAAAGTGGTCTTCTTTTCTAGAAAACACTAAGATTCCAATCGTTAGGCATGCATACATCGGACTATATTTTGGGGGCCATATTCTCCACCTGTCTTGAGCTGGAAGCTCATCGGTGTCGATCGCTTTATTATTCTACAGCTTTTTAATTACTGAAACGTCCTCGTTATAGTCCGGTGACTCTACAAGAAAGCCATCAACAACTGGTGGTTCTAGAAATATTTCGCCACCGGCGGCATTGTACGTTTCTTTGCCTCAAAGTAGTTTGGAGAATTGACTTCTCCATAGTTTCAGTGAATCCAGTGCATCTTTAACTAGACTTTCGTTTTCGTTCTTGCAGAAGGAAACTCTGAGCTTATACTCATGTAGGCCTTTAGTTTAAAGCTTCTTCGAAAGTAAAGTCACTTCAATTTGTTTAAAATTTCATGCACCATGCAACGACCACACCTTTGTTTATGTCGCTAGATGGGTTTGTAACCCACGCTACATGAATGTATCTACAAATATAAATTGCGCTTCAAATGCGTCACTTGTCGATTGTTTCATTGTTTCACTGCACATCAAATGCTCAGATCTATAGATACAATATATTGTAGTACACACATACTTGTATATGCATATATCGTATATACAATATAAATCCGTATCTCAGCTACTCATCATAATTGTTTTGTAATTTGAACGCATGAAGGCATGATGGCATGAAGCCCGACAGAAGCGGCGGCGACATCGACAGGATTCGCATCTCAGCTGAATACCAACAAGAGTAATATGGCTGACGGGTCTGACTAAATGGCTGACTGGTTTTGCTGTCGACTACTCACACTGAAAACAATTTGCTTCAATTATAGAAAGCGTCGCGTCAAAGTGGCGCCAGTTTGCCACAGTCGAGTCGAGTCGATTCGAGTCGAGTTTAGTTGAGTTGAGTTGAGTTGAGTCGTCATTCAAACAAAGTGAAAATGGCATCACGAGGCACTGGAGTTGAGTTCCGATGAGTATGATTATTGTGTGAGATGGTCTCTTTGTGTGTGGAAGCATTTGAACGCGATAAGGCTGTGCAAACGCTTCAAACAAAGAAAAACAGGACATGACTGCGTCGCCAATGTTAATGATAATGTTGATAATGATGACGACAGACATGCATAATCCTGCTGCTGCAGCTATTGCTACTAGGCAACGTCCTGTGAACATCACGCAGAGAATGCCTTCAAATCGCATAGATTCATTCATTCATTCTATCCAAGTTTTTCACAGTCATTCATAGTTGTACTGTGTAAATTAATAGTTAGCTGCTCTTAGCCTGCGGTCGTTGAGCTGCTTTGACGAGTAATTTCATTTTTTATTGCTTCCGTGACTAAAGTATGAAATTCGCTAGATATATCCGTACCAGTTGAAATTACTATTCAAAGGGTATTAGTCAAAAATAATACGTTTGAGAATCTTATCTTATCTTTTTTTTATTTTTTGTTTTAATACTGAGATCAATGAACATTTTCCATACCGAAAATACTTCATATGAAAAAACGCTGTCAAACAACAATCAAACATTTTCGGCACGAAAAGTTTTTTCATCGAGTACTCAGATAACAAAAATATTTGCTACCGAAAATACTTTATAAACTCAAAGAAAACAGTTGACAAAGAGTGTGACCTTTTGCACATCCGTCGGAAAAAACTAAAGAAAAAAACCGGTGGCCTTTGCACTTACTACTAACTAAAGTACTACTTACTACAGTACTAATTTTCAATTTCGGTAGCAAAAGTTTTCATCGATCTCAGTATTGGGCTTTATTAAAAACTGGTGGGTACCCGAAAGTATCGCTATCGATGCAAAATTCACTGTGACAATACTGGCAGAATGAACTAAATTCATCCTGCATTTTAATCTACAAAATATTTATTGAAGATTTGGGTAAAAGAAAGGTGTGAATAAATGATGAAAAAACAGATTTGTCTCATTGACCACCCTCCACATTCGCCTGATCTATCACCATGCGCTTATTTTTTCTTCCCAAAAATGAAAACTACAATGAAAGTAGCTTTTTACGATGACATTCCAGCCATACAAGCAGCCATGAGACAGTTGCTAAAGAACATCCCAAAAAGCGAGTTTAAATAGGCTGTGGATTAATTGGTTGAGCATGCCAAACATTGTATTGACTTAAATGGATCGTATTTTGAATAAATATTAGCTTTGAAACATAATACGATACTTGTTTAATTTTATAACTAAAAAGTTCGGTTATTTTTAGATCACACCATGTATGCACGTAGCCGTCCAACATTTAGGGGACATAGATTTTAAACAACACATTTTAAGACAACCCAACTTCACTTCTTTTCAAATATCATCAAACAGTCCTTCGAGGCTCTCCCTATAGGACAATTTTCAACGACCGCAAAACCCCTTTATGCTAACTTTCCTTTTGATTAAAAAACTTTTAATAACTTTTAACCTGCGCATAAAACCGTTAACTAAAATTAACCGATTCAAATTAAGAATCGAAACCGGAAGCAGAGCCGTTATTACATATTTTTTTTTTAAACCGGAAACTTTTACCGAAATAAAATAAAGTAAAAAATGAACCATACCGGAACCAAAATATTTGCATCGGTATAGTTTCGGTTTTAATTTTTTTTAGTATTTTCTTACGCATAGTGTACTTATGCATAATGTTCAAAGGAAAACAAAAAACAGCTGATACCATGCCAAAACCGGTACCAAAACCGAAATACATTTGGGTTTTATTTGTCTGTTAATAACCCATGAGAGTTTGAATTTTTAAGCAGCTTTTTGGATTTTGGACCGCTGTGCATCGTGCTGATCATGAATATAGATATTTTATGCGGTATCCGATGCTTGCTTTACAGCGTTACAAACATTATGACTAAATTATAATTGTATTCACGGAAACTTGCATGTTTTCGTTTGAGCAATCAAACCAAAGCAAGCAGCGTGCGCTTTAATGCGAACAAATGAGTGTAAAGTAGCGATATGCTTGAGTATACTTTTTCGCATATCTCTTAAGCCTCTTGTCTGTTTTTCATAGTTCAAACATATGTATGTTGAATTTGATGGTTTGTGTTCTAGTATGTATAACTGTTGCAGTTTTATTTGATATAGCACACAGCTACATGCTCAGTTTTTGTCGCTCTCTTTCTGGACAGCCTTCTCTAAGCGTATTAAACTAAAGAGGTATAGACAAATAATAGTGAGTCCTATTGCTATGCATAGCATATATAAAATTCTATACTACATAAGTTCGACAGTTGCACATTTCCAAGCACATAGAGATGCATTTATAATTCTTCAAGTTGCTATAACTTTCAGTTCTACAAACATTTTGCAGTCAATTGATTTTCCAATTCAGTGCAGTTGTCGAGGATTTCGCATACGTAGCTTACAAATTCCAAATTCAATAGCGACTTCAACGGTTGGTTTTTACGATACAACATGCAAACTTCTACAATTTCTCCAGCAACCAAAAAAAAAAAAAAACACATACACATACACATAAATAAATCGCATTTGCCAAATTCTTACTCAAGTCCATTGTCGACTTTAGACAAGGACTTGAGTATTTTCAATGTTTTCATGGCAAAAGAAAAACATTTGCTTGCCGTGCAATAAATGCAAAATTCAATGCATTTGCTGTAAGTTGGCTCAAGTTTTGCTATTTTCAAATTTGCAGCTAATATTTTGTATTCGGACGCGAATGTTTTAACACTGTTTCCTGGCCATAATGTACAACAGCGGCTGCAAACAATGACTCGGCAATAATTTTGTACAAACAAAAGTTTTACGTGCTTTTGTATTGTAGTTGTAGAGTAAATAGAAATTAGCGAATTGTGTTACAGGTCGCAAAAGTCTCTACAAAGTAAAATATCTGCATATATTAGTTACTAAGAAGCCAAATTATTTCATCAATCTAACACATTCATTTTTAAAACTACATGCGAAGTGCGCAACTTTTTCTATAAGCTTTTTTTTTTTTTTTGGTAATCAGTAACAGTTCGCAATGTCTATGTTTAGCCTCCAAGATCCGGCTCGAAGGACCAAATATTAATGTGCGCAACTTTAGCTAATGCATTTTTTGTAGACTGAGTGTTTTAATAGAAAGAATGAAGGCCGCAATTCAATAGGAATACTATATACAAGGTGTCTCAAAAGAAAGTTCACATTTAAAAAATCGATAAAAGAAAAGTAAGTAGTTTATTGAAAAAAGTGTTTATTACATATTAAAATACACACTTTGGGATTTTATTTCTTAAAAATGATATTGTCCAAATGTAAACCGTTGCGTTCACGGCATTCATTTAATCGAGCACTAAAATTTCCAATGCCGGCTCGGCAGGTATTCGCCGTGATGGCTGCCATTTCGTGACGGATATTTTCTTTTAATTGTGCCAGGGAAGTCGGTTTGTTGCCGTAACTTTAGATTTGACGTAACGCCACAGGAAAAAGTCCATAGAGGTAAAATCGGGTCTTCTTGGAGGTCAATTTATGTCAAAAAATTTCATGAACTCGTGGTAGAGACCTGTTGGACGTGAGTGAAGTTGCTCCGCCCTGCTGGAACCATGTTCTTTGGTTATAACCAGGAAAGTTTTTCAGTTCAGGCACGAAAAAGTCGTCTAGCATCTCGACATAACGCTCTGAATTCACTGTAACTGTGCGTCCCCCCTTGCATTTTCAAAAAAGTAAGGGCCGATAATTCCTCGCGCCGACATCGCAGCCCATACGGTCACTTTAGGCGAATGTAGCGGTTTCTGATGTTTGTGTTTTGGATTGGTTGCACTCCAGTATCGGCAATTTTGCTTGTTTACATGTCCATTAAGATGGAAATGAGATGTTCATCCGAAAACAAGATGTTGGTAAACGTTGGTAAAACGTGGTTTATGAATTCAAGCCTCTGCCCAGTATCCTGCGGCTTTAAAGCAACAGCACGCTTCCGAATCGAAAGGTCCGGGTTGTCACGAACAGACTGAGTAACACTGTCTACGTTTTCGAACGTTCTCGAAGAACTTGGACGCCCGGACAGTTGGATCAGATAGCGCCATATACACACACATATATATATATATATATATATATATATATATATATATATATATATATATATATATATATATATATATATATATATATATATATATATATATATATATATCTTTCCATCTGCAATATATTAACCTAACGATGCTAGAACAATCAGATGCTTTGATCCCAGCTCCTCAAAAAATATTGTAGCCTGAAAATCAGCGAAGACCTAATTAAGTAAACTGATTGCAATAAAACTTCGCCATAATCACCGAAAACTTTAATGGCAGCACATTGCATTGTATATGATATATCGTATTAGATTTGATCAGCACAACTGCTACATCATCTGGGTGATACGTAGTGTAGAAATCAAAGCTGCTTTTAGTTATGTTAGAATATATTGGTCCGAATGGTTTAATTAATCAGAATGACAGAAATACCAACAATTTGTATAAATAACTCCTGTTGTATGGACTCCAATGCAGAGGTTAGGACTCACTCCTAAGAAAATATTGTATGTCACACAGAAAATATTGGAAAACGCTCAAGTGGAATATTTAACCGCACCCATCGTATACTTCGGACATTGCTTCTTCTGATTACTGTTGCTTCCGTCGGTTGAAGCATGAATTGGCAGATTATTGGTTAATTTCTTTCGCAGAAATCGAAAATAGGCTCCTAACTTGCATTGCCTCGTGACTTTTTTCGAGATGCAATTCGAAAATTGCCTGAGAGTTGTGAAAAAGTAGTAACCAGCAATGCAAAATACTTTGATTAATGTTTTGATTCATTTTGTTTTGAAATAAATGCATTTTTGACCACAAAAAAAAACCGACCGAACTAATTTTTTCTGCCAATATAAAATTTAACTTTTAAAAAAATCAAAACGAACGATTTTAAATCAATGTCGTAATATTTCATAGCAAATAGTAAAATTTTGTATGCTCAAAAGCAGGACTATCTCTCTATATATTTATACAATTTTAACGAATGACTTAATGATTTGACTTAATATAATTTAAATCGATTCGAATGCCTCATTATAATTCAATTTTTATAAAGAAAATATGTAAAAACTAGCAATGCATCGGTTTAGTCTTCAATATCCGGCTCAAAGTTCCAATTGTTGAAATGCGCAACTTTGGCGTTTAATTTTTTTGTACACTAAGATGCTAAATAAAGAGAAGGAACGTCGAGTAAATTGTAAAATATGTAAAGACTCACAACGCATCGGTTTAGTCTTCAATATCCGGCTCGAAGGTCCAATTGTTGAAATGCGCAACTTTAGCGCTGACCCGTTTTTGTACACTAAGGTGCTATATAAAGAGAAGGAACGTTTACTCGAAATTGCCGTAAGTTGAATAGCCGCATGCACTGTTTTCGTGTGTAGCTGCAGACCAAGGCTATGAAATCTACGGTTATTTTATACTTAATATACAATTTTTTAGAAAAGACTCAATGGCTTGACTCAATTGAATTAAAAATGCATGGAATGACTCGATGCAATTCAATTTTTTTAAAGAAAATCGGTTATAACTAGCAATGTATTCGTTTTGGCTTCAACGCTATATTTTGAATACTATAATTTTTAATTCAAAGTTGATGCTGCTTTAGCTTTTTGTAAAAGAAAAAAAAAAAATAAAGCAATTTAAGCCTACTACCACTTTTTATGTCAATGTTTTATGCACGCTTTCGGAATTTTTATATTGAACAACAGCTGTGATATCACTGAAAGATTTTTGTGTTTTTTTTTTTCTATACACAGGCATTTTGCACTATAAACATTATGTACCCAAAGAACCACAGGCGTAAAATGTTTGCAAATAAAACCGTATGTATAAAAAATTCTGAAATTTGATTGCATTTTGGTTGTGTAAAGGATAAATATAGCACATTGATTGCTATGTTTTGCTTAAAATGCTGTGATAAAACTGTGAAAAATTGTGAAAAATAAAATGCTACATATTTACTATAGCATGCTTTTGGGCAGTATAACGTAGTTTTTATGATTACGTTTGGCATACTTAAAAGAGAAGTGAACAGGCTATTAAGATTAGATATTCAGTAGTATGTATTAGCACGATACTTAATGGGTAAAAGATGAGAGGAAGAGAGCACACTATAATTAAGAAAAAGAGCCTTATTTAAAACTAAGATTAATTTCTTGAGATATCTCCTTGGTAACCGGCAACATGATACAGAATTAAATAGAAGAAACTCGCGTTATAATCAGAGATTCTGATGCGGAAGACATACCATCCGATCCCAATTGACCCGGACTGGTGGATTTAAGCCGAACCGGTAAACCGAATCGGTAATTATTATTCTTCTTAAGTTGGCTGTCACTGCCATTGACATGCATGCCAAGTTTGAGCGGTATGCGATACTTAGTCTATGTTTGACAGCTGCTTGTGTACGACGCGAAAAGTTTGTATGACGATTTTTAACAAAAAAATAAAATTCAACGAGTTTGCTTGAAATTTTTTGTTTCCAATGGAATAATGGCAACGGAATCATTCAAAATGTTACAAAAGTGTTTTGAGGACTCTACTCTATCGAGAATGCAAGTATTTGAGTGGCTTAAAGCATTCAGTGAGGGTCGTGAAATCGTAGAAAACTTGCCTCATGCAAGTCGTCCATCCAGCTCTGTTAACGACAAAACCATCGAAAAGTGATTTAAATTGTGCTCAAAAATCGTCGTGTTAGCATTAGAAAGATAACAGGACAGGATCGACTCAACACATTTAGGTTGATGTTTTGGGTATGAAACGCGTCGCCGCCAGACTCGTACCAAAAAACCTGAATTTGTTTGCAAAAAACAACGTCGAGTAGAGGTCGCAAAAGAGATGCTTGCCAACGCAGCTGATGAACCTACATTCATCAAACGCATCATTACTGGTGACGAGACTTGAGTTTATGAATATGACGTCGAGACTGCCCAACAATCTAGCGAATGGCGTACCAAAAATGAGCCGAAACCGAAAAAGTCACTTCAAAATCGGTCGAAAATTAAGGTGATGCTGATCGTTTTCTTCGATTGCCGTGGTACGGTTCACCATGAATTCGTTCCAGAGAGTCAAACGGTCAATAATGTGTAAGGTACTTGGCCCTTTTGAAGTGTCTACGTGAAGCAATTCGTCGTTAACGGCCGGATTGGTGGGCAGACAATTCATGGATTTTTCAGCACGCCAATGCACCATCACATTCCAGCTTGATTGTGACGGAGTTTTTGGCCAAACATGAAACAAAAGTTATCGCACAACCACCGTATTCACCAGATTTGGCACTCTGTGACTTTTTTCTGTTTGCGAAATTTAAATATCCACTCCGGGGAACGCGTCATGAGTCGATTGAGGACAAATTCGCTGCTGGAACTTAGGTGTATCCCGGCCGAGGCATATAACAAGTGTATGGAATATTGGATTAACCGTTGGCCTGTCTGTATTGACTCAAAAGGGTCATATGTTGAAGAGCCTATCATCCTGTAGGAAGTTGCGACGTATATAAAACATAATCTTAGGAATCTTCTTTTCACTTATGGTGCTAGCACTTCACCGAGCACTTGAAGTGCAAGCTTACCAGAATGTAGCAATTACACTTCTTCGTCAAAATTTTGTTGAATGAACTGACTGAAGACTTCAGTTTTCGATTACAGACTGTTCTGACCATTACTGCAAATAATTGTTCCAGCTTTAAGCCACAGAAAAGTATTGTATTAGTCGTTTTATACTCTGCTTTAGCATACTTTTTAAATCAGCTTTGATTTTTAACTTATTTGAACATTAAGTACTTTAATCTAGTGTCAAGAAGATTCGTTATCGTCTGACATTAAAATGTGGGAATGTATTTATTTATTGTCGACTCTCCGCAGACTTTCTTAAAAAATTTGTAAGCTTTTTTGGCAGAACACAGAATTTTAGACGAACTTCGCCAAGCAAAAACTTCAGGAGGTTTTTGTTTTCTGCTTTAATTGGAAGAAAAGTGCAGCTGAAGCGTATCGAATGCTTGTCTATGGTGACAATGCTCAAACTGATGAATCATGTATTGAATGGTTTTAACGTTTCAAGAATGTTGACCTCAACGTTGAAGACAAGCCTCTCTCTGGACAGCCAAATATAATTCGAAGAAAGGCATTTCTCGATGAAGATCCGAGTCAAACGCAAGAGGAGCTTGGAGAATCGTTGGGAGTGACGCAACAAGCAGTTTGTGTATGATTGTTTAAAAAACATGGCATTTGATTACCTTATGAACTGAAACCGAGAGACATTCAAAAAGATTATTCGTTACTTTAAAGCAGCTGATTCAAAGGCAACGAAGGAAATGCTTCTTAATTCGAATTATGACTGGGTATGCGAAATGGTTAGTCTACGATAACCACAAGAAGAAAAATACTACGCTATGCACGGTCAATCGTTGCTATCGTCCTGTGAACATCAACACCATCTTTTATCATCTTTTTACCAGCCGCTTAACATATAAAGTGGGCATATATATATATGGGCGTATCCCCATTAGTCCACTTTTTGGGGTAGCCCACATAAAATTTTGTGTTTTTTATGAAAAAATTCTTAATTTAAATCAATATTAGCTTGAAATTTGATTTGATGGTTTTTTTTGTTATCTGAGTACTCGATGAAAAACAGTTCGTGTCGAAAATTTTTGATTGTTGTTTGACAGCGTTTTTTTATATGAAGTTTTCTAGTATACTTTCCGAAAATGCTCTTTCCATTGAGTTGAATTGAGTTTCCATAGTATTTTTTCTTAGTTTTTGCAAACAAAAAAGAGTTTCTCATGATCAACTTTCTGAAACCGACTGCGTATGGTGGCAAATAGACTACATATTTCGCGTAAATTAACTTTAGTTCACTAAAATTTCTCACTCCATCATGCTATATATACTATATATATATATATATATTTTATGTAGGTACATAGACGAAAACATGCTTTGCAACTAATATCTCAACGTCGAAATAAGATTTTCTTAGTTATTGCATACAGCAGTAGTCACTAATCGTGTGTGATATGAGATACAATATAAAGCATAAGTGCAAATTGGATTAGCAACGCCTGTGGCGCAGCAAAGTTGAAGTAGAAGTTTAACTAACCACCAACTACTACATACATTTACTTGTACGAGTATAGTATGTATGCAACCATCTTCCATAAAAGTACGTTCATTCCGCCCCCAAACCCAACGATGCATTCATTCATTGTGGAGGCATCATCACGCAAGTTTTTGTTATTTTATTAGATCACTCACATATGCCGTTAAATCACGCAATTCGCAGATGAACATTCCATTCGATTCCATTCCATTCTAGCTCCAGAGTACAGACATGTGGTGTTCTGAACTGATGATGGGCATGAATGGTCTGCGTCCGGCCTCGCCATTTAGTGCATTTGTTGCAAAACTAATAAAAATAATTCAAACTTCAGATCGCCCTCCAGACAAAAATGTTTCATTTATCGATGATGCGCATTTTGGTCGTTTGCTTTCACTCCTGCGTGTTGTACGATTTTGTTTTTTTTTTTTTGTTTGTTTTGTATTTGGTTTTTTTTTTTCTTTTTTATGACAGCGCACTTCCGCCGGATGTGGCATTAAACGCCACTTTGGGCATCTTCCTTCCTTTTGTCGGTCAGTTTTAATAGCCATATAGCCGATTTAGATGCAGTGATATAAATTATTGTATTCTGCATACTTTTCGACGCTACTTCCTTGCACACATGTGTATACACGCTCGTATATCACAAATTCGTAGGAAGTGCGTGGTAGACAATTTAGCGGTAAGACACAAGGTTTTGGTTTAATTGCTATACAGGAACTTCAAAGTTTCAGCCTGAGATGAGACATAATGCAAAAACTTTAACAATTCTTTGGCTATCAATGACAATTAAGGCGATTTGCGGCGTAATTTGATTAGAGAAAGTGCTTCGGGGCAATCTAAAAGTTTGCAAAAGTTCATTACGAGTAGTAGTTGCAAAGTAACAAATGTGCATACTATTAGAACTTTAATATATAGTATAGCTGTGAATCGAGGCAGTTTAATTCGTCGCACTGTTTTGATAAAAAATAAAAAGTAAATAAAATAAAAACAAAAACAAAAAATTTCGTTCAATTTATTCAAAAAAAAAAAAAAAAAAAAATCGATTTATCCACCTTAACTTTGAAAGAATCGAAGCTTCAATACTCTTCACATGGATTTAACAAATTACTGTCGTCCTTTAAAGCTCCAGTGATTATTTGCAGCTTTCATTCTATTTTTAAGTAGTTTTGTTGCCGTAAACTTTAGATTTGACGTCCATAGGGGTTAAATCGGGACTTTGTGGTGGCCAATTTATGTCACCTCTCCTGGAGATCAATTTGCCAGAAAAAATTTCATGAACTCGCTATTATCTAGTAGGCCTATTGCCAAAACATTTAAATGATCATGCAGTCTCTCAACATACCTTGTGCTTATTCTACGTATTTCATATTTTATGTATGGAATATTTAAATCTTTGTGAATTTGGTCATTAGCCACAAACCAGGGGGCGTCAACAATAGGTCTAAGCGTTTTGGACTGATATCGTTGAAGAATTTCAATATTTGATTGGCTTGCAGTTCCCCATAATTGGATAGCATATGTCCACACAGGCTTTAAAATAGTCTTGTAAAGCCGAACTTTGTTCTCTAAACTAAGCTGCGATTTTCTCCCAAGCAGCCAATACATTTTTTTTTGTTTGTTTTTATGTTGAGTTTCTTTGTCTTGCCTTTAATATGACTTTTCCAAGTTACTCTCCGATTTATATCGAGTCCAAGATACTTTGCGGAATCACTATGAGGAATTTGTGAATTATTTAAAGATACTGACGGACAATCTCCTCTTCTCAGAGCAAATGTGACATGTCTCGACTTCTCAGTATTAAGCTTTATTTTCCATTTCTTAAGCCATCGCTCTATTTCAACTATTTCATTTTGAATATCTTGAGATACTTCTGCCGCAGTATCTTCAGATGCAATTATAGCTGTATCATCAGCATAAGTGGCTAGTTGAACATCACTGACAATAGGAAGATCGGCAGTGAATATTGTGTAAAGGACAGGTCCCAGAACACTGCCCCGTGGAACACCAGCATGGATACTATATAGTTTCGATGTTTTTCCTTCCGTTTGAACATAAAAGTGTCGATTGCTTAGATACGATTTCAATAAGAGGAAAAATGGAGCAGGAAGCAGTTTTTTCATTTTATATAACATGCCTGGATGCCACACTCGGTCAAATGCTTGTTGTATATCAAGAAATACTGCCGCAGAATACAGTTTCTTCTCGAATCCACTTGTAATTATATCCACTATACGATGACATTGCTCTGGAGTCCCATGACCTCTCCTAAACCCAAACTGATGTTCCGGTATTATATTGTATTCATCCAAAATTGGTAACAATCTACTCATAAGTATTCTTTCGAATACTTTGGAGAATGTCACCAGCAAGCTAATAGGACGGTAGGTCGAGAGAATATTTTCAGGCTTGTTTGGTTTTGGAATCATTATCACCTCCGTACATTTCCATTGTGTAGGAAAGTGATCCAGCCTCAAAATCGCATTGTAAATTAGTGCTAAAAATTGAATACACTTTTGAGAGAGCATTTTCGTAACTCTTCCGTCTATTTTATCATAGCCTGATGACCTTTTTTGATTCAGTTTTGCGAATTCTTCTTTGATTTCAGACACAGTAATTCTACAAATTGGCATGCACATTTGACAAGGTACATCCAGAAACTCTATTATTTCAGTATCTTCAGGCGCAAGATTTGAATTTGGTTGAAATGTTGAGTGTAAATGTTGTGCAAATGCCTCAACCTTAGCTTTGGCGGTTTTACACCATTCTCCACTATGATCACGTATAGCAACATTTCGTTTTGCAGGTCGTTTTAAATATTTGGTAGCTCTCCAAAGGCTGTATTCATAGTCTTACGTGTTAGGATCCAGACTTTTGAAAAACTCTGCAGTTGCTTCATTTCTTACTTCGTGCAAGCGTTTTTTAAGTTGGAATGAGGCTGTATTATACCTCGTTTTATCTGCTGGACATCTACTGGTTTGCCAATTTTTCCGAAGCTTTCGCTTCGCTTATTTTTTAGGTTCCTAAGCTCAGCTGATATAAAAACAGTATTCGCTATAGAACTTTTGGCTGGTGCAGTACACAACAGACCTGCTTCATGTATAATGTTTGTAAATGATTCCACAGCCGTATCCACTTCTAAACCAGTTTTGAGAGATATATTGGTATTTAGTTTCGCATCTATCCAATCTTGAAATGCTAAAATATCTGTCCTAGATGTGACAATTTTATATTTATTTGATAGTGCTGGAAGAGCAGTGCCATATGTAATTATAATTGGCGAATGGTCTGAACTTAGGTCATTGTTGTCCGAAATTTCCAGATGATGCCGTGGTATTCCAAAATAAACTGCAAAATCCAAAAGGTCCGGTATTTTGCGGGGGTCTGATGGCCAGTACGTTGGTTTTCCCGTAGACAGTGTTGAAAAATTATTGGTATTTATGCATTTATATATATCTCCTTTCCTTTGGGATTTGCTAACCTTGATCCCCACTAAGGGTGTTTGGCATTATTAACTCCACCAACAATAAATTTACAACCAAGTTTTTTGAAAAAGTTACAGTAATATTGCTCTTTAAAACAAAATCGTGGTGGAAAATACACTGCACAAACTGTAATATCAAATGACATGCATTCAACATTAATGCAAGCAGCCTGTATAGCATTTTCTTTAACTATTTCCATGATATTATATTTAAGCCCTCTTTTAATTAATATTGCAGAGCCGCCATGAGCTCTATTATCTGGATGAATTGTAACTAATAGATCATATCCATGAATTTTAAAGTGTGTCCTGTTGGTAAAATGAGTTTCTGATACCAAGAGGATATCAGATTTAAGGAAAAGTTTTACTTCTTCTGTGTGGTTGGAAAGCCCATTTGCATTCCATATAGCAATTTGAAGATCTACTTGAATATTTTTGATATTAACAGAGATATCATGTTGAGGATGTTGTTTGTTAATTCAAACTGTTTGGCTAATAAACCTTCGACTCTTTGGAAAGGGTCTTCGTCATTTGAACTTCTGTTTTCTCGTAGTACTTGCGCATAAGATGGGCGGTTTCCGCTAGTATTAAACTCATTTGGTCTGTGCGAAGATGAAAAGCTATGCTCCTGAGGTGGTTTGCTATCTTCAAAAAAGTAAGGGCCGATAATTCCTCGCGCCGACATCGCAGCCCATACGGTCACTTTAGGCGAATGTAGGGGTTTCTGATGTATGTGTTTTGGATTGGTTGCACTCCAGTAGCGGCAATTGTGCTTGTTTACATGTCCATTAAGATGGAAATGAGCTTCATCCTAAAACAAGATGTTGGTAAACATTGGAAAGCGCTCAAGCATCCTGAGGTTTTAATTCTTGCGCCAACTGAATTTTATAGGGGTGCAGCTTTAAATCGTTGTGTAAAATGCGGAACAATGATGATCTATGCACGTTTAAAGCAACTCGAAGACCTTGGACGCCTGGATTTTGATTCTTCCAGCGTTGAACCGGTCTCTTCAAACTTCTCGACCCATTTTCCAATGAGTCGAGGGCTTGACGCATTATTTAAATGACGAACATGTCGAATACTGCATAATTTTCTATGTGCTACAGTCGCTGAATCACCGTTTGTGTAAAACTCACGTACGCACAACGCACGGTCCGCTCCCGTAAAACGCTCCATAGCGATTAAATTCCCAAAAGCTAGGCTATTGATTGACATACCCCCGCGCCCCTCGGAATAGTTGCGTTCATGCAAACAGCAAATCAAATGTGACCTTTCTTTTGAGACACCCTGTATATGATAATTTAATATATATGATATGTGTGAAGCAAACCACCTTACCGATTTTCAAGTTGGTATTTAGTGTAAAAATGTCGATTTCAGATCGATAGCTTAAAAACTAAGTGACTAGGTTTGGGCATAGAGAATAGGCAGACAGACAAACGTACAGACACACGTGCATTGGGAGTACAAATTAGTTCGTACCATTTTTTGTGGTCAAAAATGCATTTATTTCAAAACAAAATGAATCAAAAAATTAATCAAAGTATTTTGCATTGCTGGTTACTACTTTTTCACAACTCTCAGGCAATTTTCGAATTGCATCTCGAAAAAAGTCACGAGGCAATGCAAGTTAGGAGCCTATTTTCGATTTCTGCGAAAGAAATTAACCAATAATCTGCCAATTCATGCTGCATCCATCGGAACAACCAGTAATCAGAATTAGCAATGTTCGGAGAATACAGCGGATGCTGCCAAATATCCCACTTGAGCGTTTCCAAATATTTTTTCATAATTTTTTCATGCAGAATATTGACTTTGTTATGTCTTTACTCGTATTCCGGCCGTTTTTCTTGCAACTCATGGCTCAAACGTATCAATTGTAGCCTTTACCGATCGCCCGTAATAGAATCGCTAAGTTATATCTTATTCGGCTTTGGTTGTGATGTTCAGGACAATGGCAACAATTGACCGGGCCATTTCTTATGCCCAGTCTTAATTCGATGTAAGAAGCATTTCCTTCGTTGCCTTTGAATCAGCTGCTTGAAAGTAAGAAATCGCCTTTAAACGTCGCTCGCTTTCAGTTCATAAGGTACTCAAATGCCGTGCATTTGAATCATTCCCATTGATATCAATCGTACACAAACTGCTTGTTGAGTCACTCCAAATGATGCTGTAAGCTCTTCGCGTTTGATAGCGTTTAACTTGGATCCTCATCGAATATTGCCTTCAATGCCTTGTCTACGAATTATTTTCGCTGTTCAGAATTTAGAAAAATTTTACTAATGTATGATGCTGGCATCGAACCACGACACAAACCTCGGCTAACAGGCAGTCAACAAGTCTAGTTAGTGAGTCACAACCAATTGCAGTTCTCAACGCACACAACAATAACTTTTTAACTTTCAACTTTTTAACTTCGACACATACCGTCTCTCTCGCACCATTACTTTTTTCTCCTCTCTCTTGGTTTGCCTATATTCAAAATTGTGAATGATATGAATTCAGATCAATATGTTATTTTTTACAATAGTATGTAGTTTGAAAAATTGTCATATCATTTCATGATATGGCTATGAAAAACATTATATGTTTTTTTTTTTATCTTTTTTATTGTTCGAATGTTATAAAACAATTGATATTTGTGAAAATTTATGATATCAAATTGATGTTGACCTTTTTGCTCTCTGTGTACGTCTATTATAGGGCGCTCATTGTAGTTTTTTTAATAATTTTAGTTTACTTGAGCGGAAAATTTACATACACAAAACAAAAATGAAGTTTACAAATCCTTTAATATATTTAACAGTAAATTTTTAGAAGCTTATTTAAATTTCGGTACTCTAGCAAAGTTAACGTACTTTTCTCTAGTTTTTAATAAACTCAATTTAACAGTAAATTTTTCGAGTGCGCGCATATTACAGACTCGAGTAATTTACTGACAGTGCTTGTTGCTTACTCTTTCACACCACTCACTCATATGCATCCGCTTACTTGAATTTGTGTGAGACCAGTGTTGAAAAACTTTGTATACCACACAGAACTCTGCGAAAAAGGTATATGTATATATACAATATATATATATTTCTATATACAAACATATATGTATATAACATATCTAGTGGTTTATGGTTTTTATTTATTTTTAATTTTTTATCTTTTTTGTTTTGGTAAAAGTAATTTGACTGCTATTTAAACACACACTAGCTCTTGCTCTTTCGCTGACCAACTTTCTCCATCTCTATCTGTGGCTTGGCAAATGCAATTTTTCGCTGTGGTTATACGTTCTCGTAAGTATGCAACATATTTGTATGCTTTCGTTTGCTTCGAATGAAAATCTGCTGGCAAAGTTTTGACATTAACTCGATTATGCGCAGCCCCTCTATATAAATTTAAAACTATTTTTTTTTTTTTTTTTTTTTTTGTTTTTTCTGTCTTTTCAGTCAGCCTCAACGGTCCAGTGGTATAATTCTCTGCTGAGCTAATTACGATGCAATTATTTGCGCTAAGCCAAAAAGTATGCAATAACAAAATAATATTGCTGTAGTCGAGTGTGTTCGACTAGTAAATACGCTTGAGGCACTTGCATCCGATCCAAATTGATTCGGACTGCTGGATTTAAACCGAACCGGTAAAGCGAATCGGTAATTTTTCTTCTTCTTAAGCAGCTGTCATATATCTTGCGCACACGTGTGACCATAAAATAATATTCTTATTTGATGTTATATTTAGCAAGTTGCACGAAAGACATGTCAAATTCCACGACACATAAATAAAAGACCGTCTGACCAGGCCTTAAGCAAATTGAAAAAAAAAGAAAAAAAATATATGGTAACATTTCTAACACTACTTGACTACAGTACAGCATTTCATACACTAAACCATGAAATTCTGTCTTAACCAAGTTAAGTAAACTATTTCATTTTTACATCTTTTGATGCTTCGTCATTTTTATCCTTTAAATGTGGTGTCCCTCAGGTATCACTTCTTGGACCACTACTATTCTCCATATATGTAAATGAACTTCGAAGTGTATTAACTAAATGTGAAGTCCTGATGTCTGCTGATGTTGCTCAATTATCCTTCAAGTCATATAAGTGTGTGTATTCGTATATATAAAAATGAACTTGACGCAGTAAGTGTTTGGGCAAAAACATTCTGAATCTTAATCCAACAAATTCTAAATGCAAACTAATATAAAAAGAGCAACGCTAGCTAAGCAAAGCGGCTGGAAAGTATACAAAAAACCATAAGCCAAATGAGACTTCTTATTGCAAAAGCGTAAGTTATCCACTCTTTTTTATGGTGTTGAAGTTGCCAGCTACACAGCCACACCTAGAACCACCAATTGATGATGGCTCACTGGTAGAACTACCGAATTATAACGAAGTTGATTCAGTAATTAAAAATCTAAAGAATAACAAAGCGGCAGGCTCCGATGAGCTGCCAGCTGAGTTATTCAAGACCGGTGGCGAAGAGTTGGTAAGGCGTATGCACCAACTCTTATGCAAAATATGGTCCGATGAATGCATGCCCAACGATTGGAAACGCAGTCTTCTTTGTTCTATCTTCAAGAAAGGAGGCTCATCTCAATAGGATAAAAAATTGTGTCCCACGTATTATGTAAGTGGCTGGAGACATTCACGAATGCACTGATCGGCCAGTATCAGTGTGGCTTCAAACCAAAGAGCAGTGACCAGTGACCTAATGTTCACTTTACGCAAAATCTTGAAAAAGACACATGAGTGCAATAAAATTTGTCGATTATATGGCACGCCGATAAGAACGAAGTCAGAGTAGGAAAGAACCTCTCCGAACCCTTTGATACCAAGAGAGGTTTCAGGCAGGGTGATGCGTATGACTTTTTCAATATCTTGCTGGTCGAACGGTCGGGCACGATCTTTCATAAGGAAGTGATGCTACTCGCATATGCTGATGATATAGGTAGACATCATAGGCACCAACGAACGGCGAGTAAGCAGAGCGTTCTCGGAGATAGAGAAGCAGTCACGTCTCATGGGCCTAGCGGTGAACGAGGACAAGACGAAGTACTTGGTGTCCACCCGCAGACCGTCAGCGCGTTAATGTTGTAGAAAACTTCGTCTATCTGGGAACAGAAATTACCAGCGACAACAACGTTAGCAGAGAGATCAGACGAAGTATCACGCTTGCTCATCGCTGCTACTTTGGGCTCAGCAAGCAAATTAGACAGATTAGACTCCAATATATGTCGTTCAGTTTCATTTCATCCAATTGAGGCCAATAAAGTCAGTTATCATGGCCATGCTATTCTTGGTCTGGCTATTCTTGTTTCGGAAGACGTATGCTCCAATGCCACCGAATTACCAAAGTTCACACTAAACAGTAAGTTTCTGCGGATGCAATGAAAACTTTTCGTACTGCTGTGAATAACTCTTTATCCAAATGTATAAAACTATGCTGCATTATTGAAGATGATTCTTCGCGAAAATTTGAATATGTTTTAAACTGCTTCAGAGTTGAATTGGCGAATGTACGATGAGATTGGTGTTCAAGTCTTCCCGCAAAAGTCACCAACTTGAGGTCCCAGAAAAGCGAATTCCTCGAGGAATTGAGATGTTTGGATCTTCAGCAACACTTTCAGCAACAGTAGCAATATTCTCGCTTAACCGAACCACTTCCTCGAATTACGCGATATAGTCGATATAGACATGTCCATCTGTCTGTCCGTCTATTTGAACGAATAGATATCGGCGACTATAAGAAATATTTAGACTGTCCCTCTTCTTTTCAGATAACTAGTATGCTAACCTCATTTTAAGAGATAGTTCCCATACAAACTTGGCCTCCATTTTTATGTTTTGGTATGAAAATTCTTTTGGTTTTGTGATTAATTGCACTAGAAACGCCAAAATTTGGTGTATATTAATAAAATATATCGCATGGCAAATATTTTCTATCTTCCGTCGATCCATAAACAAACATAAAGAGGCAAAAGCTGTTCAATAATAGAACAAAATCACAAATAGAACAAATTAACAAATAAACGTTTCTGCATTAAAAGAGTAGTCATTGATTTTCGCTCACAAGTTATGACCCCAAAAACACATAAACTACAGTAGCGATTGGAAAACATTGTTAGAAGCGACTGTGGTTTAACGCCGTATTATTAATATGATGTTTTTGGCGACAAAATCGGACGTTTCAAACTCGAGTTATGCCCTAAAATGTGAAACTATCTCCGAACAAAAGAATTAGAAAAAATTAAAATTTAATATTTCGCAAAATCATCCATCAAAAAGTTTTGCAGTGAGTGATTTTCGAGTTTAGCGAGTTATAATACAAAGAGAAAAATTTCGAATACACATTTTGGCTGCAAAACCGGCTTATCTTTCTAATAAAGCCAATTTTTAGTTTGAAATTATGTAATTTCAGTACATATTTCAATTCAGTTTTGCAACTCTAAGAAAAAAACACACCTTTATATGATGAGATTGGTGGTCAGCTCCTACTGGCTGTTACATACATTTACACAAACGTAATATACCCATTTAAGCTATAGTTTACAGCGTACAAAAAGTAAACTAGCGTATCTGTTGTTATTTGGCTTTGTCTTCATTGGTAAAAGTTCTTCGGTAAGAGTTAGTTTTAATTGCTATTATAGCTAAATATTCTTATTGTTGTTTGTATTTTTCTTATTATGTACAATATTATTCCTATTGCTCATTAAAATGCTTTGATCATAATTTTGTATAGCGACAGCGTGCAATTGTTTGGCTTCAGCATCATCAACTTCGCCTTTGCAGCATGAAATACGCACAAAAGTATTCTTCATTCTCTTGCGATTTGAGAACTCAGGAAGCTGCATATATTCGTTTCATTCACTCAGTCATTCAGTCAGTCAGTCTGTCAGTCAGTCATTCAGTCAGTCATTCAGTCAGTCATTCACTCATTCAGTCATTCAGTCAGTCAGTCAGTCAGTCATACTCAGACTTCATTCAACTTAACGCGCGACTTTATTACTTTGTTAGCTTAACAATAGATCCACTGAATGTGGCCCAAATAGATGAATAGTTAGTCAGAACGACGAAGAGGTGAAGGGTTAAAGGCGTCTACAATCCTTGCAAAAGCTGCTGATGAGCAGAACGAGCAACAAGATAGTTAGAGAGATATACTACTGAGTTGCAATAGATAGACAATTTCCTGCATCATTTCCCTTCAGTTTACCAATCGCATCGATTCTACGAGCTACAAAGCCAATAAGTATGCAACAAAATTGGCGTATTACTTCCTACAATGATTCGAACAACAAGAACAACAACAACAATGACGACGACGACGACGACTCTGTCGTCAATGACGAAGACTACTCATTATGCCCCCATTTTTACTTCACTTACTTTACAGTATGTATCATAACTATACGACATTGCCTAAAATAAGTGAGGTTGTGTGCACAGAATTAAAAAATTAAAAAAAAAAAAATCACCACCGAGTGAGGTACCAAGTTGCTTAGCTTACGTAATGGTAGATATAAGGTTAGATTATAATGGTCGGGTGGATTACAAACGCCCATTCAGCACTTATGTTGTACACGGTCCGTTGTTTTACTCTACAAATTTCTATTGAGACTTCGAAGTCTTTGCTTTTACAACTATTAGAACAATTTTACACACTTCACTAAATTTGTTACATCTTGCTTAAAAGTTTCAGATATGTCATTTAGGAAGTAGTCCCCCAGTTGCCTGAATCTTCGTTTGTACAGTCCGGAGCAGTGACATAGAAGGCAATGAACGGTTTCGGGTTCCTCGCAGTTAACACAGCTTCTACAGAAGTCTTGTGAGGAGGAACTCCAGACTGTGCTCATCCTAAGTAGGGACTGAGTTCTTATCTTTAATATTACCTGCTAGATAGCAGCGACTACCGCTTGATACAGTAATCAGGTAGTGGAAACTAAGCATTGATACCCATTTCTGGCATGTATGCCCCACCACCAATTTCGAGCCATCTGCGAATATTCTCAATGATTTTTCTATTTCCTGTTGCTGTTCGTGCTAATCTTGTCGGAATGGGTTGCGAAAACCGAAGTTCTTATAGAAGTCTAGGATTAAGTTGTGTAACTTGCACCTTCTTGAAAATAATATAAGCTCAGCGGGGTTTACTACTAAACCTAAAGAGTCTGCCTAGATAGAAAGATCCTTAAGTGCTGTTTCCATTAGGTCAGATAGTATTTGTGACAATCTGCCACTTCTTGCCACTACTACGTCATCATCATAAGCTATAACTCGATAGCCACCCTCTTCCACACACCTAAGCATATTATTGATCACTTGGACCCATAGGAGTGTGTATAGGACTCCCACTTGGAGTTGGCTCTTTTCGCATTGTCTATATAAGCCTGAAGTTGTATACTTGATACCCTCTTATATTATAAGAACTTTTTTACCACTTAGCTTTCGTTTGGCTAAGCTAGCTTTCGTATACCTCAGAACTTTGTTTATGGTGGTATTGAAATCCTGTGTAAGCATTTCTTATACAATAATATGGTTGATACGAAATTGCTAAATGTTGTATTTAGACGTCTACTACAAACACCAGTTGAAATATTGACAATCTACCGATGTTCATGGTAGTTATGTCTCGAAAACAAAAGTACGTTCATAATGCCCCACTCTCACTTACTTATTTCAGGGTATAAAACCGTAACCGGAACCGTGAACATAAATTAACCGATTCAAATTGAGAATCAAAACCGGAACCAGAACCAGAACCGATATTTTAGTACTTATGCATGATGTTCAAAGGAAAACAAAAAAACAGCGAATTGCTCTGCGAAATTTATGGTTAGAAAATTCCACAAATTTCTCAAAACAATTCGTCAAAAGTTTCTCTCGCAGTTTTTCTTTTAAAACTTGTAAATAAAATGTTATCAATTTGATATATGGTCTTTTTAACGTTGACTATTGCAATTATGCTCTTCTTTTTTCAAGAATTTTAATATTGTTACCGGTACCGGTATACCGAAACTAAAATCCAAGAACCATTCTTAAACCGAATATCGAATTAAATTGGAACCGGTACAGAACCTTATACCGAAACATACGTTACGGTACGTACCAAAACCGGTATCGGTTTTACTTTCTGATTTATTTTATTGTAGTTCAATTCTAGAACACACCGTTTTCTGCGCAGTTCATTCGCAATTGTCGTCTGCTCTTAGCGTAGCATTTTCATTCGAGTTAAACTCGCTCAAGTAGATTTCAATCAAGCTGCGGTTATTGTGCTTCTTAAGTGGATGGATGGATGGAATGGGATGGAATGGAATGGGTATGAGAATGGAGATACACAGTTGTTATACGCCTGATAGTACGCTGCAAATTTTACTTGCTATCTAAATTTTGCGTGACACGTGCCAGACATAACAACAACAACAACAACAACAACAACAGCAAAGACCGCAATAACAAGTACAATTACAACAAGAGCAAAAACAACAACGACGACGACGACGATGACGATGACTCGCTTTAGATATCTGCTTATGCAAATTTTCTTGGTCGCAGACATCGTCTATGAGCCAAATAGTATGCTATACTTGATTATTTTTTTTTTTTGCTCTTTCCCATCTATTGGCGGCGGTCCGCGTTCGTTTTTCGGTTTTGACTAGATTCGGTTTCAAGATAGTACGCAGCAAAAAGAAAAAAAAAATAGAATTTTCATTGTTGTAAGAGCATTTAGAAGAAGGAAAAGTGCAAAAAATTACATTTACTAAGCAGAGATTCTATATTTATATGTATTGAATAAATGAGATAGACAATAAGGAAAAGGAAAAGTTATATGCTCCAAATGATGTATCGCAGTGGAAGGTACTTCGCGTAAGTGCTGAAAGCCCACTGTAGGCTAGCTGCAGCACGAACACTATATCAAATCGAGACGTTTTGATACTCTATATCAAATAGAGTTTCAATATTGACCCCAAAACGCACACTTTTTAGGGAAGCCCCCATACAAACACATGACCCATTTTGTGCTTTCGCATGAAAAACTTCTTTAATAAAGTCAATATTGAAACTAAAATTCGATATGGTGGTTTCTTATGAACAAATGGGTGTGTCCCGCACACCTTTTGAGGTAGCTCTATATACAGCTCAGTTTTATGCATTTAAGTTAAGTCAATATATAGTGGATTTTTTCGATAGATTTTTCTTGAAAGACGTGAATTTCAGAATATATAACTCTACTGTATATTTTATATTTTAAATGCGAATGTGAATCAGAGAAATCTAATAATCCAAGTTTGGAGGTTATTGTTCAAACAAACGTGGGACAGACGAACAGACGGGCGGACGGACGGATAGACGGAAGCAATCGTCGCTGTACTACGCACACGTCCCGAGGATCCCATTTCGTTTTTGGCCGCATACTTAGCTGAGAAACGCAAAACGGAGCAGAACGGCGGCTTGGATGCAACAAACAAGGACATTCCCTTGTTGATAATGGTAGGAGAACCAGGTCCATGCGGCAACTCTGCATGGCCTGCAGCAACAAATGGCGTCACCACAATGTTGGCAATCTATGTAGATGCATATACATTGAATAGCGCTACACCGCCTACAATACCAGCGGACTTCACCTCGATTACAATGATGTATTCTTTGTTGACAATTTTTGGACGAGCTGCTCCTTTGGTCAATATGGTAAAGACAATGAAACTATCAACTGAAACACCAGTGGCAGCCACATACTCGAGACTGTCGTCCGCAAGTGATGGGTACATAAATCAACTCCCAGTAGATCAGTATTTGCATCAAAAATTATTCCAGTATTTCTAGCTGCATTCAGAGCATTGAAACAGAATCCAACAAATGATCCACACCAGGTTTTGATCGACTTTTTGGTTCAGTAGTACAAAAATCCATTGAAACAATTAAATCTATTTTCAATAATGTAATTTGTTAACAAAAAAAAAGAAATAGTAAAATGTTTATTTGAAAAGAGTTGAATAACCAAAAAGATGCTTTTTATTTGTAATTTTTCGCATGTTCGTTTCGAAGATTTAGGCTACCTTATGGATTCCAAAGCACAGAATGGCGCTCTAAAATGTTTAATGAATATCGAAGTGTGTCGAAAATTCAAATCCGCTTTCTATGCTTGGCCTCGTTAAGAAACAGGGAATTAATGATATCATTATCCTAAGCAAACCAACTGTCGAGATGGTACAGTGAGCTCAAACGCTCCACTTATGTGGAATCCTTAGCTGCTGAATTAATTGTTAAAATTTCTGCCTGAAAAACACTGTAGGGATCTGGAATCCGGAAAGAAGTATAATGGTTTAATTCAGCAGAGTAAACACCCTCGCCGATCTAGTTATTTAGTTTTGAGCCATTTGTATATGTATTGTATATATATTTGTATATATATTTGTATATCTACCTGCAAAATGTGGGCGGGCCACGCCCAATTGTCTATGTATGTTTAGCGGCTGTCTCTTAAAAGGCACCATATCGCATTTCAACCTAATATTGACTTTCATAAAAAAGTTTTTCTTACAAAAAGTCTAAAGTGGACCATAGGTTTGTATGGGAGCTAGCCCAAATAGTGGGCGGCGCACGCCCGTTAGTCCATGTATGTTAAACGGCTTACTATATAATGGCATCACACTACATTTCAACCTAATACTGATTTTAATAAAGAAGTTTTCTTACAAAAAGTCAAAAGTGGGCAGTAGGTTTGTATGAGAGCTAGCCCAAATAATGGGCGGGTCCCACCCATTAATGTATATGTCAAGCATCCGTCTACTTTAAGTTACTATATTAATTATTAAGTTGATATTGACTACAATAAAAATGTTTTTCATACAAAAAGTCAAAAGTGGGCGGCGAGTTTGTATGGGGGCTACACCAAAAAGTGGGCGTGGCGGGTCAATCTCGATACTCTATTAAATTGCAATAAAAAGAAGTATACGTGCAAAATTTCAACTGGATAGCATAAAAATTGGTCACCAAAAAATGCGCAACAATATACAGACGGACAGACGGACAGACAGACAGACGGACATGGCTAGATCGATTCGTCTCGTCGAGCTGATCAAGAATATATATACTTTATGGGATCTACGATGGCTCCTTTAATGCGTTACAAACTTTCAGACAAACTGATAATACCATTTCCCACTATGTGTGAATGGTTTAAAAAACCTTCCAACGTCGTGTAATCCAAGTAAAATTGTTGCCGACTCCGAAATTGAGCTGGAAGCTACAATAAAACAACTACTGAATACGTTCCTTATATATTTTGAACCTTCAGAGAATATAAATAAAATTTAGACATTAATTTTAGAAGTGTTAAGCTATCAGAAATTGCTGCGCAAACGAAACTAAGTGTGTAAAATGCGCGGGAAAACCGATCGTGGCTAAAGAGCTACAAGGATTAAAAAATAACCAAACAAAAAAGGAGGAAACAGCAGATACCAAACCACGTAACATATTTTAATAACCAAACGGAATGGAACACAAATGGGCTGCTGAAGCATAAACATGAATTGCAAGCAATTTTAGACACTGAGCAGTATGCCTACATATGTCTAATTTCAGAAGCCTATTTTTGCAAACAATCATAAGCATATAACTTTAAAAAACTATGACGTATACCACATAATACATACGAAAAACAACTATAAAGGCGGATGTGCTGTTATAGTTAAGAAGATGATTGAGCATCAGCTTGAATCAGGAAGAGTATGATACTGATAGTTCATGCGACGCACTCCACTCAAAATATAACCGTTATTTCTGTCTATAGTCCACCGAGGTACAAAAAAACATTTCAGCAATATAAGCAACTGCTGGATAAAAACCGAGGCAAGCCTATAAATAGGTGTTGATTTTAACGCTAAACACACTCATTGGGGTTCACGCTTTATCACCTCTATAGGTAGAAAGCTCATAAAAGCAGCGACAGAATTTTTGTAGACTGGGTATTCTACATACTGGACAACAGATAAAAACAAGAAACCAGATGTCATAGACTTGTACGTATATATAACATTACGTAAAGTTTCAGGAGTTACAGTTGATACAAAAAAATTAAGTAGATCTGAACTCAGATCATTTTCCATTATATCTAATGTTCTGCGATGCACTGATGATGTTTGAAGAACCAGCATTAACACTATCAAATGCAAGAACTAACTGGGAACTCTTCAAGTCAGTTTTTGAACAAGTGATTGGTTTTAACGTAAACGCGCGCGAGGTCCTAAAATTCACCCAACAAATACATCATGCAGCATGGTCCAGCACTCCGGAACTCACCAAAAGACGGCACCAAACAAAAAAAACAAAAAAAAAAAAAAAAAAAAACTAAAGCAGAACCTTATTGAAGTTCCGCGATGGTACATGACTAAATTCCGATGTTGAGAAAGCTTCGCTATTTGCATTCAAAAGAAACGTTTTAACTTGATGGCGGTGAAAACGATATTCCATCCAACAATATTAGTCAACTGAATGAAAGTACTAGACATACAACATCAGCTTAAATCAAAAATCTTAAGAAATCAAAAGAAGTTTTAATAGCGATTCACTGGAAAGTGGCAGAGGTTTTAATCATGCCTCCAAATGATATCTCATCATATCGTCCTATTTCATTACTGTCACTTCTGTTCAAACTGTTCGAAAAAAAAAAACTCTTTTACATCGAATGCAACACACTATTGAGTCAAAGTCGCTAATACCTCAACATCAGTTTGGTTTTAGGAAAACACATTCCTCGATCGAACAAGTGCACAGAATTTTGAGCAGGTGCTGCAATCAAATCAAATTTGTACAGCAGCGTTTCTCGAAGTTTCGAAGGGTTTTGATAAAGTTTGAGCACTTTTAGCAACAGGAGATGCATTACGAGAACAATCAACTTGATTAGCGCACTCCGGTATCAACGAAGTAGCTAGATGGACAACAAAAAAACAAAAACAAAATGGAAACTAAACCTTGACAATAGCAAAACAATTTATTGAATGATATATGTATGAACTTTACTTACAAGATATAGTCACAAACCTTCCTTTGTACGTCTTGAACAATGAAATACCATACTGCAACTAAGCAACACATCTCGGGATGTCACTAGATGCAAAGTAACGCTGGAAGGTGCATGTTAAGAAAAAGAAGGAGGAGCTTGATATGACATAACCTTCTCCATTGGCTCTATTGGCTTTTAAAGTGAAATTCTCAACTATCACTATACAACAAACTCCATCATATAGTACAAGTAAATGCTAGTACCACTGTGGACTTATGGTATTCAACATTAGGGATGTACCACCAAAACCATAAATGAAATAATACAGCGATTCCAAAACAAAGTATTGCGTAATATCGTCAATGCATACTGGCAAGCACTTATAAAATGCTGATATTCACCGAGACCTAGGCATCGATACGTTGCAAGAAAAAATTAGATGCACACCATACCACAGTGGTCTGAAAGTCTTATAAAACGGCCAAAATTAAAGGTTTAAGATGCAATTTAAATTTAAGGCTAATATTTTCTAAATAAGTGCAAGTACTGTTAAATGAAATTTTTAAGTGTCTTTATGAAAAGAAAATGGGTTTCCGACAATTTGAAAGTTCAAAATCGTTTAAAACAAACATGGATGCTAGATTATTTATTTAAAAATGTATGATTTTCAATGTTTTCAGTTATTAAATATCTTGAATAAGTTGCAAAAGTTATTTTAAGTATTAAATTGTCCATTAAATTAAACATTTTTTAATGAAAAACAAGTTTATTCGTAAGCCTTTCCTAAGTGAATGCATAAAGACATTTTTCCGATTCATCGTTCCCCGCCGTTGACCGTTCAAATAACAATTTTTATACACCATTTTACTCGTGAATGCTTCTATTTTCAAATATGCTTGCTGCTACTTTTATTTTTATACAAAATTATCATTATATATACTGCATAAGGTAAGTATTACTGTTGATACATTTTGTAGCAGATATGTTAGAGACTTCTTTTGTTTTCTTTCGTTTTATTGATTGTGTATATGAATTTGACATTTATTATTGTTTATTATTAAACTATATATATATATATATATATATATATATATATATATATATATATATATATATATATATATATATATATATATATATATATATATATATATATATATATATATATATATATATATATATATATATATATATATATATATGTATATATCTATAGATTATATATCTATACATACACTTGCTCGAAAAAGTCTGCGTACACCATAAAAAAAATTTGAAATTTTAACTCTAATCGCAACATTACAGCATTATAAGCATTACAGAGAGGATCATACTAGAAAATGTAGTCGTCTTTTAACTATGAAGGATTTATTTTACCGAGTTATGTATACATCAGATCCCATAGTTAATGATTTTAACCTAACCTCAAAAATTAAAAAGAGAAAGAAATTGTCACTTCCAGAAGAAGTCAGAAATATGCTTTCTATAAAAGAAATTGAAAAAGAAGAAACAGAAAAAACAGAAAAAGCAGAAAAAGCAGAAAAAGAAATTGATTCATTCGATCTCTCGAAATTTTGTAAACAGCTTCAAGAATTAGAACTGTCTGAAGATGAAGAATCAGTATAATATAATCTCAACATTTTGTAAACTTGTAAAAAATACAGACATTCAGAAATATTTAAACACTGATATATCTTAATATACATAGTTATAAAATTTAAAACATATATATTACTAGATGGTCCCCGCGACGTTTTACGCGGACCTCCTTTTTCCCCTGCCACTCCTTCCCCCTGCCACTCCTTCCCCCTGCCACTCCTTCCACCTTCCCCACCTTCCACATGCTCCTTTACTCTACCGCCAATTCTATTAAAATTAGAAAAATCTAAAAAAAAAACAATTCTGTTTATCCAATCGCCACGAATTTTCAAAGGATCACCCTCGGGACTATTTTGAATATTGCCACAAAATTTGATCAAAATCGGTTAAGCGGTTTCGGAGTCTATAATGAACATATATACATACATACTTCCATTTTTATATATAAGAAAAAGATACATTTTAAATATTATAAAGTAGTAATAAAATTTTAAAAACACCAACTCATGATCATTGACCTCTTTAGCTCAAGACCAGCTGGTACGACATCAAGCGTTAAGTTGAACAACATCTAGTTCGCTTGCTAGCGCTAATGTGAAATTGTGTGGTCCTCCCAACCTTTTACATACATACATAATAATACATACACACATAAATAGATTTTAGACTCCTATTGGTCTTAGCGTGATGATATATAGCCTTCCTCGATAAATGGGCTATCTAACACTGAAAGAATTTTTGAAATCGGACCAGTATTTCCTGAGATTAGCGCGTCCAAGCAAACAAACAAACACACTCTTCAGTTTTATAATATTAGTATAGATGATATATTAAATTAAACCTTAAAAATTGTTATAATAAAAAGAAATTTATAATAATTAATTTCAACTCTTTCGCATAAAAACCTTCTTCGAAATACGTTTCAACAAACTTAATTTTAAGTTTCAATTTAGAATCCATATTTAGCTTTATTATGTTCAACTTTTTGTTTTTCATATCCTATATTCATTATTTATTATTCCAAACTTATCTTTATATAAAGTTTTCTTCTATTAAAAAACATTATTTAATTCTTTCATTCGTTTATGAAATATTTTCAAAACATTTGCGGTATGAAAATTCGGAAAACAGTTTAAGTACATCCAAAAAGCCCCATATTAGCAAATTTGCTAAGCACTGATAAAGTTTCGAAAAATGTTAATCACTTTATTAAATCCATCATTTTTAATTTGGAAATTCTGGCCATAAATTTAGATAAAATGGCCTAAAAAGCAAACCCAAAGAAATGATTTGTTAACGCATATTAACAAGCGTTTTAATTTTCAGTTCGCCATATTCAAGCCGCCATCTTGAATTTTGAAAATTATGACCACAAATTTGCATTCAGCTACCTTCAAAACTTTATTATGAACACATTTCGCTTAATCTAACTACATTTTAAATTTTGGCAGTTTTTTGTTGCTTTCAGAACACTGTGCACACTAGAAAGATAGATTACACTGCCCTGCAAATTCCAATTTTTTGGATGCGAATAAGATGGCACCTACTGTTTCCGAATGGATTTTTCATGCTGAACATCAAAAACTTTCCATCACGTCACGTTTTCGAGAAAATAGAGGTTAAAACCCCAAAAAACAGCGAAAACAATTTTGAACTTCATATTACGCTTTTATATTGTATACCGTATTCCTCATATTTATTCCTCATATTTTTTCATGGAGAACTACTTCGTGCTGCTTTTATTTTCCAGTGCTCAAAAATATTTCATATTTAATGTTAATAATGATACTTTTAAAGAATTTTTTAAAGTTTTCCGTAAAAGTCTCCAGGCTAAATGCGCACGGCTCTGCCATTTTCATTGTCTATAGCTGTCTCTGTTTTTTGTATTTGTATTTGTATTGTTTTTTATTTTTTTTTTTTTTTGTCTTTCTCTGTTTGCCTGGTTGTGGATTACACAACGACGCGCATAATCTGCATGCTCTCTCTCTATCTCTCTCTCTATCTCTCTCTCTCTCTCTCTTTCTGGCGCATTTTATATCTTTTAAGCTCTTATTGCAGCAGTTTGTAGCATAAAATTTGAGCATAAAACCGCATAAAACAATTTAAATATCCGCTCGAGGCCGGAATATACATACATACATATGTATATACACCTAGAAATACGTTAAGCTTTAAATTATGAGAGAGAAAGAATGAATGACTGAAGATAAAATGGCTATATACAATGCATTAGAAAGAGAAAGAGCGAGTAGCGAACTGTGATACATAAAGAGACTTCTTCTAAACGTAGCATGCATAAACTTCTTTTAAATCATATGATTTAAGTACATAAAAGAATATAATAACAGCAGCTTTAAAATGATTTTAAAGTAAAGGACTTTCAGGTGAAATTACTTACTTTGAGAGGGAGTCCCACAAATCGGTTTAAGGTTTTGTTCTTATTTTATTTTGTTGTGGTTATTTTATTGTTTTGTAAAGCGAAATAATTGATTTAACATTTTAAAAATGTAGTTTATCAATAAAAACTGATTGAAATGAAATTATGATTTAATGGCATAAATAACAGGAGAAAAGTCTAGCTGTGGCTGTTACCAAAGTTTAAAGATTCTTCTAATTTGCAACGAAAGTAGTTCAATCGTTATTGTGATGCTAACGCGTCATCACTTTGTATTTCACTGTGGAAGTGAAAATTCAAATGAATGCTTAGTTGGCAGTTGGTTCTTGATAATGGTCACAATAATGCGTTCTACTAAGAAAAAACGTACATTCTGCTGATGTTTAATCTCGCACAGTAATACTAAATTATATAAATAAACTAGATGGTACACCCGGCGTGTTTCTGCCTCTCTACCACTGCCACTCCTTCCCTCTGTCACTCCTTTCTCCTATTCCTCTTTCCCCATGCCTCCTTAACCTACCACCCATTCCCCTACCAATCTTCCCCTGTCCCCTTTCATCCATTACTCGTAAAGTTTTGGTGTGTAGTGATACATAGCTAAAATTGTACTGAAATGACGCTTCCAATGAGCGCTCATATGTGTAAAAATTCCAACAAGAGTAAATTTTATGTCAAGTCTGTATAGGTGATCACGAAATGACGCACCCTGTACAATATATATGACACTTTTCTGGCTACAAAACAAACACGATCAGCTGTTTGAACGTGTACGCTAAAACACCGTGACACTTTTTTCGATAAATCGTAAACAATGTAGGCGGTTGTACACGCCATGAACTAAATAACTATACCCATTGATGGAATGGACCAAGTTGGCTATCTTTACATATGGACAAAAGCCATAAAGATCAACTCTCGCCAGTAACGGTATCTGAAGTTCGAAAAACAGAAGCTCTGCTCGTCCTCTACCCTGAAGACGATCTACTAAATCGCTTCTCGTGCTATTCTAGAGCGATTCGTGCCGTGGTTTCGTGTGCTGCGGTTCTCAACGAATGCTTCGCTTTGCCATACTGTGAATCTCCCATTCATTCCTCCCACCCGGGAGGATTATCTCTTGTAGAAGTTCGTGAAGCAAAACAAAACGCTTCTTAGTGGAAACATAGTATTAAATACGATAAATGCATTTACGAAAATCTAATCAATTTTTCTTGTTTCTATTTAAAATTATGCCCGGCCAAATGTTTTTTTTTTTTTATTTTTTTGTGTGCTAAACCCTTGCTTAAAGCACTTTCTTGAAGATGTTTTACCATTTTCTATTAAATTTTATAGCATGGCCTACGGCGCGGCAGCGCATTAATAAAACAATATGAAAACCAGTTTGTGTGTGCTCCACCTTCTTTCCCACTGAATTTTTTATTTTCTTGTTATTTATTTATATACAAAATTGTCGAAATTGAATTTGTGGCTTTTCGGGCGAACAAATCATCATCGACAAAGCAAAAAAAACAGAAAAAAACAAAAAAAAAAAAAAGTATACCGTGAAAAGCTCAGTGAATGCGTACAGGCATATTTAAATCCATTTATGGTGTATAACGAAACAAACAAAATAAAAGTAAAACAATATTCCTCGCTTGTACGCCAAGAAGTGGGCAATGCGAAAAAGAAACATGCTAAATAAATAAACAGCAACCCAAGTGCTGAAAGGCTGCTAACCCGAGAAAATGAAAGGAAAAATAAACAAAATAAATATGATGCCCTATTCAAAATTGAAAAATATGAGGTGCGAAAAATCATAAAAAAAAGGGGCGAAAATCATATCCCTTCTTTATACCCTTCATAGCTTCGCATAGCGTATGAATTCGGCATAAGCAGTTTGTTGGAGCAGTTGGTGAATCTGCAGAAGCGTATATAGTAAGATAAGAAGATAATGGAATGTGAACCATATATGTAAGAATTATGAGTACATTACAAAAACACAATAGAAAACTTATGAATGACCACAGGAACCCCACAGGAACACCACAGGAACACCATGGAAACTCCAAACGAATAACAAAGAAACACCATTGTAAAATCGCGGAACTCATCTCCCAAAATAGTTGAGTCATTGTGGCAAAGGAATCAACGAATAGATTTATATACTTACTCTATATTTTTATTGTTGTTACAGATGAATGCTGTACCAGAAATACCCTGTGAATAAAATTGACCCGGAAAAAAAACACATTTTTATGCATTTTAGTAGAAATCTTTATATTATCGCCCTCGAAATAGGCTCCTTTTGAGTCAATACAAGCATGCCAACGGTTAATTCAAATTTTTCATACACTTGTTATACGCCTCGGTCGGGATAGCCTTTAGTTGCTTCTGCGAATTTTTTTTTTTTTATGTCCTTAATCGACTCATGACGCGTTCCCAGGATGTTTGGCCATGTTTGGCCAAAAACTTCGTCACAATCGAACAATTTTGCAAAAACTTCAGGTCTTTTGGTACGAGTCTGGCAGCGAAGCGTTTCATGCCCAAAACATCAACCAAAATGTGTTGAGTCGATCCATAAGCGATGTTGTCGATTCTGTCTCTGCTATCCTTCTAATGCCCAAACCGGAGATTTTCGAGCACAATTTCCATCATTTTTTCGATGCTTTTGTCGTTAACAAAGATGGCTGGACGACTTGCATGAAGGAAGTTTTCTACGCGATTTCACGACACTCACCGAATGTTTTATGCCACTTAAATACTTGCGTTCTCGAGTCCTCATAACACTTTTGTAACAGTTTGAATGTTTTCGTTGCCGTTATTCCATTGGAAACACAAAATTTCAAGCAAACTAGTTGTTCAATTTTATTTTTCCATGTTAAAAATTGCGTGGCAATGACAGTGACAGCCAACTAAAGAAGAAGAATAATTACCGATTCGATTTACCGGTTCGGTTTAAATCCACCAGTCCAAGTGAATTTACTTGGCATACCCTGCTGCCCTTATATGTTCCATTTTTTGAGTGATTAACATTTCTTCCGATGTCCATTACATATGTATCAAATCATTATCCAACTGCATCAAATAGATGCTGAGATATGAAGAATTTTGCTCTTCTCTTAAATGGAGTTGTGGCTCCAACCGAATTTTCAATTTAAGTATTAAAAAAAAGCTACTTTTCAGTGAAAGTCACGTCAAAATCGGTTCAGTCGTTTCGGAGATGAGCGTGGTCAAACAAACTGATAGACAGAAAGTTACAAATTTGAAAAACAAGTTGGCAAAAGTAATCTTTCCAATTCGGCTAGCTTGGCAGTAGCTCATTCTGTCAACCTATTTCACGAATAATGTTGTCCTTAAGAGTCTGAAACGTTTGTGGTCGAGCTCTCACGGGACTCCACACAAAAAAAAAACAGAAGAACACTGTTTACATCTTTAAAATTGCTCATTATACGATTAGCAAAGTTTGAAGTGCGCAAAATATAGTTAATTTTATGGTTTATATGACATTTCGCACCATCCTGCTGAAACCAAAGGTCGTCCAAGTGCATATGTTATATTTGTAAATACAAAAATTCGCTTATTTTCGAATAAAAATGGGTCAATTTCAAAAACCTCATCAAACTCACACTCCCTGCAAATGAACTGACTTTTCTAGGATTAAGTGTGTGATTAATATTGCTTGTTTACACAGCTGCCGTGTGGGAAATGCATCTTGTTTGAAAAGGTGTTTTTATATTAAACAAATTCGTCATCATCATTTTTAACATTTCCCAACGTTGCTCAAGCTTAAACGTGTTCACGTCGTACCGATAGGATGTGATATTGAGTTTCTGTTTCCTTTTTGAGCGCGAAATACCTGTGAATGTCAAAAAAAAAAAAACAAAAAACAATAGATGACCCAACTTATATATAAGAATAGAACGGAAAAGGACACTATACAATATCTGTACATTCATTTTGGTAGTTTCCTCCTGACATGCTTATGTATTGTTGTGTATATAAAGAGTGCTCAATTTAGATGTGTGGTAGTTTTGAGGTATAACGCCCAAAAATCAAAACACCGCACCTTTACACTTAGAAGAAAATCATGTTCAAAAGTACGACTTAATGGAATTGAAATAATTCAAAGCAACTCTGTCTCTGACCTTAGACAAAATGGAAAATAAACCTTAAAGCGAAAAAAACACGTATTACACTAGAAATACATAGGATGTACTGGCTGTAGAGCTTCGGAAATAATATTATAATATTAAAACCGGTTTGAACATACGCGATGCAACTTTGGAGCACTACCAGCAACTTTTATTCATAAGTACTTCAACAGCATCAAAAAAAAAAATTGAAGAGTTATAAATGCTCCTTCGTATGTGATCAATTGAGCCATACACCAATACATCCCAGTATACCTTATGTCAGGGAAGCTATAGTAAAGGTTAACAAAATTCTATTTAGAAATACTGAGTAGCCATAAAAACGAACCGTTTTTTTCTGACGGAAAACAAAATTTCACACTCTTTGTCACCTGTTTTTTGAGTATTTAAAGTATTTTCGGTAGCAAACATTTTTGTTATCTGAGTACGCATATGAAGTTTTTTCGGTATCAAAAATTTACATCGATCTTAGTATTGAGCTTAAGCATCCATTCAAACTAAACAGAACGACTCTTTGTTACACTTCTTTATCGAGTGATTTGGATACACTGAACACGAAAAGTACACTGATTTATTTATTTATTTTTTTCAGCTAAATGATTTATATATATTTTGATTTTTTCTACATAAGAATGCCTATTAGTAATATATATTGACGGCAGAGCAGCCAAAGCACTGCCTAAAAAGGCAGTGTTTCTCCTCAGTTTATTTCTGTCCAACGCCATGTTACGACTTTGCCATTTCCCATATCAGTGGGAGTGGAGTGTGCAGCTGTCTGTTTGATCCCTAAGCATGGCATGCCAGATCACAAAGTAGCATCTTATACTCCGATTAGTTTACTACCGAGCTTCTACAAAATGTACGAAAGAATATTTCTTGGTGGAATGGTCGTTGTAATAGGCAGCCAGAGAGTCATATCAGCACACCCATTCGGCGTTTGGGCTCAGCATGGTTGTCCACAGCAACTTCATTGTGTGTTGCAATGTGCACTTAAGGCAAATGGAGTGCAAGCAATACTCCTCCAGAGTGTGGCTCTCCAGAGTGAGTCTACTCCACAAAATTAAGCTAATCAGTTTCTAAAGCTGAAATCGTATCTGACTGACCGCGCATTATTTGTGCAAGTTCGAGACGCTAAATCTTCAGTACGTGATATTCATACAGTCTAGGCTTCTTCAAGGCAGTGTTTTTGGCAAATAAGTTACTAGTTTATCGTCAAATTGTTTCTCCTTCCTGGTGATATGTCATTCCAATCCAGTGCACAACTGCTAAAACCAAATTAAATAAAGTTCAAACGATGCAGTCTAAAGCCCTTTGGAGAATCTGTGGAGTCGATTAGTTTTATTCATAGAGATTTTGGCAGCAGATCAATCATTATCGAGTTACAATCATTGCCCTGCTTATCACCCCAACCCTTTGGCCTCAGCGCTACGGTCAAACTTGTCTTAAAAAACGACATGCCTCGGATCTTCCGTTGAGGAGTATTCCTAATGACATTCCTATCATTTTTATCTATATAAATTAGTACATTTTTTATTTTTTATTATAAAAAATCTACATTCGACAATTTATAGCATTGTACTCTTTATAAACACAAGAGTTCTCCCAGTGGTCGAAATTCGACCTTTTGTCTTTAAAGTACCCAATAATAAAAATATCCAAAATACAGGATTGCTCAGAAAATGCTTTCGCCTCTAAATCAACGCTGTCCAGGCATAGCCCCATGGGCACGAACACCTTCGTCTTTTCACACACACATACGAACCGCATGCCGAAGATGATGCTAAAGAGAAACAAAAATTTGAATTAGTTATGTTGCAAATTATGACTCAGAAATTATTCGCTCTCGTTTTGCACAGCCCTGCTCTAAGGGCCACCCAGAAAGAGAGCGGCAATAAGTGACAGTAATAAAAGAGGTTTTGTTGATGTATCAATTCTTTCTCTTTTTTGTTTTGAATATTTATTTGATACCTCTTCTTTTAAAATTTTACCAATTAAAATATTATCAAAAACACACTCAACTGATGCTGGCCAACAGGTCTGCAAGTGCGCCCACAACAGTTTCAAGCCTAACGTCGACCTGCTCGATCGACATGCTCTACAATCTGAATCGCTCTTTACAGCACGTCTGCGATACAAAAAATGTTTTCTCTTTTCTGCCTACTGAAACCAAAGGAACCTAAAGAATCAAAAAAAAGGTAGCAGCTATAGCATATTGAGAGAGAGAGCTGAGATAGAGAGAGAACTTTGTGAGACAGAGTCTTTGTGATTAGCCAAGTACGTTACCTTGTTTTTAGCTAGCTTAGACGCAATACTTTAGAAAAAAAAAAAACCATTCGTCCGTGCTCCTCTTAACAGTATTCCCAAAAAAAAAAAAAAAAAAAAAAACGTAAACAACAAAAAATCAGGCGAATATGTTGTATTTAAGAGTGTTTAAAAGCGTGTTAATGATTTGCGCTTGCCTATTTATATACTCGTATAGCTTATTAAATATACTTCTTGTGCTCATCTGTAGTGTGTTACAGCTTCGGTTACACAGAATTCAATGTTTTATTTTCTTATTTCACTTTTTTTTTTTTTTTTTGTCGGAGTTTTCTAATCAGCACAATGTGCTGCCGTAGGCTAAAACCATTTTGATACAGTAAGAAAATTAAGGGTGAACTGCAACGCAGTAATATGTCTCAAATAGATAGAAAAAAGAAGAAGATTTACAAAATATATATATTTAAATGCCATAGCATCTTGGTGAATAAATTGTGGATAAATTTTACAATATATACACTTCTATACGCTTGCCTGCTAGACTTGCCGTAGCACAAGAGGAGAAGCACATTTAAACATAATTTCGCAGAAAATCGAATAAAAATCACTTTCAACTTCATTAAAAGCCAACTTAATCAAAAATAATAGAACGCGCCTAAAAGTAGACAACGCCATCTAAATTGCCTCAAAAATTATTAATTAGCACAAAGAATGTAAAACACCGGCAAGAAATTTGGTGGAGTGGATTGAAACTTTTTGCAGAAGGGAGCAACTGGCAGCGAGTGTTTGTAGCACAGCAGTGCTCGCCGACAACAACAAACAAACAAAAAAGAAAAGGGCACGCTTTTAAATATTTCATATTTAATTGTGCGCGTAAGCAGCACATTTATTACTTATGTGAACCTTCAGACGCTTTAGATGCGATGCCATGCCATGCCATGCCAGCGACGACGATGGAGACGACGAAGGAGACGACGATGGATGGAGATGACTTCGTGGGCATTACCTGTTTGAATTAAATGGCTTTGTGCCACCCGTTGAAAATTGGCAACATTAATAAAATTAGTCAAGTCAAGCTGCACAGCAAGTTGTACGGTGGGCATTGTTACGTTTAGTGGATGGATACAACAACCAAGACGAGGCAAATTTTTCGAATTTGGCATTTACCTTTTTCATTTATTGTTGGCAGACAGTGGGACAAACGCTGAAATTATGGACTATTTGAAACTAATCATAACGCAGCACATGGTTCATGCAGCTTCGGAACTTGCAGCTTATTCTAATTTACATATATATACAGGGTGTCTCAAAAGAAAGTTCACATTTAAAAAAATCGATAAAAAACAAGTAAGTAAAAAAGTGTTTATTACATATTAAAATACACACTTTGGGAATTTATTTCTTAAAAATGATATTGTCCAAATGTAAACCGTTGCGTTGCGATCACGGCATTCATTTAATCGAGCTGCCATTTCGCGAAGGGTATTTTCTTTTAATTGTGCCAGGGAAATCGTTTTGTTGCCGTAAACTTTAGATTTGACGTAACCCCACAGGAAAAAGTCCATAGGGGTTAAATCGGGACTTCGTGGAGGCCAATTTATGTCAACTCTCCTGGAGATCAATTTGCCAGGAAAAATTTCATGAACTCGTGGTAGAATGCGGAACAATGATGATATATGCACGTTTAAAGTAACAGCACGCTTCCGAATCGAAAGGTCCGTGTTGTCACGAACAGACTGAGTAACACTGTCTACGTTTTCGAACGTTCTCGAAGACATTGTACTATAGGAAAAATATACCGTTATTTGAAAAGTAGATTATGTCAGATTCTTTCGTCAAGCAGGCAGATATGTTTCTTACTTAAAAGAAGACATGAAAACTGGTTGAAAACTAGAGCACGATTGGACTGGACGAAAGACCCAAAATGGGATAACTGCCCCCACTCAAATTTAGCTGGACGTCCCGCAATATTTTATACATATATCTAAGATCCATTTTCATGACTGGCCTATATCTTTATAGCTCATTTTTTCACACTATATGCTAGTTAATAGAAAATATATATAGAGGCAAATTATGTTATATTCCGATTGACTATTTTAAGGAAAATGCTGATGAATCTCGCAATTAACAGCCTCGAACTTGAAAACGATTTATCGTTAACCAAAAAACTAGACCCAAAAACCTCTCTAAATCTTTAAGTTATTAATTTTTTTTGCGGGAAGTTCTACTTCATTACTTTCATATGAAGGAAATGGAAGAATTTTTGCATTGAATTGTGACTGCCGATGAAAAGTGTTATCGTCTACGATAATCTCAAAAGTTTGATCCGGTTAACCATCAACATAAACGGCAGAGTCATGGATCTAAGCTTATGCTTTGTATTTGGTGGAATTAGCTCTGAGTATAGTCCACTATAAGCTAATCATACCCAATGAGACCATCATGAGGTATTGCTACCTACAACCATTCATACGTTTGAGCCGAGTATTTAAAAACGCTCGCAATTCGAGTAGAGACACGATAAAGTGCCTTCTTCAGTACAACAATTCTCAACCCCATGCTGCAAAACCATTTAAATTTAAGTTGAAACGTTAAAATAGAAATGGCTGTATTCATATTCAGATATTGCTTCTTCCGATTGTCACTCATAATTATGCGTAATTCGTAATTACGAGGAAGCCAAAAATTCGGTTGACTCCTGTATTGCTTTTAAAGACTAGTCATCTTTCCGATGCGGAATCCGACTGCTGCCAGAAACATGAGAAAAACTAATGACTAGCGATCTATACAGTACTTTGAATAATTCATTTGTAACTAGTTGTGCACAATAAAGCCTCAATTTTGGGACAGAAACAAAGACCCAAAAGGGGTTTGGTCACTTTTTAAAGTGTATAGCGGCTATTTCACGTCAGATATTTGTCCTGAAATAATTTAAAAAGGAAAAAAAAACTGGAGCTCTTAATTCAGGCAAGGATTTTACAAAATTTGGCAACCATACACAACCTTAGAGCCTTAAATGAACCTACTAGAGCTAAGACGAAAATTACCAAGTACAATCCTATTAATATTATAAACGCGAAAGTTTGTATGGATGTGTGAATGTTTGTTACTCCATCACGCAAGAACTACTGAATGGATTTTAATGAAACTTTACAATAATATAGCTCATATATCAGAATAACACATAGGCTATAATTTATGAACCAAGTTTGCTGCTCTGAGTAGACGACAAAAAGCTGATAGCTACAAATCGTCTAGCGTTCATGTGTTTGCCTTAAATGGTCATGTGTGCGGGTTGATTTTAGAGAGGCAGTTCTTTCTTCATTAGCCAACTTAGGATACCTAGAATAACCGTTCTGATCATTGTCGATCGGTTACCATCTTATCGGTTATATTAACCCTAATACAATATTCATGCGTAATCCTAATACAATATATGACCCTACATACTAACATTTATGTTTACAATATATACATACATATGATAATAGGTCGTTACGTATTTTTCACAATCCTACCCCACCCCCCCCCCCTATTTTTTAAATGCAATTTTAGTATTTTTGTATGAACAATTTTATTACCCGAGGGGTCATGAAGAAAGGCGAAGTGAAGAAGTGGGGCAGGGAGAAAGGCAGCAACGCGCCAGGTACTAACTAGTTATTATATATATAATATATAATTATATAAATTATTATAGTAATATATTTTCACATGTAATATACTCGTATACTTATTTTATGTACTTAAAGTAAGTTGTACAAGCACACAGTTTTTGCCAGCCAAATCGCTCCAAAATACCACAGTGCGTCGTGGAGATCATGCTTACTTCCTTTATCCTCCTTTCATCTCACATTGTCTTTTGGTTGCCATTTGTTGTTGTTGTTGTTGGTAAGACAGAGTCTAAACGCTCCAACATCCATCCCTCGTCTATGCAAAGTCATTTACGCTCTTTGGCACAAATCGTCCTTGTTGTCCTCGTTGTTTAATCGTCGCTCCTTGTGCGGCTTTTGTGCAAATGCGCTTAAAAATGCTATTAGCGAGCGTTCAAATTCAAAATAAACAAAAAAACACAACGACAAAAGAAAAAACGAAAATACACTTAATGTTGCATACTTTTCGGTGTAAATATTATTGATTCTGTTTGTGATAAACAGTTACACACCCTACACTAAGTAAATTCATGTATACTGTTTGGACTCAGCTTGGCTGCATAAATACGTAAAAATAGAAGTGAATTAAATCAGACCGCATGCGGCTGCTCATACAAAATTAAAACAAAAGCTGCATTTCTATTTTTATGCACTAAGCCAAGCTGAGTCCAAACAGTATACATAAATTTACTTAGTGTAGGGTGTAACAGTTGTACAAATGAACTTTTAGTAAATCCATAAACCTTGCTTGAATACATTCACTGATTTTCGCAGTTAAAAAATTAATTGTCAAAGACTAATGAGCAACTTAAAATATGCCGTAATTACAAACACACCTCGCTACTTAGATAGGACACCCATTAATTATATTGGGTGTTGGAATTAGTTTTAAGGAATTCATAAGAGTTGGTACATCTAGCACTAAATCGCATCGGGTAAACCTGTGACTATATTCATGTGAAAGCCTACTTCATAAGCTTCAATTGTCATTCCACTAAAGTGTAAACAACATATTTTTTTTTTTTTGCTTTTGTGCTTACATTTGAAGAAAAAAGTAGCTGAAAGCAGCTTTGCTCCATCGATTTAAACTTGTGAGTACTGGTTTCGTCGGTTTAAAAGTGGTGATTTTGATACGGAGGACAAAGAACGTCCGGGCCAGTCAAAAAAGTTTGAATATGAAGAATTGGAAGCATTACTCGACGAAGATCCGTGTCAAACCCTTCAAGAATTGTCAGAATCATTGGGCGTTGACTTGTCCAATAGTTGGCAAACGCCTCAAAGCCATGGGAATGATTCAAAAGCAAGGAAATTGGGTGCCGTGCGAATTGAAGCCAAGAGACGTCGAAAGATGATTTTTCACTTGCGTACAGCTGCTTCAACGCCATAATCGGACGAGTTTTTTGCATACTATTGTTACTGACGATGAAAAGTTGATCCATTACGACAACCCAAAGCGAAAAAAATCATGGTGACCACCGAATATTCATGGTGCCAAGCTCATGCTCTGTATTTGGTGGGATCAGAAGGGTGTTGTGTACTATGAGCTGCTGCAACCTAACCAAACCATCACTGGTAAACGTTACCAACAACAATTGATGCAAATTAAAAAAAAAATAAAATTGGACTCGCGGTGAAAGAATATAATTATAATTGAGTGGCGGTATCTCTCACACCTTGCATCTTTTCATTGTTTTTTACATATAGGTACATAACGGGATCGTTGATGGAATTTGATTATCGATATCGATCTTCGCGCCAAAAACAATAAATGATAGCATTTACTTATAACACTGTAGAGCGACAGAAACTGAGATTATCAAGTTTATGAGTCAGAATACCTCTGGTTATTCTGAACTTCTTTAAATGTCTAAATGCTTCTACTAAACGTAAGAAAACAAAATTATCTGCACTCAAAGCCTTCCGCAGTATTGATTTCACAGGATGTGAAGCTACAATATAATTCCGAATTTTCTAATTATAGGCCCTGTATTTTATCACCGTTCGATGAAAAAACAGAAGATTCTACGGTTTCTGTCGCTCCCGCCTTAGTACCTTTTGAGAAGTCAACGCATGGTTTCAACTTGGAAGCGTCAAGTTGTGCTTCATCCAACCCTCAGGCAGTAGTTGATGACTGCAATGTTGTGTCACAAAATAGTTCCTTAGCAACTGTTTCTGTTGTAGATGCTGTGATTAGCGTTTCTGCTGGCCCATCATATTCACAAAATCAAACTTGTGCAAAACAAAATATCCTGATCTGTGTTTATCTCTCGACTTGCTTCTGATACGATTGAAGATAATATATCATACATAAAATCTTCTCTTAAATGCTCCAATAACATATCCGTTTCTAAATTTAACTTCTCATACTTGATTTATATTTTCTCTTTTAAGTTAATTGTTCCTGTGTCCATTTTCGACATTATTGATGGAGGATTCCTCCTATTACAATGCCTGAAGATAATCACCATCCAACTTTTCAGCTTGACTGTATTTGTCGTTCACATCACAAAAATAAAAAAAATTGAATCCTCTGATTTGTCCACATCAGATTTGTAGCTCTGTTAATCCTGGTTTCTCATATCCTTACAGCAACACACCATTATGACATTATATCTCCTCCTGCTATCTCCAGGCAAAATATATTAATATGCCTTTTATTCATTAAATTCTATTTCCTACCTGGCGCTGATAATATTCCCAGTTGCATACCAAAAAAAATGTTCTAGCTCCATTTGTTTTTCCTTATCAATTCTTTTCAATCTATCCACAAAGTTATGTAAATTTCCATCTTTTTGCAAAGCTGAGCGCTATTCCAAAGATCATTGAAATAATCATTTGTGACCAATTGCAACAGTCGTTAAAGTCTGTTGCCAGTCCTTTCCAAAATGGTTCCGTTAGAGGAAAATCTATTGCAACTAATCTTTTAGAATTTTCTCATTTATATAGACTTCAGTAAAGCTTTTGATAGTGTGTGTCACTAGCAGCTTTTATTCAAATTAAAAACAAAAGGATTTCCTCTTAGATTGAGTCCTTCTTATCCGGTAGAACACACACAAACCCCCGGTAGAGAGTTTTGTCCTAATGTTCTATGTATCGTTATGGAACCTAACTTATTTATAATAATGACATTTGTTCAATAGTGAATAAAGCAAAAGGTGTTCTTGGCTTTGTACAGCATTGTTCTAAGGAATTTAATCATCCTTATATCACAAAACTCCTTTATACTTCTATTGTTCGTTTGATTTTAGAATTCGGCTTCTGTTTTTGGAACCCTGACTATGAATTCACGAGCATCGTATTGAGTCAGTTCAAAAACAGTTTCTTCTCTTTGCTCTTTGGAGTCTTAATTGGGATCCTGAAGTAAATCTTCCATCCTATCATGACAGGTTAAAATTAATTGATCTTCCAACCCTCTTATTACGGCGTTCTATGCTCTCAGTTGTTTTTCTTCATAAAATTCATAAAATTAAATTGTGAGATTGATTCTCCATACTTGCTTCAGTCCATATCAATAAATGTTCCTTCCTCACTAATGCGAAGATGCTATTAACATCTTTACAGACGGTTCTAAGCTGGATGGCCGGGTAGGAGGTGGTGTATTTTGAGGATTTGAGGATCAGAGAACCATTTAGACTGCCCGAGCATTGTAGCGTTTATCAGGCGGAGATAGCTATTCAGGAAGCAACGCACTTCCTAAGGTCATACTCATATACACAAGAGCATGTGTGTATATTCTCGGACAGTTAGGCTGCCCTGAAAGCGATGAACCCTTTCAGCTAAAACACTAAAACCACAACGGAGTGCCGTAAATCTCTTATCGAGATTGCCGAGCATATTGTTATACATCTGTCTGGCCACCGAAACATAGATGACTATTGTGAACCGGACAGGCTAGCCAGAGAGGGTACCACTGCTGATATTCTTCCAGGGAAGGCCACAGTAGGTATACCCATACATACATACATACATACATACATACATACATACATACATACATACATACATACATACATACATAATACATATAAACTACAGATCTCAGCAAAGATGATCGGTATAGCAACCAATGTATGGGGCAACCTTGGCACGTGACTCACCTGCCAAAATACAATCTCAAAAGAACAATAAAACTACTTCAACACAAGAGAGATCAGACAGCTGTTATTGTGGGAGCCCTCATAAGCCACTGCATAATAGGGAGGCGTGACACAAGGCTAGGGGTAAACTCCCGGGACTTCTGCAGAAACTGTGGAAATGCCGAAGAGGATGAGACGGTCGAGCACTTGCTATGTCACTGCCCGGCTTACAGAGATTGAAGTTATTAGGGCGCCCCTTCCTGGATAACTTAACAAAGTGGGTGGTATACGCCCACTAGTAGATGTGTATGAACCGATGTAGTAGATGTATAAGATGCCACCATATCGAATTTAAAGTTGGTATTGACGTTTTTCATACAAATGCATAAAAGTGAGCTGTGAGTTTATATGGGACTAGAGGGACTAAGTGGGCGGGACACGCCCATTTGTATATATATATATGAAGCGGTTTTCCACTATAATCCACCAAATCAAATTTCAAGGCAATATTGATTTCAATCAAGAGTTTTTTCATAAAACACACAAACTTGCACGATGGGTTTGTATGCGGGCTACCCCAAAAAGTAGACGGACCACGCCCATTAATCTATGTATGTTAAGCGGCTGACCATCAAAAGGCACCACATCGCATTTCAACCTAAAATTGAGTTTAATAAAGAAGTTTTCATACAAAAAGTCAGAATTTTGCAGTAGGTTTGTATAGGAGCTACCCCAAATAGAGCACGGGTCCCACCCATTAATTTATATGTCAAGTATCCCTCTACTAAAAGTTGCCATTATCAATTATTAAGTTAATATTGACTACAACAAAAATGTTTTTCATACAAAAAGTGGGCGGTGGTTTTGTATGGGGGCTACCACAAAAAGTGGGCGTGTCGGGTCAATCTTGACACTCTATTAAACTGCAATAAATAGAAACGTATGTGCAAAATTTCAACTGGATAGCATAAAAATTGGCCAGCGTTGGTACGCTGGATAAACGAACTGTATTCAATAAAATTAAAATTTCATACTTCAGTATGCCAAATTCACACGACTATTATTTATACTCGTAGATTTGATGTACAATAGACACAGAAGACCTTAAAGTTGTGCCTTGGTCCAGTCTAAAGCTTTTATAAATTTAGTTTTAAATTTTACTTAGAAATCTCTTCACGCAGCTTCAATGACATGCCAAAATAACATGAAACTTTCAACGTATCTACTACAAACTACACTTTGATGACAGGCACAGACAAAGCCACCGCGAAATGGCAAAACGAAATCGCAGAACAAAGCGCAAAAAAAATGTCTGAACAGATGTTACGAAAAACACGAAGAAAAAAATAAACTAGTAAAATAAAAGAACTAAACTGAAATCTACAAGTGCAAGTTACTATAAAATTGATGAGCATTCAGTTCAAAAGGCAAGTTTGTCGTGAAAAGTTTGAAAATCGAATTGAGCGTAATGTTCTCTTAAAGGAATGTAGATGTATCTACAAGAACGAGTATACTACATACATACATACATACATACATACATACATAAACAATGCCGCCAGTCATTGACTTTAGCTTATTTGGCAACTTGTCAAATTGTGCTGTGACTTTACTAGATAAGATTTGACAAATTTTCACATCTTTTGTGGCATAATCAAATAGCTAGTGGAATCTATATCGGTATGACTTGCAGTGCATGAGTTAATCGAAAAGCGCAATTTGATAAGTCAGTGACTTTTTGAATTTACCGTGTAGTAACTTTAAATGCAACGCAATTCGTGTCAACTACCATCTGTGAAAATAGACTACTGTAAAAGTGTTTATGTTTATGTTTGATAGCCATGAAGCGCAGACATAAAAGGCAGACAGACGGACAGAAATGAGATACAGTAGTTGCCGCGCCGAGCTGACGTGTCACTGTTTCATCTACTACTTGCTTGTTGATGTGCTGCAATGGATTCACATCTTATCCTCTTCTAAACAGCGGACTATTAACGAATTCGTTAATCGAGAGAGTACAAATGGTTCGTTTGAATAGTTGTGAAATTACCTTGAGCCAGCTATATACATATATACATAGTATAAATATATAATATATAAATATTAGTTAAGTTGTTGATTGGCTATACACGTACACGAAGATAGAATTCAATCAGCAGTGTTAGTGTGGCCCTCACTGCTATAGAATAATCATGGGTAACATAAGAATGAGCATGTAATATGAGCTAGCAGATCTTCGAGCTCCCCAGTTTGACCTATAGCAGCATATCTCCCCAAAATTCACACAAAGAAACGCACACGCTCGGGAATATTCTGTCCATTGGGCAGTCGTCTTTTTGACAGACGTTGTTTTGTGGTACTGTCGAGAGCTGTCGTATGCGATTGGTTGGGATTTACTACACGGTGGAGAAGAAAAAAGTTTATAAAATAGAGCTAGGCCAGGAGCGCAACGAATTCTGTATCTACGATTTACAGGAACTACTGCCAAAATACCTTATTGCGAAAGGATTTTTTATCATATCGTTGTTTAAAAGAAAATGAATATATGCCAGATAAGAGAATTGAGCTGGATTAAGGCTTAAAATTAGGCATAATCGTTACAAGTTAACTATGTACGAGAGACCTAGAATATTGGACCTATTTAAATTTGTAATTAACTAGATTAAATAATTGTGCCTAACCTAGCACTTAATAATAAACTACGTGTATAGACTCGTAAGCACTATTACTATATATTTTATTACAAAAGGCAGCGAAAAACAACAACTTCGATCACATTCTTCAAATATAAATTTCTGCAATGGATCCTGAACACCAGCTAACCTAATCCAACATTACAATACATAGTTCAGCTCCAGTATCATGCCACTGGAATACTGCAACGCACATATCGGATGATTCTTAGATGGTTGTAGTGAACGAAAATGAAACGCCAGAGCAGTCATCAGTTGAATCCTGGATAAAGTGTCTGCATCAGATAGATCAACGGCAGGCGAAATCACTGTGAAAGAAAAGCGGTTAAAGATTTTTACAACAAAAGTTCATTAAAATATACACATTTAGGTTTAATTATTATTTTTGAATGGTGAACTTATAAACAAACGACATAAAAGGATCTATTGTTTGTGCTACAAACGGTGACGAACCAATCAAAAACATAGCTCTTTGTTATTTCGTCTATTGGCATGGTAGCGGCCAAGGTAGTGAAACGTTTCTGATAAATTTCTGAGGTAGTTTCGTTTCCATCAATGTGTACTTTCTGGAGTGCTTCTTACATTCAATTTCTAGATGCAGTAAAATAGAATATCGATATTGACATGCTACACCCACTTTGTGAGGTAACTCCCATATAAACCACACGCACTCCTTCGGCCTTTTTTAGGAAAAACTATTTTTTTTTTGCAGTTAATAACAACATAAATTGGCAATGTGGCTTCTTATAAACGGACTCTTAACATATATACCATTGGTATGATCCCCCAACTATTCACTATGTATATATTATAGAGAATATTTAGGGTTTTTTACTTTCTAAGTTTTAGCTATACATATGCTTTATGACTTGCTTTAAAAAACTTAGTTATTCTCTGAATATTGTATCGAAAGAAATTTTTTTAACCAGCAGAAGTTTTAACCGGACATAGAGAAACAGGACCGTATTCTGTACTACTTATTAGAAAATTGTGTATTCTTATATTTTAATTCGACACTTACGTTTAATAACTAATTCAAAGCCAATAGCAGTTTCATTTCATTTGAATTTTTACTAAAGAATAGCATGATTTAAAGAACTACATTATCAATTCATTTCGTCTAATTGTCGCTACTGATAAACAATAATTTAGTTTACACTACTCCAAAATTTAAACATTCGAAAACACGCAATCTACTTTTCTACTTTTATCAAATCTCTATCTTTAAATCCAGTTCGACTTTATAAAATTGATTAAACCATTTGTGGAGGCATCATGCGATGTAATTTGTTCGCAATTGTCCAGTTCGGGTTCAATAGCCATGGCAAATTCTTTTATCATTTCACAATTCGACTGTTTAAAGCAATCGATGTCCCAGATAGCATTCTGAATGAAGATTTTGTGCTCATACAAAGCGATTAGTGCGCCAAGCGTAAACGGTGAGATCTTCTTTACGACAATCGAATTTGTCGGGCGATTTCCTTGTAACACTTTGTGCGGCAATAGGTTTTGTAGTTCGTTACCACACAAACCGGCACCCTCCAACTCCTGGCGTACTTCATCCTTCGTTCTTCCGAGCATCAGAGCCTCTGTTTGTCCCAAAAAGTTGGACAGCAAAATTTTGTGATGTTTGCCGTTGGATATATTATTTTGCGTCTTCGCCGAAGCAATAAAATCGCACGGAATCAAACGTGTACCCTGATGTATGAGCTGATGGAATGCATTCTGGCCAATTGTGCCCGGCTCACCCCAAACAAGTGCATTTGTGCGGTACGTATAATATTTGCCTTGAGTGGTCTTATACTTGCCGTTGCTCTCCATGTCACCATACTGAAAATACGTAGCAAATCGATGCATATACTGATCGTATGGCAGCAGCGCATGTGTTTCCGCACCGTAAAAGTTAGTATACCAAATGCCAAGCAGCGCCAGTATAACAGGCGCATTGCTCTCAAAAGGCGCCGTTGCAAAGTGATTATCCATGAAGTGTGCACCATCCAGAAGCAGTTCGAAATTTTTATAGCCAATGGCCAAACAAATCGGTAGACCAACGGTCGACCAGATTGAGTAGCGACCACCAACCCAGTCCCAGAAGCCAAACATATTAGCACTGTCAATACCGAACGCCATCACTCTGCCTCTATTAGTGGACAGTGCAACAAAGTGCTGTGCCACCGCCGTATCATTCTTAGCATGCTCCAGCAACCAGTTCTTAGCCGATGTTGCATTAGTAATAGTCTCCTGAGTAGCAAATGTCTTCGAGGCAATTATGAAAAGTGTTGTCTCATAGGATACCTGCTTCAGCACTTCTGTCAAATGTGTACCATCAACATTGGTTACAAAATGCAACTTTAGATCATTGCTATATATTTTTAGCGCCTCAGTAACCATTAACGGGCCCATGTATGAGCCACCAACACCGATATTTACAACATCGGTTATCTTTTTGCCAGTGCAACCGCGCCAGCCACCCGACAACACACTATTTGTAAATTTTTTCACATGCTTTAAGCCTTCACGCACCTCGCCCATTATATCCCGCTCGCCGACCCTGATTGCTGTCTCACTACGATTGCGCATCGCAACATGTAGCGCTGTACAACTTTCGATGCCATTGATGTGGTATCCACAGAACATTGTATCGCGCGCTTTATCCAATCTACGTGCATATGCCAGATCCAGCAGCAGCGACCAGGCTTCATCGTTGATGCGATTCTTTGAGTAGTCCAGCAGTATATCACCATCATCGGGTGTAGACAAGCGCAAGCTGTACTTTTCGAAACGATTCGGATCATCCAGAAACAATTGCTTGATCACAAGGTAGTTGCGATTGTTGTCATAGAACTCTTGCAATTTTATGTAGGCTTCGTCCTTGGTAAATATTGTTAGTGGCATTTTCACTTTTGACTCGTACAATCTTTGACTTTAGTTGCAAGTGCTCCTGCTGCTACTTCCATATACAAATATTCGAATCTAATTCTCACAACACTGTTGAAAAACAAAGTTAATCAATACTCTTTTTAGTAAAATTTCATAAAAGCTTTTTATTGTATCATTCTATGAAAAGGAAGAAACAAGAATTTCAAATTTTATTCATAAATTTTATCATAGTATTTATAACTTGTTGGAATGGAAACGTTCAATATACTATAAAATTGCAAACATAATAATGGGTGCTGAGTTTATTTGGGAGATACACCCAAAGTTGTTCGGGACACGCTTATTATTTTATATGTCAAATTTCGGAGGGCTTGTATGGAGGCTACACCAAAAATTGAAATGGTCGCGTCCATTAGAATACGTATGTATGTATATGAAGCAGCCTTCCATAAGAAGACACCATAATGAATTTCAAGCTAATATTGAATTAAATTCAGAAATTTTTCATACAAAAGCACTGAAATATACTGTGGGCTTATATGGGAGCTTCACCAAAAAGTGGCATTAACCTATAAATATAGATACAAAAAAAGCTTAAACACCGTCTTTCAGCCAGATATCTAACAAATAAGTAAAAAAGCATCACAATTTGATGCGCAAATTTGGTATTTCTAGCGTAATAAACAACAAAACCACAAAAATGTTCATACAAAAACTTAAAACTGGCGCAAATTCGTACAAAGGTTACCTCTTAAAGTGGGGTTGGTTTGTGGTCAAGAGTGGAAAAGCAGAGTCTAAATATCCAAGTTTGAAATATATATTTGTTATATAGTCTCCGAGCTCTGTTCAGACGCACATGCCTATATCGACTCGTCTTCCGATGCTGAACAAGAATATATATAATTTCAGGGTCTGTCACGCCTCCTGCTGCCTAATACATGCATTTGCATAAACTTCATATACCCTTTTCCCTGTGTGTTACAGAGTATAAATAGTAATCGCCTATACGTGTAATGGGGAAGTAGAAAAATGCAATAAAAACGAGGGCAGGTACACTACTTGTTAAATCAAAAATCACTAAATAGACAACAACACTTTTTAAACTAAAAACTTTTCACTACTTTGCTGTTGCGGCAAGTGAAAACAAACACACAAAATTACTCAAGAGGAGTTATTTACGGAAATTCTCTGCGAAACGTAGCTGATGATGAAATATTAATTGAACTGAAATCATGTTACGGAAGTGCGTAAAATTATGAAAATAGTAGGTAATATATTAAAAGAAACCAGTTTTCTAAATGTTTGTTTTGCTACCCATACACTACCTACTATAAAATTATGATTGACTAGGAAATAGTGTACGTGAGTCCCTTTTAACCTCAACACACTGAGGTGCAGGAACTGCTGGAGCTTTGGTCAACCCGATACCAACCTGCAGAAGCAGAAAATCATGCGTTAACTGCTCCGGTGGAACACACACACTGTTGAGAACGAGACATGCCTGAAAGACAAATTTTGCATCAACTTCAAATTTGATTTCGATGTTGATAGTAATGATAGTCTACTACACAAAACGTGTCCACAGCTTACAAAAAATAAATGAAATTCACTACAATTGAAACTCTTCAAAATGTTGACTTCAAAAAAGCTGATCATATTCGCTTATCCCAAACAGTTTTTTTTCGAAAGATACATCAAATACCATTACCTCTCAATTTAATGCCAAAGACAACCAAGCAAGGACGCTGTAGTCGAGTGTGATCGACTTCGAGGTACCCTAAGCCTTTTTTGAGGCCATTTATTTGAACCAAAGAACATATTCTTTAGTGGTCCGAGCTGGGGTCTAGCTATGTATGGAGGGTATCCATAAAAGGAGGTTGGCATATTCATTTCACGTCTATATCTCTTATAGTCTCCGAGATGTATTAGTTGAAACAGATCAGACGGACCGATAGACGGACATCTCTATATAGACTCGACTTCCGATGCTGATGAAGAGTACATATATTATTTATAGGGTCAGCCACGCCACAAACTTAATACATCCATTTACCCTACGGGTACAGGGTATAAAACACAAACCTTACATAATTTCAAGGGCACTACAAAAAGCAACAAAACTTGTTTAATAATAGAAAAATAGATAGATTACACAACTCACTTCTCTAACATCCTCTCTGCTAGCCTGGCCAATGACGATCTCAATGGAAGCGACCACTTTCCAATAAAAAATACGTTTTTTTCCCCATCTCTCATCCTAGCAACATTGGCAAGTCAGCATTCAAACTAAAATCTGTAAGCTGGAACATTTTTAAAGAAGAAATAACAATTCACAACCAACAAAATCAACAAAGAAGCAGGAATTTTTTCAATTAATTCAAAGCGTCCACATTTCTATACCTCAAAAACCTACCTAGAAAATAACAAACACCGTTCCATTGTGGAATCAAGACTTGTCGGTCTTAAAAAAACAAATCAACACATAACCCACATATAAGAATTTAATTTTACAAACCCTTGACATAATTAGTTCCTAGCAACAAAAAAAGCTGTTGGGTGGGATCGTTTCACAGCTACCTCCTCCTGGATCAGCCAATGAGCTGAATCCATTGCCTTCAGACAAAACTTATCCATAATATCATTGGATTTGTGGAAAGTTTTCGACAATATAGGAATACACCGCATTATACATTAACTGCGTGAGTGGAAAACGTGTTTTAAAAAAATTGCTTTGAAAAACCCGGGAAAAACTTTATTGAAACAGCTTACCTATAAACAATGGTATTCCGCAAGGCTTCCCCATCACTGTTATACTGTTCTTCATATCCTACAACAAACTCTTTAAAGATATAGAAGAGTGGTGTACCTTCTCAGAAGCAAGTCTGTCTACACAAAAATGTCAACACTCACACATATGCCGAAAAAAACTGCCAATGTACAAATCGCATTAACAGGCTTATCATACCTCTACAGTAAAAATCTTAAAAATATTATGTTTAATACTGAATAGTAAATGGAAATGTGCCTCTCGCATCACTCAACTATCCACAGAACTAGCAAAGTAACTTAATATTGTTAAACATCCGAACTAATTCCTTATTTCTTGGATCTTGTTCCATCTTTATTTCAAAAACAGACTACTGCCTCCCAATCTACGGGTATGCACCTAAATCATATCTAAATAAAGGTCAGTCTATGCAGAAATTCAGTTAGCTTTAGATGCCATCCCTCATAAACAATCTACTACTAGAATCAAACACAAATCAAAACGGAAAACTGAAGTAACTTTTTAATTGACAAAATATCGAAAACACTTCTACTTCTTCTGTTTGGACTCACCGCTTAAAAACCTAATAACGACACCAGTAAGAAGTTCCCTAAGCACAATTGACAGAACAATACTTATTTGCAGACAGCGAGATCTACCATTCGCTCTCGTCAAAACTATCAATAGCAAAAAACACAATTTGGAAGATACTAATAACCTAATAGACATTCCTCTACCTAAAAAACTGTCATACAACAGAATCACTGAAATCTGATCTTATATCACACTACTCAACAGTATTCTCAGCATAAATTCACCTTTTTGACGGTTATAGATGGGACTGTAGAGGGCTGTGCATAATTTTATTGAGCATGAAATTATTAGAAAGAATTATATTAAAATTTAATGAAACTTTGGATCGAGCCGGTGTTGAACACTGAAACCTATCAGGAATGTTAGGCAGCACGATAAATAGTTGAGCTAACGGGTCCTCAAATGTTATCAATATTATTAATTGGATACACCCTTTGTCTGCATTGGATCAATTTATAAACAATTATTACTTTAACATTAATAATTGCTTTAATTGAAACATGCTCGAAACAACCAAATAAATACTTTTTGTATGTGTGCTATACCTTCAAGTGTATAAATCTTGGGTCATTATTAAATCTGTCTTGCTTCTGGTTATAAAAAAGTTCCATACCAACTTTTAAACCCACATTGAGTTCATAGGACGGACAGTAGCACACACACAGGTAATTCGATTCGTCTTGCCATGCTGATCACGAATATATAAACTTTACATATACTTAATGGGGTCTACTGTGCTTCATTTAAGGTGTTGTAAACATTGTGACTAAATTATAATAACTAAAGTCAAAAATGGTGGTAGGTCTGTATGGGAGCTACCCCTTATGATGGAATTAGTCTGTTCATATGATACTCTTTGTCTAAAGTGAGTAGAGGAGAGTCGAAATTTCGACTTGTAGTCGGACGGACATAGCCATACAGATACAGCTTCAAATGATGCTCACAAATGTATATACTTCTTAGGGTCTACCACACCTCCTTCTGCCTGTTACATACATTTGCACAAACCTAATATCTCTTTCTATCCAATGCGTACAGGGTATTAAAATCGCAGTTTTACCGTTCACAATTACCAGTACTCGCTTGATTTAGTAGCTTGCGACTTTTACCTCTTCGGAAAAATGCATTGTCGATGAAAGGAAAGCGTTTTGTGAACGTATAATCCATCCAAAAGGCTTGTACCGACATCCTGCACACACGGTTACTTCAGGTGCAGCAATGTGTTTGCACTGAAAGTAAAAAAATAATGAAACTTTCGAAGACTGTAGGTCACATTGGGGGGATGGCACTTGAGTAAGACACACCTTGTAAGCATGACGACTGGTTCTGCAGCAGGAAAAAGTATGTTTTTATAGTTCCTCTTCTTCACAGTGTAGTTGGGCAGAGCATGCCGTACTCGATTAGGTGAAGTATTTATTTACGCAACGAAATTGTAGATCTTCCTGACACGTACGCCAGTCATTCACTGCACTTTTTTCCACGTAACTCTAACTATTCTGTTTAGGTTACGCTATTTCTGCCAGGCTCCTAGATGACGTCCTGCCTGTACCAGGCACTGAAGTGACTAGAACTTACAATCCGGACGTCTGACGCGGCACTTAGCAGCAGCACGCCTTGAAGATCAACACCAACAGCGGCCTACAGTGCCACATAACACAATACGAAGAACTACTCCACACTTATCTAAGCGGAATCAAACTGAAAGTCCTCTTGTAACAAATCGAGCTGCGTGTAATTCATTTAGACCATATTACGCCATAATGCTAGCTGTTTTTATCGTCTGACACTAGAAGGACAGTGGAAACAGAAACAGCTCTGTGGAATACGAAGTAAATAGCTCCTTATATTATAGTGGAGTATATTTGCATATTTAATATTCTGTTGCTAAACGCGATTAAAAAAGATTTTCTGTATTTCTGCATTGCAAGCGAATAAAAAAAAAACAACTCTAGTTCTTGAACAGCTGTTGTCTAAGTGAGCCCAGACTATTGAAGTATTTTCAAGTGCAGCCACGGTACCTAGGTACTAGCGCCACCTAGCGCATAAATCGTTGCTCCTGCAATCCAGTGCATATTATTTGGCTATTAATTTAAATCGCATACTGCAGCAGGCAGTATGGAAGATTTTTCATATCTACCTTAATTTAATTTAATATATATTCATAGCTGTTTTCATTGTATTGTTCTGTTCGAGTCTAGCTTCGACCTATGGATACTATATTAAACTGCAATAAAAATAAGTCTATGTGTTGGGTTTCTGCTAAATATCTTAAAAATTTATACAAAAAAATACGCAGTAACATTTGTACAGACATACAGTTGAAGAGACGGACATAGCTTAATCGACTCGTCTTCTCGGGCTGATCAATACTCTATTAAGGACTCTTTTAATGTGTTATAAAGTTTTAGACTATGTGAATGGTGTACAAAAGTCGTACGAATTCATTCAATTACACATAAAAGCCTTGCAAATAGAAAATTAATCATTTTTTATAAACACTTCTTCAAAATCTTCTACAATTCAGATTGTTTTTTGCAAACAAACACCAGTGGAAACACCCTTTATTCGACGCAAAGTAAGAGGTGCCACAAATGCTTTTGTGTGGAAATAGCCTATTAATTAAATCTGGACAAATTTCTTACGTTCTGTCAGAGTGCTGATAGATACCACGGCTGTTTTAGTGTATTTCTAAATCGGAGAAGCGCAGTCGAACGCATAAAATTAATTGACATAGAAAATTGATTTTGTTTTAACTTAAGCAATTCAATTGCGCTGCATTTAATTGATCAGCATCGAAACCAAGTTTGGCGTTTGAAAAGGTTTTACAAAGAAGGTAAGCAAGACATTTATTCAAGCGCTCTGAGCTTCTTTGAGCCTATAGATGGTGTTACATTTTTTTTCTGTGCATTTTTCTAATTGTTTTTTCTAGAACGCTACAATGAAGACCAAAATGCCGCGGGTGCCAAAAGACGAACCCATGACAAGATTGGCCATTCACGCACGTGCCGATCAGCAAGAGCCGCTCATAAACTCGGCTACATTTAAAATTTTGGGCAATAGCGGCTTAAAAATTGTGCGCGAAGGACTCGTCGCTGTTTCAAACGAACGTCCCGAAGATCCCATCGTTTTTTTGGCAAATCACTTTTCTGCGCGTAAAAATGGCGAAACTGGATCCTCAAGTGCAGAGCCAACTTTATCTGAAGATACTATTTTGAATCTAGTAAAGACTACACAAACGTCCTCTCCGTTTACACTCCCGTCCGCCGCCGTGAATGCTTCGGAACTCCAATCTGTGCCAATGAGGCAGTATTTGGATCGCACTGTGACTGCAGTTTTAATTCAAGCATTTCAAGCAATGAAATCCACTTCTCCGCAAGATCCTTTCGCATTTTTGGCTACCTATCTAATGATGTTTCGCCAATGTAATCCTTTGTAATAATTCATGTAATACTATATTACCAAATCAGGTTATGTAAGTAACTACTTCTTGGTGTCGTATATGAATAAAAATGTATAACGACCACGCATAAAAAATAGAAAATTAACTTGGCATTAATATTATCAGTACGTGAGGCTGTCTTAGCATTATTTAATTCTTTTGTAGTTCTTAATTTTTTCGTAGGCGGTCTTCATCTTGGGCGCAATACTTGCTGCTAGTGTCCGGCCTTGCCCAGGCTCGGCATTGCTCAGAAGAGCAGTTGATTTATAACATTTGATAAGGTCAGAAACATATTGTCTATTCTCCGTTATTATCAAGTATCTTCTCTGTCTATTTTATGATATATAAAATAGACTGAGAAGATACTTGATAAATTAACTTAACCAAAGCCGGGCTAAGGTACAAAAGACATAATTTCCTGTCGCAGTACACGTTTTCCGACAGGATAGCCCTTTGACACTGAGTCCTAGTTAGTGTTACAGGCTGATCAAGTCTGATTCGCAGTGCTCACTTGCTTGTCATGCGGCCTTGTCCCAGACACTACGTCACGTACTGGTTATGGTTATTTCAGAACTCACTTTTCGAGAAGAATTCAATAAAATGGTAGAGTTGATTTTGCGATTTGGATACACTTGCTTTGCGTAATATAAATTACACTTGAATTCAAATCGCGAAATTGTTCCATGAAAAAATTATCTTTCTTTTTTCGAATTCAATTCAATTCATTTATTTCACTCCAAATATCATTACAATGTACTGTGAATAGTACTTTAGTTAAAAGTTAAGAGTATAAATTACTGTGTGAACCTCTTCTACTTAGATATTAACACAGACGAATGACGTATGATAATTTTAGTAATTGTTACTTTTGGGTAGAAAATAATGGAAAAAAAAAACCTCTTGAAAACATAAAGATTAACTTACAGCTTGGTGGCTGGCTAAGCCAGTTCATTTTTATGAGCATAAATTGATTCGTGACATTTGGAAGAAAAATTTTGCTATAGTCGCGATAACCTAGTATTAGCTACCATTTTAATGTTGGCTCGACAATGAAGCTCAATCGTAGAGTGATGCCAGCGGAGATTGTGGTTAAGTTTCGAGATTTTGTTTTGACTGATTTGCAACTGGCAACTGACCATACTGGTGCGCCGTAAAACGTTACCGATTGGTAAATAGAGCTGAACAGGAACATTTTGTTTTCTAGATTTAACCTGGAGTTTCTGTTTATAAAAGAGTAAAAAGAGCGAACCACAGCTTTTAGTTTTTTGTTTGTGTCGCTTATACTTATGGTCCTTAAATTTAAGTCTCTTGTTCAGAGTGTTGCCCAAGTATTTGACATTCGGTTCACATTTTACATTTAGCGTCCCTAATTTGATATCAGCTGTGGCTACGTAGATGTCTTTGCGTTTTTGTGTAAAAAATATGGCTTTTGTCTTTTCTGCGTTTGCCAAATTTTCGACTTGAAGAAATACGAGTCTACAGAATCGTGTGCTACTTGCAGATGATTAGTTATTTCCGCAAAAAGAGACCCGGAGCAAAGATGACAGCTGTGTCATCCGCAAAGATCGACGTGGTGCAGTGGGGTAATGCTGGCAAATCGGCTGTTTATATATTATACAGTATTTAGGCGAAAGGCAGGAGACTTGCGGACAACCTGCAGCGATATTTACTGTCGTTGACGAAGCTTTTCCTAAGTGGTCGACGACAAAGCATCAGTTTTCTAGGAAACTTTGAATTATCTATATGACCGCTGGGGCAAAATTAAAGCACACACAACATTTTATGGACTAAGCCTTCGTGCCACACGGAGTCAAAGGCGGCTTTAATGTCTAACAGTACCATCCATGCCAGTTGATTTGCACCTAGAAAAACTGCTTTGTATAATTTTTTTTTTTAATACTAATTAGCGGCTGCACTGAGTTGTGTTCTCTGCGAAAACCAAACTGTTGACATGGAAGCATACTGTTAGTTTGTGCTTAATTACTTTTTACAAGATTTTGCTGACTGACGACAGCAGACTGATGGGCCTGCCTGTATGAGGAGCGCAACTCAGCAGGCTTGTTTTGTTTCGCAATGGGGACAAACTTTGGGGGAAAGTAGCAGAGCTCTAAGAATTTATTGACTACGCAAGTAAGAAACCTTACTCCTTTCGGAGGGAGTGCTTTTAGACATAGATTATCAATACTGTCGATCTCAGGAGAATTCTTCTTCTTCTTTGGCTTTTTAAGCATCTCTTTTATGACGTTAGTACTAACAAGGTAGTCATTTTGGGCGCTAACTGCAGCTTCCGCTAATATATGTATTGAGGCTTCAACGGCAGCTTTAGTTGTTGAGTCACTGAGGCCTGCTGCTAAGCTAAGGTTTAAACTGAAAGATTGAGCCAGCGCCTGAGCCTTATTTTCGTCAGTAGCAAAACGATTGTTGTCGGATATTAAAGTTGGTAGATTCCTATGCTTCTTCCTGATACGTTTGGTAAGTTTCCAAAAGGGGGAAGAAATTTTATCTAAGCATGAGAGAGCGATATTCCAGAACTTATTACGAAAGTCTAGCATCGCTTTGGTCATTAGGTTATTTAGCCACTTGAGGAGAATGTGGTCAGACTGGTGTCTATACCTTAGCCAGTTGCGCTGTCGGATATTTCAATATTTAGTTAAGTTTAGGATGTTCTGTAGCAGCGGCTTTCGGTTGAATTCAATTCGTTTTTTATGGATATGTATATATAAATTATACCAAAGTGTAATTAATTACTTTGAAAATACTGAAACAATTGTGCCAACCAAAGTATTCTACAGATTCAATGACAAAAGCTTAAAACACTTCAGACAACTCTCTCTATCTCTATCTCTATCTCTGTCTCTGTCACTGTATCTATCTCAAATTTTATTTAACAAAATTGCTAAATTACTCTGTGTCATAAACTGCTAAATAAACAGTCAGAAAGGGCGGACGGAGCGTCATTTATGTATATGTGTATGCATTAATATCTTTTTATACTCGTATGTACTATGTATGTCTGTATGTCAGTTTCAAAGGCACAAATGACTGACTAACTACTGACTGAGTGTATGTAAGGTTGTCGTAGAAGTTGAAGTCGAAATCGTGGTTGAATGTAAAATTATAATAAAAAAAAAAAAAAAAAAACGTTGCAAAGTGTATAAATGCTGCAGTTGTTTTACTTTTACTATTTTTTTTAAGATTTTTTTTTTTTAACAATTTGCCATGCAACATTTTGACGTTGCATTGTTTTCCACAGTGTGGCATGCTGACGACAACTATTCTGCTGCAACTTAGGCAAACTTAATAAACTTAGTACAAAAAAAAAAAAAAACAAAAAAAAAAGCCAACAAAATAATAATCATAATAATAGTAATAATAATCAAAATAGTAATAATGATATACAAAATGATAATGACCAACTTTGTAGTATATAAAAAAAAGGTCTGATGCGAAAGTTTACATTTAATTCGATTTAATACTTTGAATGCCATCATAAAAAAAAACACATGGACCAGCTTAATTAGTAAACATGAAGAGAAAATACGTTAACATTTGAATCAGTTCTTTCTTATTTACAATAAGAAAATGCAAGTTGCTGTGGCATGCAGTCAAAAGTTTGACTTTGGAAATGGCAAGCAACAAAAATGAAACAGAGAGATACGAAACAACTACAGACGATGACGCTTTGCTGCTATTACTAAAACAAGTGAAAAAGTGTGTGGCATGAAGCGCAGATGAGCTGCAAGGCGAGGCCGACCGTGTGGCAAGTAGTAGCTAGCAGGTGAAATGTCAGTTCGTAGAGCCTAATGCATCGTGTTATTATTATGACATTAAAAAATAAAGTGAAATAAGTCAACAAAATAACAACGACAACAATTCAACGCAAAAAATAGCGCACAATAAATTTGTATCTAGAACTTTGCTTAAGAGAAACTGCATTTTAGCATACACATACAATACAAATGTACACACACACACACACACACACACACACACAGACAAACAGGTGAAACACACGAAGATACTTAGACAGCAACATTGTGTTTAAAATATTTGCACGCAATTGCGGTTTTTATACAAACAGCAACAGCAACAGCAAAAAAAAAAAAAAAACAAACTTAAGAGAAAAAGGATAACGTCACAAAAATTGAAAAACGACTGAAAAATAGTAAAAGAGAGAGTGGTATAGAAGACAGTGCTTATAAAGGATGTTTGTTTTTTTTTTTTTTTTTTGTAATACTGCTAGATCTTTTAATATTCGTATTATTTTTTGCGATTTCTTTAGACTTGAACTCTTTCGAATCATTGAAACTTATTTTGCAAATACTTAAAAGTGGCGCAAACATGCGCAAAAATTATTAATATAATATTAAAATGTACATATTAAAGTAAAAATTGGCATTAACAGTTTGTGCGATACGGTGTAATATATGTAGTAAAATTCAAGCGAAAATGCTTTAAAAACGACTCGACTGCTAAAAAAAGGCATGCGTAAAAATAATGAAAATCGGTATAGCATAAAATCATAGCATAGTTTTAGGATGGGCGTTTTCTAGTTTACACTTTTTCGGATGGGGGGGGGGGGGGTAGGATAGGATTGTTACACAAATAATTTGTTCATAATTTAAATATTTATTTGGTTGATCACTTGCTGTATGAAGATATCAAAATATCAAGAATATTAAATAATAAACCGGCCAAATGCGAGTCGGACTCGCGCATGTAGTGTTTCGTACCATTATCTATAAAAACAAATGTTTAAGTGGGGCTCCCATACAACAGACAAATTTTTTTTTTATAGACAATGGTACGGAAGTCCGACTCGCACTTGGCCGGTTTATTATTTTAACTTTTTCCACATTTCTCAAATTCAGCGTTCCATTTTTCGTCATTTGACTCAGATAGGTTTTATAGGTATAGCATAAGAAAGGAGCATGTATACAATAAACATGGGTTTAAGCGTCGAATAATATTTGATACTACTTGAAGCCTAAAAGTAGACACTAAATAAAAGTAGACACTAAATAAATATGCAGCATTGCATTTATCACTCTCGCACATACAGACCTTGATTGGTATGTGCGAGAGAGAGAGCGAAATATCCGCTAAAAGATCACGTTTGTTGTATGGGAGCCTCTTTACATATTTAGTTTATTCCGTTTTTGTTAGTATTTGTTGTTATAACGGCAACAGAAATACATCATTTGTGAAAATTTCAACTGTCTAACTAACACGGTTCATGAGATACAGCCTGGTGACAGACAGCCAGACAGACGGACGGACGGACAGCGGAGTCTTAGTAATAGGGTGTCGTTTGACCCTTTGGTACGGAACCCTAAAAAGCCACTGCAAAATTTAATCATTTTCACAATGTATTCTTTTTTTTTTTTTTGCAAAAGAAAACTTTGTCGGGTTACTTGTGCCACCACTAAAAATTCAGGAAAAAGCACATAAACACTGTAAAACTTAAAGAAAAATGCAGAATATCACGATTTATATCTTTGTATAGCCATATAAGAAGCGAAAGAAGAAAAGCAAGCTTAGACATGATTTGAACTTTTCCTGCGGTACTTTCTTGGTCTCACAATAATTTAACACTAATGAGACTGTGCACATTATTGTCAAAAAAAAAAAAAAAAAAAAAAATCGTAAAAAAGCAGTGGCTCGAAACACACGACACTTCTCTTCAATATAGAGTTCCGATGCCACTGTTCCGCCATCGATTTAACTACAAATTGTAAGTGTTGGAAAACACTGAAGTATTTTTATAACATTAAATTTGCCAAAAAAAAAGTATACTCAACTAAGCTGTTTGCGTAGACTAGATTAGTAGACTGATATGTAAAGATTTTTAATTGAAAGAGAGTTCTATTGCTTGTAAAAGAATACCATTTATGTACTAGAATACAAGTAACGTGCAAATAAAATAAAATATAGTCAAAGTTTTTGCGCAATAATCATTAGCATTACAGCAACAATAATAAAAAAACAACAACAACAACAACCAGAACCAGAACCACAAGTATAAGAAGAAGAATAATAGACAAATTCTGACAAGGCAATCCAATCCAATGCAGCCTGACTTAACTGGCTGCCTGTCTGCCTGCCTGACTCCGTCTGTCGTTGTTGGGCGTCATTTTTTAAGCGTTTCGCATGCCGCACAGCGCAAAACTTTACTTTTGCTTCAGAACCAAAAGAATTTATGAATTATAAAGTCCTTTTTGCACTGCCTTCGTCTTCTTCTGCTGCTTTCTTGCTGCTGCTGTTGTTGTTGTTGTTGTTGTTGTTGTTATTTATATTCCTTTTCGACATGATTTGTTAACATGATAGAAAACTTAGTTCTGTAAATTATGCAACTGCCACAAATTAGTTGCAAGTTGCTTGTCTTTTGTTTGGCGTAGCCTGAGTTATACTTGCTGTTGTTGCTGTTGTTGTTGGCGCATGTTAGTGCCAGTTGCAATTCACTTATTGTTGTTGTTGTTGTTGTTGTAGTTTTTGCTGCGGCATAATGCAAAACTTACAAAATGATAGTATTGCTATAAAAATTTCTATAGAAAGATAATAAGTTAGAGAGGTAAACCTTTTTTTTTTTTTTTTTTTTTTTTGAAAAAAGCGCCTAACTAAAAAGGCTGCTTTGATTATTTTCATTTCTTTTCTGATCAAATTAAATCAACAAGAAATTAAAAAGTTTTTGGCATGCAGCCAAAAATTGTTTAAATAAAAACTCATGCAATTGATTTTCCGACAGATTTTGATTCTATTGAAACAAAGTGACACAGGACTTCATATAAAACAAATAAGCAGATTAGTGCCAACATGTCCTATGCGACTTTTACGAGTATTAGTTTAGTTAGAGAGATACAGCATTGATAAGACTTCTATATATTAACTGATTAACTGATTTAAATCGCAAAACAAAATAGATTTTCGATTTTTGTTAACAACACGCAATACTATATTCATTTTTTAAGAGACTCTACACTGTCTGAAGATCAATTACATGTATACCCATTAAAGTATGTAAACGTATAAAAAGAACACAGACAAAGTTCGAACTATCGTTTTTTTTTTTGTGCACTACGTGTACGCAGCACACGCCAAAAAAATGAAATAAAAAGAATTATAAATACAAAAGTAACTTAAACTAAAAAAAAAAAAAAAGAAAAATGTATAAAGAAAAGCAATAAAGTTGCAACTAATTTGGCAAATTAAAATGCGCACAATAGAAATGTTGAAAATATACAATATATATATATATATATATTTTTTTTTTATATGCCATCTAAAAGAAAATTTGCACTCGACAAGTCTCAGTTGGACAGGCCTAAATGAAATTTGCAAACAAAGTAAAATAAATTCTGTTTAAAAGAAGCAAATAAACTTTTTCTTTGTATTATATGTATCTACATGCTAACGAGTACTAGCTGACTGACCCCATCTTGCAACAGCAGCAGCAGTTGCAGCAGCATTGCGAACAATCTATAAAAGAGGTACTACAAGTGTATTCAAAGCGCGCTGTAGCTGCTGCTACTGTACACTATTTATGCAAAGAGTCAATGAAGTAGCAGCAGCAGCAGCAAGCAAAAAAGAAATTATCATTTCACAAAAGTCGTACAAAATAAAAAATCTTGAGAGATAAACAAAATAAATATACATAAAGCCGAAACATTAATACGCTACATAATTGCGCTACAAAAGATAGAATTACTATGCTATATATATATATATATATATATATATATATATATATATATATATATATATATATATATATATATATATATATATATATATATATATATATATATATATATATATATATACGAGTATATCTAAAACTTACTGAAAATTAGTTAAATAATTTTTAGCAGCAATTAATCTGTAGAATATTTATGCTGGCGACATATAAAACTGCGCCCTAAAAGGTCTATATTGTTTGTTCTATTGAGTTAGATGGCCTGCCCTAAGCCTACATATATGTTGAATGAATCTTAGTACTTTCCTAGGGTCCAAACTTGCTCACTTGCTCCTTTCTAATAAACTGTTTACACAGCATCTGCAGTCTGTCTCTAGCTACAGCTACACATACAGCAAGAATGTGAAGAGCGGTCTACTCTTCGTCGTCGCAGTATTTGCATTCGAGTGAGTTATGTAACCCCAAAACATATTTAATATTTCTTTAGTCTACAGTGTTAGCCTGTTAGTAGTTCTGTCGTAGCATTCTTAATTGGTTCCTAACTAGTTGAAGCATACTAGTTTTCGATCTGCTCGGCTTGTAGCTCTCTAGAAGTAACTTTGCTTGTCTTAGTTCTTGACTTGTAGCCCAGAGTGTTGTTCTTTTCGTATATCCTTCTCCTTGCGGTTTATTTCCGTTACAGTGTGTCTCCCGTTGCCAAAATACGACAAAGGTCCTATCAATAGCGTTGCTGCTCCTTGTCCTGCAAGCTTGTCCGCTTGTTTATTACCTGGTATATTGTTATGACCAGGCACGCACAGCAGAGATACTCGTTGTTGTGTTCGCTCAATTTTTCCAATAAATCATTTGCTTCAAGCGCACTAGCTTCGTCCTAGCTACGTTGGAGTTAAGTGCATTCAACGCAGCCTGGCTATCGGAGACAATAGCGATATCACAGTTGTATTAACCTCTGTCTATGTTGAATTGTGCACATCTAATTATAGCGTACATTTCTGCTTGGAAGAAACTGGTGTGTTTTCCCAATGACTCCCAGTAGTGAGTCACTAGTCAAGCAGCCATACGTATACCACTTGATGGTGTGTGGTTTTAGTACGTAAGCATTATCGGACGTTCACGATTTTTTGTCGAACGTTTTAATGATAAAACTCCGATCAAATATGTTCCTCTGTGTCATTTCGTCTCTAGGCATGAACATTAGGAATGCACCCTACGTCCATGTATGGAGATGTTTCTGACAGTTAGTTCCGAGTTAGAAACTTTATTACCCTCGACTGATAGTCTTAGGAGTGTTTCTTTTATTGTGTCTACAATTTCCAGATGGAGAGTTTTGTCAAATCCAAAAAAAAAAGCACGTGCGCATTGCCACTGTGTTGCAGACACATAATCTGTAGAAATGAAAATAGATTTTCATTCGGTGAAATTAATTTTTGTTGGCAAAAATATATTCACCACACAGCAACGCATTATTCACCATGCTTTGTTTCTTTTCAAACTAGTAAGTACATGCTATACTTTTTGTGCGATTAAACTTTTTAATTTGTGTTTTGGTGTATGTTTTTTAGACAATGTTTAAAAATGTGATCTGAGTTTCGGAACATGGTTTTAGTCTATAGCCTAAAACTATTTTCACCACAGTGTTTATTTAATAGCTCTTTCTCTGCGGTCTAAATAAGCCTTCAATTAAGGAATTATGCACATTTATGCAGTTATGGTTTGAATGATGTAAGTAACAGTAAAAATAAAAAATAAAAAAATGGTGCATGGGATGTCAGATTTCCTTTTTTAGTTTTTTTGTTTTTTTTTTTGTATAGATTTTTGACTGTTAAACTGGCTCAAAAAGAATTTAAATTCATACCACGAAATTGTCTCTATACAAATATTTTCCAAAGCTATATTCGGATGCATTTTGTCTGTAGACTAGTGTAATTCACTGTTATACTACTATTAAAATAAGTAGTTGTTAAGCCTAGATCTGCTGAATAATAAATTTTGCGCTTCATGCGATCTTCGATATATATATATAGTTCGCTGGATTAAAAGTCTATGCAGCAAATTCAGAATACATTTGTTGACACTATGTATTTTGTGTAGGGTATTATAAGAAAAAAAAAATCGACAAAAACTAGCGCGCTGTTACATTTAGAGAAGAGAAGTCGTGTTTTTGCTATACTTGTTTTGTTGTTGTTGTTGAATGGCATTTAATTTGTTAAAAGGGGGGGGGGCGCACACTAAATGCAATTGTGATTAAAAAATGCCAAATAAACTTTGTTGGCAGAAAAGTTTTTTTTTTGTGCAACTTTTTTCATTTATATAAAGTATATACATATATAGTATATACGTATATACATATATATATATATATATATATATATATATATATATATATATATATATATATATATATATATATATATATATATATATATATATATATATATATATATATATATATATATATATATATATATATATATATATATATTTATATTTGTATATTTGTTATATACTATGCATATATTTTGTTGCTTCGCGTAACTAAAATTGAAAAAAAAAATTATATAAAGTGCCTATGAACAGCAACAAGAGCCAAAAAGAAACTTGCCACTGCAATTAGAGACAACAACAAAACTACAAACAGTTGCTTGTAACAAGTAGAAAAAAAAGGATACAACAACAAAAAGATAAAAAGCTACAACTTAACGCGTGTACTCTTTCTTTCTAACTTCAGCTTTCTGTTTTTTTGTTTTCTTCTTTTTGTTTTTTATGAGAAAGATACATTAACAACAACAAGAACAAGAACAACAGCGACGACGACGACGCATTGAATGCATAAATATTTAATTAACTGCAGTAGTAGCATTATTTTAATTAGGTTTTAAAACGGCAGCAACAACACCGAACAACAACAACAACAAGAAGAAGAACAACAACAATTGCAAGCTGAAAATGAGCACGAAAAACTTAAATGTAAATAGTCAAAGAAAAACAATAAACAAGTGTAAAACTAGTAGAAGAAGCAGTTAAAAAAACAAAAACAAAAAAATACAAAAACAAAAAGTTAAGTTTAACTGTAATGGCCAGTCTGGAATAACAACAACAACAACAACAACAACAACAACAAATTGCCATTGTTTTTGTAGCAAATTAAAATAATAGCAAAATGCACAACAACAACAACAACAACGGCAACAAAAAATTGGCAGCAGCAGCAGCAACTGTCATTGACACTGCTCTGCACTCCATAACCACCCATTGCCACCCATTACCACCCATTTCCATTGTTGCAGTTCTATCTCAAACCATTTTGTTTCATTTCATACCATGCCATTGAGCAATAAGAAACGTTTTAGCACTTTTTTTAGCTTTTACTCTTAGTTAAGTAGTACAGCCTATAGTAAATACAAGTGCAGTACATATCTCATGCATCTCATTATGCGCATATTTAACCCATTTTGCAACGTTGGGTAAGAGTTTTTTTCATTTTTCATTTTTTAAGTGTGTTCAAATCAATATACGATTTTATATTAAAAAAAAAAAAAAGGATACTTACGAGTATAAAAATATTATATTTGGCTACTACTTTAGTTTTATTAAACTTTGCACTGCTGATGTGCAAAACACTAAAAATAAAGTGTATACATATACTACGAGTATTATCATTATTTTTTTTTTTTTTTTAGCATTATTTGTGTTTTTATTAACAGCATTAATCCTCTTACTCCTCTAAGCAACTTCTGCTTCACCATATCTCTCATAATTCCGGCATAGGTAACAAAAAAAAAAAAAAAAAAAAAACGCGTCAACGGAGAAATGTTTCACGATTTGTGTTAAGCTTAGAAGCGCAACTTCTGCAAGAACCACTTGTTCTTGTCCTCTTTGTAGTTGGTTTCGAATTTGACGCATGTCTGGAAGCGATGTGTCTTCCTTTTAACGGCATCCTTCAGTTCCTTGGGCTCAAATTTCTCAAAGGTGATGTCATGCGCTGTATAGCGTGTGAGCATCAGATGGTTATAGTTGAGCAGAATAGGCTTGATCTTGGACTTCGTCTTCAACTTGTTCTTGCACATCTTCTTGTTCATCTTGCGTGGACATCTGTCGATCCCGGCAAATAAAAACATGCCCGCATGGCTTCTCAGGAGTGCCATCGTCGCAGATCTTGACAATAATGGTCCTGCGACCGGCGTAACGTCTGCTAAGGACAATTACTATCTTGCTCTGTTTCATAATCTTCCTCATCTTGGAGGTTTAATATTGTTGCATTTTAAAAAAACAAAACATTTTTGACGAGCCTCACATTGGCAGTATACTCGTATACATATTTTAAAAATAGTTAAGTTCACTTATAAGATATTTTTATTGAACTCAACATGCTTAACAACTACATTCTCAACATTCCTCTTGCCACTGCTTATTGTTAACATGTGAGTGGCAAAATGATGTTCGCTTAAAATAAAATAGCGTTTTTTTGGTTTGTTTTAAGTTGCTGTTTTTGAAAAAATGTTTGAAAATAAATCTAGCTTTATAGTTGGCTTAGATTAGAGTGCAAAATCAGCAAGCGCAAATGAAGTTTCACGAGTTCAAACAATAATTCGATGAAATTGATGCAGCCAACATCAAGGAAACGCAATTCGACGTATGTGTGAACATTTGTGTTGTTAAATACTTCTGCCATAGGTTGAAAATCATGATCTCATGGTAGGCCTCTAATTTCACGTTCTCCTTGCATTGCTTGTTCAATTGCTTTTTTTTTTACAATACTTTTAAACAAATTTGAGCATTGCACTTGCATTTATTTAAACATCAGCTGTTTGAAGTGTTGATATCGATAATAAATCGTTCATTTAATCGAAAAAAAAAAAAACACTTAATTCGTCAGGGTCGAATTCGGGCATGACATTCTATAATTTTTGTAGGCTGTCACTTTTCACTAAGGTTCTGCTTTGGAAATATTTGTGGGAATTTAAGCCAAGACCCGGTCCAGCAGTGTGGTCTTGAGTGTAGTGGCGTTTGAGCCTGCTTCCCATTCTAGTTCGGGAGCTAGCAGTTCTTAGGGCTGTGATATCTAGTCATGATGATGAGATTCCAGCCTCTCATTGTATTTTTGGCAACCTCCTGGATGCTATCTCCAATTTTAGGCACATTAGGAGATCGCATTCTGTATCCCTGGCTCTCATGTACTTAGGCGCCGCAGTGATCTTTCTCAGCGTTTTTGCCTGGAGAAGCCGCAGTTTGTTCAAGTGCTTTTTGGCTGTAATTTCATACACCTGGATGGCATAGAAGTGGCCAGGAGCTAATATACACTTGAAAATTCGTAACCTATTTTCAAGAGACAGCTTGTTTCGTGGTGCAATCAATCAAGACATTTTTGTAACCTTAGTCCTTAGTATGATTGTTGCAGCGACGTGACATGTCTGCCGAAGTTTAGTCTTCTGTCCAGCATTACACCAAGGTAGTTGTATGCTGGCTTGTGATTTAGCACTCTTCCGTTAAGTGAGATACCAGGGCAGTCGCGTATCCGATTTGTGTATGGTAATGATATTGCAAGACGCCGACAATGTTATTCTTAACGCCAAAACGCCTGACTAAATTCAGCATAGACAAGATGACAAGACTTCGATTTGTTTTCCTTTTGAGCTTGAGAAGTTTATTATGGATTTCTCGCTCCGTAGCTACGTTTTCATGCAAATAAAGAAAAGTTCTACTTCTAAAGTTTAAAAAAATATTGTTTAAATACTTCTCCACATGAAATTTTTACTGGTTTAATATATTCATTAATACTAACTAAAAACAAATCTAATATCTTGGCATAAAAAAAAAAAAAAAAAACGAAATGATACAAAAGTGGCACAATTCAGACGCTAATTGCTGCAAGACGAATATATGTTGGTATACATAGTATACTCGTATGCCTGTATATAAATATTGTGTAGCTCAAATATAACAGACGCAGATACTTTGTCGTTACGCCGTTACTTTCAAGTTGTCTGTATGCGATCAACGCGATGCATTTGACCTCAATTGCAGGGCGGGCGAAAGTCTGCTTAAATATATTGAACAAATAAAAGATGAGGGAATATGTATATATATATATATACTATATGCATATATATATGTTTGTATGTAGGTACATACTATATAGATGACAGCAAGCAACGAACAAACGAAGAAACGAGGTGCTGCAGTAGAAATCTTGTCGCTAACGCAAATACAAATATGGCTGCGCTTTATAAACCGATATACTTGTTTATATATGTATGCACATATAGATATGTATATACAGCCAAGTGCGCAGAGAGATAGTAGTGAGCGCAGTAAATAAGTTGCAATGCCATAAGGGCCAAACTGTAGATCATGCAAAGGGTGCAGCGTAAAGAAATAGCATTACACGCGCAAAATGCTTGACCTAATTTTCTAGATGCGCAGCAGCAGCAACAGAAACAGTACTGCAAAAAAAAAAACAAAAAAAACAAAAAAAAAAAGAAGCTGGGGATCGACAAACAACAACAACAATAACAACAACAACAACGACGACGACGACGACGACGACGACAAGAAGAAGAAGAAGAAAATAATATAACCGAGAGACAAAGATAGAGATATCTAGCAAAGATTAAGTAGCGTCCATTTATACATGTGTGGTGGCATGTGCGAAAAGGCAACTGTGCGGCAATTGTCACAAAGTTCAGTTAAGGGCAGGGGAATAGGCATTGCATGTGCATCTGTATCTTAAACTGTGCGTTTTTCAAGTGCATACAGCAGATACTTATGTATCTTACACATAAGAAACGCAGCGCCACATGCGACCATGAAATGAACGAATAGCAAAAAATCAGACAAACATAGAGAAAGATACAAAGTACATATAAGCAAAAACTGCGAGGCAAAGTAACAAGCAGCAATCAGCTAATGCAGCAAGACAACTCCTTTGAAATACATACAAAAACAGAAAAAAAAAAAAAAGAAAAAAAAAGATTGAATTGAGACGGCATTAAAAATGGCGTCATTTTGAATTCGCATAACTGAAAAATTCGATACGTGTATGCATACACTTTTTTATGATCTACACACACAAATCTGCCATATGTAAAGTATTATATTTAACAAATAAAGTGCATGTGATCGTTTGCACATTTCTGGAAATCTTGCCGACTAAAAATGAGATATTTAGAGTAATTAGTACTTAAAATAATACTTTTACGTTTAAATTTCTTTGTTCCGATTCCATCGTTCCGCTTTCGGTTTTAGTGCAAATTTGAAGTGTTTGGAAATACTTAAAAGTTATATTTTAAACGGAAACAACAAACGGAACAAGCTACTTTTTGACAGCACATTTTGTTGTTGGAAATTGCTAATTGGTTTTTCTCATCAACTAGCTTAGTTCAAGCGGCATAGATATTGTTAGCAATTACTTTTTTTTTTACACTTAATTACTACAAACAGTTTTATTAATAATTTAGCAGTTGTTTATATTGTATTAAGTAATTTGAATAAGCAACAAACTAGTGCAGTTCTTACAAATACTTATGCATTGACTATCGTATTGTATTAAATTCGTTACTCAATTTAAACAATACCGATTTTTTACTACTTACAGAGCACACCATGCAAACATCCAGTCATATTGCTGCAGGATGTCAACTTTCTCGATCTGCACTCGCTGGTCGAGTTCATCTATCATGGCGAGGTTAATGTGCATCAGAAATCATTACAATCGTTTCTCAAAACAGCTGAAGTATTGCGCGTCTCGGGACTTACACAGCAACAGGCCGAGGATACGCATAGTGTAAGTGCAACACAAATAGTTTAGCTAGATAGTACTTTAATTAACTAATTAACAATATAATTGGTTTATTTTTATTGATACATATATATATATATATATATATATTTTTTTTTTTGTTTATCTAAACAGCACCTAGCACAGATACAGAACCTGGCTAATGCCGGCGTGCGTAGCACATCGCTCAATTCACATGGACATGGTGCGCTGCACGATGACTCACCGCTATATGCGACCAGTCGCCAAGCAACTGGTTCACCGCCACCACCGCCGCCACAATTACCGCTCGCCTCGACACACATCAACAATCCGATCTTTAAACGTATGGCATTCATGCATCGCGAACGTCACAATTCGGTACAGTCTGTTGAGCGGGATGTGGAACAGGGAAATAATCCATTAAAACGCATGCGCAGCGCCGACAATGGACTGCCGTCGAGTAATAATAATAGTCCTGATATACCAATGCATGCGCGTAGTACATCGCCACAATTGACAGCGGCCGATTTTTCGACTATTAAGCACAACAACAATAATACACCGCCGCTCAAGGAAGAGAAACGTAAGTAGTAGTGGTAGTAGTAGTAGTAGTATTGGTGTAATTAGTTTATATATACAAATCAATTTATATATATATATATATATATATATATATATGTATGTATGTATATATACATGCAGGCAATGGACCCACTAATGGCAATGGCAATGGAAACGCAACCGGCAATGGCATCTCAGTAAGCGATAAACTTGGCAGCCTGACACCCTCACCGTTGGCACGCTCGGCTGATGATGTTAAATCAGAACCCATGGAACTTGTCTGCGCCAATAACAATCCAAGCGCGAATGATGAACAGAGCAATGATTCGACTGGTGAACATGATGCAAATCGCTCTAGCAGCGGTGATGGCGGCAAAGGCTCACTGAGGTTAGTATACATTTCTAAACCACATGTAGTAATAATTAGTACAACAGAGTACAAAACAAAACAAATTTAAATAAATTTTTGTAGCTCCGGCAACGATGAGGAAATCGATAACAGCATGGCATCGCATCCAACACAGCCGTTCATAATGTCACCGGCTGAAAGCAAAATTTTTCCGGGTGGTGCATTTAACTTCTCAATGAGCAATCTCGATCATCAGGCACTGCTTGGTGAGTACCACTACTACTTACTGCACGATCCGAACTGCACTATTCTGCTGTCTCTCTATCTGTCTGTCTCTCTGTCTGTCTGTCTGTCTGTCTCTATATCACAATATCTCTATATCATTGGCTAATACATTGTATCTTTCCGCTTCATCACTACAGGTCTCAACACTCAATTACAACAAACTGGCGAACTCGTTGTCTCTCCGCAAGGTAAGTCCGCACATTTCCACACTCTCTTTCTCTATTCTACCTTTGCGCTCAATGCTCATTATTACATTTTTTACATCAAATACAAAAAAAAAAAAAAAGCTAAAATTATATACTAAAAAATTAAAAAAAAAAAAAAAAATTTTTTTAACCTTTAAAAGAACGTTTATTATTTTTTTTTTTTGGACATTTTATCTAGAACATAACAAATTCGTAATTTGATATCAATGTGAAATATTTTTAAAAACAAAATTATTTGTTTTCCTCGCTTTTATTTAACTTTTGGTTTATTTGATTTAATTCACAAGAAGTAATTAAATTTAATTTTTCCGTAAATTATTTATTCAATTATTTTTTTTTAATTTTTTTTTTTTTTTTTTTAATTTCAAACTTATTATTTCAATATGCGAACTCATTTTTGTTTTCACTGCGCATAAATAGAAAAATGAAATATATTGAAAAAGAAAAAAAGAAAAAGAAAAAAAAAATAGTGCAAATAACACAAAAAAGAAATTAAATTTTGTTTGATTTCTTTTCTGTATTTCACGTTTCCTTTAAAACTTAAAAATAAAATCTATAGAAAATAAAGAAACATAAAGATAAATGTAGCATAAAGATAAATTTCTTTCTTGTTTGATTGTTTCGATGGTAAATGTTTTTCTCATTTATTTCCGTCACATTCTGCAATAATCCAAATAAAAAAACACCAAAAAGTACAAAAAAAAAAAAAAAATTAATACAAAAGAAAAAAAAAGATTACAGAAGATTCAAAAACAAAAAACATAAATTCGAGCAACTAAAAACAAAAAAAGAACAGTAATAAAAAGAGAAAAAAAAAGAGCAAAGTACTTGTGCGAGCAAAAGCAAAAATGAGTATGAGTACTACTTAAAACAACAACAACAACAACAACATCAGTAAATCAACAAAGAGCACAAGTAGAGCGCAACTAATTGTGCTTTAAAAACCGCAACAACAACAGCAACAGCAACAACAACAAACAAGCACAAAGTCAGTTTGTTTGATTAACTGCAGAAATTAATTAACTCGAAAATAGCAAAGCACACACATGCAAACTCTCTCAATTACACAGCGCAGCATACAGACAGAGAGACAGACACACAGCCAGACAGACAGACAGACAGACAGACACTGCTTACAAAAACCACTTGACACATTAGAGATTTAAACACTTACGCACATATTTAAACACACATAGTTAGAAACTGCCTGCGGCCAAAAATTGTTTAGCAAAGTTTTAAAATTTTAATTGATGTTGTTATGTTGAGGCTTAGCCACAACAATTTTACACAAGCCACACACACACACACACCCACCCACACGCAGTCAAACACACACACACACACACACACATATGTATGGCACAGCATTTGTTGCGCTATAGTGCTAATAGATACATTTGTAACTACGTGCGCCTAATTTGCGTCAAAGCCGCAGGCAGGCGGCATGCAGACAGACAGACAGACAGACAGACAGACATGCAGTGCTAGAGTAGTATATGTAGAATTGACAGTCACAGTACTATTTAAACACTACAACTTCATCATTCACAATAAGCAGTAACAGCAGCAGCAGCAGCAGCAGCAGCAGCAAGCAGCCGCACGACGATTTTTGGCTTACGTCGAAAGCGGAAACGGAAGTGGCGTATCACCGGAAAAGGCTTAGGCAGCTGTGCATGCGTGCGTGTGTGTCTCTGCTTGCTGTGTCTCTCTCTCTCTCTATTTGTGCTCGCTTGTTATTTTTTTTTTTTTTTGTTTTGACTGTTTTGAATGTTGTTAATTTCTTTGCGTTTTGCTCGTAATACGCACTTTGCTTTTGCTACGTCGCGCGTCTTAGTTTTTCGCAGTTTTTTTTTTTTTTTTTATTTTTAAAACACTTTCTCGTTCTTGTGCCCTATTTTTCTCTCTCCTCCGAAAAGTTGAGGTGTTCGTTTGTCCATTTCGTAATAGAACAAAACAAAACAAAATAATAAAAAAAAGTAAAAAATAAAAAATAAAAATAAATAGGTAATCAAAAAAAAAAAAAAATAAATAAAAATATGGTCTCTCAAAACTCACTTCATTGCTCTCATCGAATTTTTATATCGATTTTTTTAACAATATATATATATATATATATATATATATATATATATATATATATATATATATATATATATATATATATATATATATATATATATATATATATATATATATATATATATATATATATATATATATATATATATATATATATATATATATATATATATATATATATATATATATATATATATATATATATATATATATATATATATATATATATATATATATATATATATATATATATATATATATATATATATATATATATATATATATAACTATCAATCAATCAATATATCGCTCTGCTCGCTCGCTCGCTCTCTTTCTCTACTTTAATAGGAAAAACAAAAAAATGTTCTTAAAAATAAAAGTTTTATGAAAGTAAAAATTAAAGAAAAAATCTCACTCACTCTCTTGCTCGCTCGCTCGCTCAATAAAAAAAAAAAAAAAAAAAAAATAACAAACACTATATATTTCTCGCTCTCTCACATTTATAACGGCGACGTATCCTTGCTAAATACATATATTCCTAAATAAATATATATTTAATAATAACAAAATGAAGAAATCATCATACAAGGCAATTTTAAGATGAAATTGAAAACAAAAACATTAGCTTGTATGGTTCATGAACTAGTAAAATAAAATAAAAGAAAAGAAAAAAAGAACAGCAACAGGAAAGCGAAAATATATATTTTCCGTGAATTTGTTTTCTTACATCTTTTTTACTTTATTTTTGTTTTTTTTTTTGGTTTTTTTTTTTTATATATATACATATATATTCTCACGTTCACGTTTTCACGTTATTTACGTTTTTCTTCGTTATATACGTTATACGTTTTTGTTGTGTGCTAATTTTTTGTATTCGTAAAAACTAAAAACCAAACAACTTTTTGTCTTCATTGTGTAACCCAAAATTAAAAACAAAAAAAGAAAAAATTACAATTATTAAAAAAAATGCAGTTCGATTTTCATTTTTTATTTAACTTTCCTTTTTTTATAATTAATTAATTTTCCCTACCCATTTTGCCCCGCCTTTTTATTATAATGCTATCAATCAGTCGATCGTTCAGTTTATACTGTAAATCGTACATAAAAAACATTTTGATTTGAATGCTACGGGAATAGAACATAACAGTTAAGGCTCCCTCCATCCATACTGAGATCGTTGAAAATGTTTGTTATAAAAAAAAAAAAAAAACTTCATATATAGAAAAACATTGTCAAACAACAAACGAAAATTTTTCGATTTCATCGAGTACTCAGTTAACAAAAATGTTTGCTACCGAAAATACTTTATATACACAAAAAAAAAACAGATGACAAAGTGTGTGATCTTTTGCATTGCCGTCAAAGAAAAATACCAAAGAAAAATCAATATGTGTGGACTTTTCAACTAATACATAACTGATTTTAGTATTTCATGTTGTTTTGGGTACACTGTTTGTTTGTTTTTCTTTTTTTTTTTTTGTTTATTTGACATAGCAGTAATAATTTACAATTTCGTTCCCAAGAACGACTGGGTTTTCGCCCCGGACCGATCTGCACAAGAAGATTCGTGCAGTCAAAGGTTGTCCAACTCAGCTCACACGAAGCTCTTACAACAACAACAACAACAAATATTTCGGTAGCAAAAATTTTCCTCGATCTCAGTATTGGGCTTTAAAAATAAATTTTATAATTTTTTAGTTTGATTTTGAAAGCACTTTAAAGTAGTAGTGGCATTTTTATTTCAAACACGTTAGCTGAAGACGTAAAAAGAGAGTCTAAATTTCTAAACTTAAACTTTCTAACTCGCCCAGACAAACAGACAGACAGACAGACAGACAGACATTTATATATAGACTTGACTTTTGATGTTGATCAAGACTATACTATATACACGTTGTGATCTAAAAATAAGCGAACTTTTTAGTTATAAATTCAAAACAAGCATTGTGTTATTATGTTAAATACAAACCATGCAACACAATACAACGTTTCGAACGCTCAACCACAATACCAATCCATAGACTATATTTAAACTCGCTTTTTGGCTTTTTGGCATGTTCTTTAGCACCTGCTGTGTCACGGCTGCGCTTGTATGGCTGGAATGTCATCGTAAAAAGCTGCTTTCATTGCAGTTTTCATTTTTGGCAAGAGAAATAGAACGCACGGTGCTACATCAGCCGAATACGGATGGTGGTTAATGAGACAAATCAGTTTTTTTCATCAAAAATTCATTGACTTTTTTGTTCTTGTGAGGTGGAGCGCATTATCATGCAATAAAAATAGCTGTTTTCCTTTGGAATATTCGAGCCTAACACATAGTACTCTCGACCACAAACGATGTAAAACTTGTAAACAATATACTCCATTGACAATTTGAGCTTCTAAAACAAATTCCTTGTGCACAATGCGCTTAAAATCATTGAAAGTTAGCATCAACGACAGAAGTCTTGATTCTTGACTTCTGGAAACGCATTTTTTTTTATGTTTTGGCGCGTCTTTTGACTTACATTCTGCAGATTGTCATTTAGTTTCAGTATCATATTTAAAACACCATGCTATGATCGAATCAAGAAAATCTGTATCGTTTTCAGCTGTTGAAATGATGCCTTTGCAATGCTCTACACGAGCAATTTTTGAACATCATTTAAGTGATGTGAAACAAAATGTGCACCAAAATCTTCAGTTAATATTTTGTAGATTCTAAAGTAAGTTGAATTTAATTCTTCTGCCAGCATGCTCACTGTGTAATTTGCATTGATAGCGTTTATTTCTCACTTACTTTTACCACTAACTCAGCACGATGCTTAGATGCTTCGTGTCGTACAGATCTTGGCTCATCATTTAAATCATTACGAACGTTTTTAAAGCGTGTAAACCACGTGTAAACTTGTGTAGGACTCACACAATCATCAACATCATAAACTATTTTTAACAAGTCGTAAGTCTCAGCAAAATTTTTAGCGAGTTTAAAACAAAGTTTAAACTTTGCTCTCTGTTGCATTATGTTTTTACGACACATAACTACAAGAACTGCTTTCAACTGCTTAAACTGTCAAACGATTAGCATGAACTTAGCTGCTTTCGAAGGAAGGAAGTTGAATGCACCATTCTAACACTGGCAACATTTAATAGTGTTCTAAGTTTTAAATTAAAAGTTCGTTTATTTTTAGATCATAACTTGTAAGTTACAACGCTTCAAAACAATTTACAAAAAATAAATTTTTTCAAATGAAAACAAACTTTTAAAACATAAAAATGTCAAAAATTAGAGCAAAAAAAAAAAAAATGTTAGTTCTATTCCTTTGTGCATTCTTAAAACATAAAAACTGAATATCATATATATTTATTTTTTTTTTTTTGCTTTTTATGCAATTCTTGTGCTATTGAGTCCCAATATAGTTTTGAAATCCATTTGTTTTTTTTTTAATAAAACTTTTGTTGAAAACAGTTTTTTTTATTTATTTATTTTTTTTTAAATCAGCGAAAAACGAACTTAAATTTTAATCAATTTGAACGTCGTGCTTGTATTTGTCTTTTAACCCAAAAACAAATTCATATTTCGAGTAAAATATTCTTTAATTGTAACTATTATTGCATTTATTTGGTACGATTAACAAAACAAAACAACAACAACAACAAAAAAGAATTATTTAAAAAAAAAAATCAATTAGAATTCTTGTGCAATTTATGTAATATCATTGGTTTTTTTACGTTTTTTTTTTATGTTGTTTTTAAAGTTTCTTTGAGCGTTTTTATTTTTTTCTGTTACCAAATTTTGTTTATTTCGTACAATAAATAGTAAAAGAAGCAGAAAATTTAGCAAAACTGAAAATTTTAATTTGTACAAACAATTACAGCAGCCAAACTAAATTAAAATTTAAAAAAATTTAAAAAAATTTAAAAAAAAAAACTCCACAATTTCAGTTTTTCCCACTATATACTATTTCCATGCGAATTAATTGATATTGAATTAAAATAATTTTTAATTTTTTGGTTTTTTTTTCTCTCTCTCTCAAAAAACAAAAACAAAAAGCAATAACTATTCAAAATTTGTCTACAACGAATACAAAAGTGTGCAAGTCTTTTCTCCCAGTGCCCATGACCGACCCTCAAATTGGTACATATTTGAAAAAAGTTACAGATTGGCATTTGTTGTGAATACGTGAACTACTTCAAATTAGGCAAATGAAAAACATTTAATTCCACTCGAGAAAAAATAGGAGAAAGAAAACCATATTAACCAAATAAACAAATGAAATACAAAAACACGCGCTTTCATACACTTAAACAATGCATACACACACACACACACACACATACAAACAAACAAACAAACAAACAAACAAACAACCAAACAAACAAATAAACAAACAAACACTACGAGCACTTTCCTTTCGCAAATTTTTTTTAATAACTTTTCATGTTTCAAAAAACTGAAAATTATTCGAAGAATGTAGGCTCAAAAATCAACGCAAGCACAGCTATAAATAAATATTTAATTATTTTTAATATATAAATTGAAAAAGTATGAAAAAAACAAAAAAAAAACATGCACACACACACACACACACAAATACACGCAAAACAACAGCTACAACAAAACAACAGCATAATACACTAAAAACAACAAAAAAAAACAACAACAAAATTTGGCATACAATTTTTGCTTGTTTATAAAAAAAAGAAACAGAAATTTAGTTACGCGAATTATTTTTTAATGTTTACATAGCAAGCTACATACCCCGTGCCATACTCCGCTCCGCTCCGCTCCACTCCGCCCCCAATGCAATATGTAAACTTGTAATTGAAAAACAAAACGAGAAAATCCATTTACAAATTTTACTAATAAGAGCAAAAGCAAAAGAAAACCATAGCAAAAAAAGCAAAACAACAAAAACAAAAACAAAAAACCACAACAAAAACTTTAAGGCGAACGTTACCCCAAACCTTTTTCGCTAGTGTGCACACAACCCAACACTCACATACATAAGTACAATCAGAACTACATAAACATAAACATAAACATAAACATAAACATAAACATAAACATAAAACACACAACACATCTCATACATACACTACATAAGCACACACATTTACAATCATGCTTTGGCTCACACTCTCACTCAATCACTATTTATATCGCTCACTCTCCTGCTCTCTCACTCTTTCGCTCGCTTTCTCTCTCGTTTGCTTGATCGCTAAACTGTCTAAATATTGCTTTTACATTCCGTTATCTTGTGTATTTTATTGTATTTAAAAATGCATACTCTTTTCCCAAATAACATACACTAACAAAAACGAAAACGAAACAACAATTTATTGAACACAAATTCACGAAATAAAATGAAAAAGAAAAAAAAAAATGAAAAAAAATTTATAAAACTAATACTCTCTATAAATCCATCTAATTGTGCTTTTACTAATAATACTATATATACTACAAATACAAAACAGCAACAAAAATATAATTTTATTATAATTTGAAAGGTCGAAAGAACGAAAATCTCATTCACGCTTTACTATATACTTTAAATATTAGCAGATTTACAACAAAAACAAAAACAACACAAATAATACACAAAATTAAATATATATCTATCTATATATCTATATATATATATATATATATATATATATATATATATATATATATATATATATATATATATATATTATATATATATATATAGTTTATAAAATATATTAATTTAATCTTACATTTATACATATTTTATTATATATAATAATTACATGAATAACAACAACAACAACAACAAAAACAACAAACAGAGTACAGTAAACATTTTTATTAGTTCTAAGTTCTTGAACAGAGTCAAATACAAAATTTCATATGAAAAAGTAAAAAACTCTCGCAAGCTTTATGTAAATAATTTTAACTTAAATTTTAAGTATTATTTAAATAATTGGATTGTTAACGTTCAAAAATTTCAAATGCAATGCAGAACAAACAAAAAAACAAAACAAAAAACAAAAAACGAAATTGTTAAAATTATATGTATAGGCAAATTAAAAAAAAAAAACAAAAAAAAAAAACATACAATTTAGCAAAGTTGTTGTTGATGGACATTGATAATAATATTGCTAAAGCAGAGATGAAATGAAAATTATTGAAATATTTTTGCTTTACGTGCATTAAGCAAAGCCAAAAAGACATTACATTACCTCATAAACGCATTGTGTATTATATGCTGACACGCTGTTGTGCAGCAAAAGTGAAGCAACTGTATGCACAAATGTACTATGGCGCTACACTGTTTTACATAGCGGTTTCATTTAACCGTTAAGGCGTGTCATATACTACATATGCACATACAAGATGTGTTGTAAATCAAAATAGTACAACAAAAATTTAATAATTTGCAAAAGTGACTTTTTTTTTTTTTATTTATACAAAATAGTTTCCTTGTGCTTCCTTCGTTACAGCGTTTTGGCACGATCAATAAGCATTTCGAATGAGTGTTTTAGGTCATGTCTTTGAGAATCCCAGTCGACGCCTTTTGAATGGCTTCAATGTTCTTTCATCGACAAATGAAGTTTTCCCAATAGATAAAAGTCACACGGAGCCAAATCAGGCGAGTACGGTGAATGGTTGATGGCGATAATGCCATTTTTTGGTGAGAAAATCGTTTATAAGTGTCGACCAATGAGACGGCCAACTCCCTGGCTCACGGTATTGTGTTCGAACACGATGTATGCGCGACAGAAGATGCCTCATAACACCGAGATAAAATACAGCATTAACCGTTTGGCCAGGTGCGACGCACTCTCGGTGTACAATGCCCTCGGAATTGTAGAAACATATCAACATTGTCTTCACTTTTGATGGCTTTAAGATGGCTGGTTTTTCGGTTTTGGCTCGTCTGTATGCTTCCATTCGGCACTTTGACGTTTGATTTCGGGTTCATATTGAAAGCATTACGTCTCATTGCCAATTACAATCGAATACTGTTCGAAGTTTTCGTCCACACTCGACTCTTTAATCAAGTGCTTAGAATGTTGATTTCGAAGCAATTTTTGGTTGTCAGTCAATTTGTGCGGAACAAACTGTGTGAACACACCTTTCGTAGAACCAATTTCTCCGTCAAAATGCAATGAATCGAAACTTTGGCAATATTTAATGCCATTTCCATATACACGCAACGAAGATTTCGGCTCATTTTTTGTATGAATTCATGCACTTTTTCAATGTTCTTTTCGATCACCACTGATTTTGGCCGACGCGACTTTTCAGCGTCACAGAGGTCTTCACGAACTTCTTGAAAACGTTGCAACCACTCGTGAACATTGCTACGGTATAGACAATTGTCAGCATAAAGTTGTTGCATCATTTGGTACGTTTCGGTCAATGTTTTAACAAGTTTAAAACTGAGCTTAATATTTACACTCGCTGTTCGAGTTTCATTTTTCGACCGATGCGTCACTTCGATAACTTCGCTTGTAGTGGTCCGATTGTCATAAAATTTTTAGAAGATGTCAGTGCAGGTGGTAACTTTCCAACGCATAGCTTTTCTACCAAGAGGTGGTGCCAACATAAACAGCTATTTTTAAAAAGTTCTGTTTCTTTTGCGACAGACCTTGTAGTGTGTTATGCATTACGTATACGCATGAACAAAGAAACATTACAAATATGCATGCTTTCTAAGCAAGTTAACGTCACACATTACGTAGACGCAATTTAAAACAAAATGTATGTGTGCAACTACAATGTAAGCAATGTAAGCAACGTAAGCAATGTAAGCAACGTAAGCAATGCAATAATTCAGTAATTTTCATAAAACTAATTGGCAAAGAAAACAACAACAACAACAATAAAAAAAAAGCAAATGCGCAAAAATTATATGTAAAAATCATATATGTAAATTATATACTATTTGATTATAGTATTAATTTTTTAATTGGCAAGCATTTTTAAAATATAAATTAGTTATGTATATTTTTATGCACTTTTTACAAATAAGGCTTTTCTACAAAACACATGCACAAAACAAAACAAAACAAACCAAACCAACAGAGACACAATGAAACGTGGTAAAAGGACTCAAAAACACACACACACACACACACAAACACAAAAACACACATATAAAATAATTAAATATTAAAAAAAACAAAGAAAAAAACACATGAAAAGCAAATTATACAGCAACATTTTAGCAGCAAATACGGCGCCGCGCAGTTTTTTTTAATTTTTTTTTTTATAAAAAGATTAAAATGTATTGGAATAACTCCTAACAATTTTAGCACTTCGTAACTACTACTATAATTTTTTATATTATAAATTATATTTTGCTACCAAAAAAAAAAAAACAAAAAAACTAAAAACAAACTTAAGTTCGATCTCTATATGCAAAATGACTGGCAACCAAAAAAAAAACAAAAAAACAAAAAAAAAACTTCCTACCCACCCCTTAACAAACAAAACGGGCAAACAAAAATATTATGCACTGTAAATTATGTATGATAAAAACCTTTCCAAAAAACCTTTACGTTATCCAAAACTTAAAAAAAAAACAAAAAAAATTATAGTAAAAGTATTTTAATTAAATAGAATAGAAGACACTTGAAAAAATAAATACAATACACACACACACACACGCAATGGTGATGGAAATGATGAAAATACCAAAAAAAAAAAAAAAAAAAAAATTATACTTAATAGTATACAAACACTCTGCCCACTTTTGAACATGAAAACACACTACTATTTCCAAATACAATTGCACACCAACCAACCAACCACACACACAAACACACACACACACACACACACAGACACTCCCACAAAACGCACATGTGGTATATGAGTTGACTACAAAAACAAACACTTCAAATGTGTACCTCAAAACTACACGTCCTCGTCCTACTACACGATTGCAAGTGAACCGAGAAGAAATTATTGATCTACAATAGCAGCGCTACAAACGAAAACGATTGATGTGATAAAAACAAAAAATGTGATAAAAACAAACCATCCAACAAAGAGAATTAATTTAAAAAATTTAGTTTCTTCAAATTTTTTATTTAAATAAGAAACTTTTCATATGCAATTTTTTTGCATCACTTATTTTTTTTTTTTGATTTTATTGTTTGTGCCTCAAACAATGTATCATCATCTTTTAACACAAAACCGCCCCCCCCCCCCACCTCTAAATAACTCTTACACGCACTTGAATTGTGCTCATATGCAAGCAAGCAAGCAACCAAACCAAACCAAACCAAACCAAAAAACCAAACAATAAAAAAATTACCAGAACGAAAACAACAACAGCAACAACAGAAAATTATTGTATTTAGAATACTTTAATATACTACAGATTTACTATATGAATAGCATTCGAAATCGAAATCGAAATTCGAAATTCGAAAACTCGAAAACTCGAACGAAAATCTGCATGCGAGAACAATCAAAAAAGAAATAAATTTTTATATCAAACAATTATGTATAACAAAACAAAAAAGTAATTAATAATATTATTCATATATAGTATATGTGCATACATAATGTATATACTATATATATATATATATATATATATATATATATATATATATATATATATATAAATAATGCTATGATATGTATGTACATATAATGCAAATGAATGAATTTTATATATAAAAAAGAAAGCAATTACAAAATCTATAAATTCAAATAAATCCAAAGTTAAATGAAAGTAGAGAGTTTTTAAACAAATAAACAACAACAACAACAAAAAATATATATATACAGCAAAAAAATTTCGATTTGATAATTAGGCTAACAATGGAACAAAAAGAAAATCATAATCAATAAAACTAAAATTAGCAAGTACATCTTTATTTTTTTTTTTTGTAACTAAGCTAAATACTCTTTGATGCAAAAATCGTAAGAAAAAGCATAAAAAATAATAATAATACAAAAAAAAAAAACAAACATAAACATAAACATAAACATACGTTGTCCTTGGGCTAATACGTCGTTTTCTGACTTTCTTTCCCGCTTTGTCGTCAGGTCAACTGACGGCAAACAACTACAACAATAATTTGAACAACAACAACAACAACAACAACAACAATTACATATCAAACTTCTCTCTACAACAACAACTACAACAACAACAACAACTCAATAAACCAACAACAACAACATTGACAACAATTAAAAAAACAACTACATCAACAGCAATTTCAACTGCCTCCGGCATTTGTGGCCTTAATCTTTCAACCTTCTCGGCAAATGGTGGCAACGGCAGCGGCAATGTTAGCGGTAATGGCAACGGCAATGGCAATGCTGGCGGCGGTGGCATATCTGTAGTCGCTGCACTTGGCAATCAATTGTTACCAGCATCGATGCAACAACATCATCAGCAGCAGCAGCAGCAGCAGCAGCAGCATCACAATCAACAGCAGCAACAGCAGCAACAACAGCAACAGCACCATAATCAACAACAACAACAGCTGCTTCATTCGCCAAACATTTCGAACAATTCAAACGGTGGCGGCAACGCGCAATCGCAAACATCGCAAACGCCGACAACAGCGCAACAACAGATGCTCGCTGCTGTTATGGCCAATATGGCAGCATCGGCATCGAGCAGTGTCGGTTCTGGCCCTGGCGGAGTTGGCGTTGGTGGTGCTAGTCTTAATACTTCGCTTAATAGCTCTAGCGGCAGTCTGAATGCATCAAGCGGCGGCGATGATTTTCGTTGTGATCCATGCAATAAAAATCTTAGCTCATTGACACGCCTTAAGCGTCACATACAAAATGTACATATGCGCCCCACCAAGGAGCCCGTATGTAATATATGTAAACGTGTCTATAGCTCATTGAATAGCCTGCGCAATCATAAGAGTATCTATCATAGAAATCTTAAACAACCGAAACAAGAACCCAATGCATCGCCATTGTCGTTGCCAATGCCAACAACAACATCAACGCCAACAGCAACGCATGCTGCTGCTGTCTATTTCCAGCAACAGCATCAACAACAACAACAACAACAACAACAACAACAGCAACAGCAGCAACAACAACAGCAGCAGCAGCAGCAACAACAACAGCAACAACAACAACAGCTTAATCATCATCATCATCATCATCATACGTCGTCATCATAGGGTTTCATGTACTTTGACTATCTGGCCAATGCAATGCATTTTTAGGCAAGACAGTCACAGTGAAACAGAAACAGAAACAGAAATAGAAATACAAACGAAAACGATAACGATAACGGAAACGATAACGGAAACGGAAACCGATGCAATGTTGCATGCAAGCATTAAATGAAAATTGAAACAAAAGTTGCAGTTATGCAGTTATGATGATGTTAATGATCAATTTCGATCAGCAGAGTTAATTTGTTAAGTTTCTATTTCTACACAGCGTATAATAATGTTAGTTATATTATACACATACATGTAGTGTATAAGTACAGGACACAAAAAAGGTGCTTCTTCAGTAATACAACTTAGAATTAAGCTAGAATTTTATTTTCTTTGATGAAATGTTGAAAGCAGTGCATACTCGTACACATATGACATAAAAGCAAAAAAGGATACACAGTTTATACTTTTTTTTTTTTTTTTTTTTGTTTGTTTTTGTCAATAACTGAAAGCCTTATATAAATTTATTCTATTAGTTAAGCATGTTTAGCGTAAACTGATAAAATCTCTTTATTTTTTTGATTATTACATATTTTCATGTTAGTAGTTAAAGTTTTAAATAGCAGATAAGCTAAGAGAAGAAGGCATAAACTATATATCAATATGCATAGCGCCACTTACGCACAACTTTGGGCCTGGTTTTTAACTTTCTATAATTAATATATATACTTATATAGTATATATGTAGTATATGCTGTATAAATATTTCATTATTCACTCGCCCGCTCTCTAATGCACATTGCTCAACTCACGCTCAATTTTTGCGCTACACACCGTCCAGTTCATATTTAGAGACATTAAAAAGAAAAAACAAAATTGGGAAAAAGGTTTAAAAACAAAATTTCATAAAATTTCGTTACAAAAAAAAAAAAAAAAAAAAAATTAAAAATTGAATTATGATTCTATAATGATAATGATAAATATGATAAATACCAATTGGAGTAAACATTTTTGTTGTTTAAAATTTTTGTTATACGTATCCCTTTAAAAGCCTATATTAGCTGACACAGCGTTAAAAGTTGTGGGTATGTGTGTGCGTAGCTGTCACAAAAGCAGCAACAGTTAGAAGCGCTATACAACACTGAAAGTTTAGACGAATAAACAGTTCTTGCAGAAGCTATACAGGGTGTGTCGCAAAAGAAACAGAACTGTTCGACAAAAAAAAAAAAAAAACAACAAAAATTTAATAATTTGCAAAAGTGATTTTTTTTTTTTTTATTTATACAAAATAGTTTCCTTGTGCTTCCTTCGTTACAGCGTTTTGGCACGATCAATAAGCATTTCGAATGAGTGTTTTAGGTCATGTCTTTGAGAATCCCAGTCGACGCCTTTTGAATGGCTTCAATGTTCTTTCATCGACAAATGAAGTTTTCCCAATAGATAAAAGTCACACGGAGCCAAATCAGGCGAGTACGGTGAATGGTTGATGGCGATAATGCCATTTTTGGTGAGAAAATCGTTGATAAGTGTCGACCAATGAGACGGCCAACTCCCTGGCTCACGGTATTGTGTTCGAACACGATGTATGCGCGACAGAAGATGCCTCATAACACCGAGATAAAATACAGCATTAACCGTTTGGCCAGGTGCGACGCACTCTCGGTGTACAATGCCCTCGGAATTGTAGAAACATATCAACATTGTCTTCACTTTTGATGGCTTTAAGATGGCTGGTTTTTCGGTTTTGGCTCGTCTGTATGCTTCCATTCGGCACTTTGACGTTTGATTTCGGGTTCATATTGAAAGCATTACGTCTCATTGCCAATTACAATCGAATACTGTTCGAAGTTTTCGTCCACACTCGACTCTTTAATCAAGTGCTTAGAATGTTGATTTCGAAGCAATTTTTGGTTGTCAGTCAATTTGTGCGGAACAAACTGTGTGAACACACCTTTCGTAGAACCAATTTCTCCGTCAAAATGCAATGAATCGAAACTTTGGGAATATTTAATGCCATTTCCATATACACGCAACGAAGATTTCGGCTCATTTTTTGTATGAATTCATGCACTTTTTCAATGTTCTTTTCGATCACCACTGATTTTGGCCGACGCGACTTTTCAGCGTCACAGAGGTCTTCACGAACTTCTTGAATAGACAATTGTCAGCATAAAGTTGTTGCATCATTTGGTACGTTTCGGTCAATGTTTTAACAAGTTTAAAACTGAGCTTAATATTTACAATCGCTGTTCGAGTTTCACTTTTCGATCGTTGCCCAAAAGATACTGTCACTTTGTAGTGCGATCGATAAATTCGCTTGTAGTGGTCCGATTGTCATAAAATTTTTAGAAGATGTCAGTGCAGGTGGTAACTTTCCAACGCATAGCTTTTCTACCAAGAGGTGGTGCCAACATAAACAGCTATTTTTAAAAAGATCAGTTTCTTTTGCGACATATAAAAAAACTGTAGCAGTTTGCTAGTGACCTACAGTGTTGACTTCAGAGTATTATAGTAAATTTAGTATACAACAACAATAAGATGACAGACGTGTTCTCTCACAATACAGTTTAGAACTGCATAAAAGCGGTTTGAAACTGCATAACATTGTGAGAAGACGTCTGTCATACAATGATTGTTGTTATGTAACAAATTTATTGGAACACTCTGAAGTGGAACACTTGAAACTTGAGCCTGATAAAACTTGTATATGTTATTTCTTACTTAAAAACCAACTAAAAACTTTTAGTGTAGCATGCGCAGTGTATAAATTGTTTAAAATGAAATATCATAAGAAAAGATAATGTTAAAGAAAAATTTATATGCGAAATTTTTATAAAGAAAATAATACACACACACACACACACAAAAGGTGCCGGTAGTGAATTCTTCAAATGGCTTTAATAAAATACATCTAAATATATATATATATATATATATATATATATATATATATATATATATATATATATATATATATATATATATATATATATATATATATATATATATATATATATATATATATATATATATATATATATATATATATATATATATATATATATATATATATATATATATATATATATATATATATATATATATTTATATAAAAATATATATATTAAACGAAATAAAAACAAAAATGCGTTCGTATAAAGCGACGCAAACAGAAAATTACAAACAAAAAAGGCGTACGCAAAACTTGTTGAAGACCAATTAAGCAAATATATTGTTTATATTAAATATAAGAAAACAATAATAATAATAATAATAATAATAATAATAATAATACAAGAAAACACAAGTAGCTGTTAAAAAGAATAGCAATAATGAAGCAGAAAGTAAACCGACCGATCGACCGAACGAATGATGACCAATTAAAAAAAATCTATCTTATAGCATAAAATATAGCATATATAAACAATTTTTTTTAAAATTATATATATATATATATATATATATATATATATATATATATATATATATATATATAATTCTAGTAGTATGTAGGCTTAAAATTGTAAGTTAATGCAAAGCACAGTTACACATTTCTTTATATATAGTAGTATATATAAATAAATGCATAATTTTTTTTTTTTTTTTTATACATACTACATATACACTAAGCTAGTTTTAAAATGTAAACTACATTTTAATATGCATATATAAACCACGAGATACTTTATGATTTGACTTGTGTTCGTTTAACTAGTATGTAATTCATGAATGAATGATAAAAAATATATATATATATATAAAATAAAAATTAAATATATGTATACACATATGTATATCAATCTAACTATCTATCTATATAACTATCTAACTATCTATCTATCATTAAGCAGTTGAAAAGAAGTGAGCCTAATAAAAAGTATATGTTATTATAAAATCATATTTTGAGTTCAAAAAATATATAAGTATAATGCTTAGAAGGTAAACAAAAACAACAACAACAACAACAACAACAACAAATAATAATAAATAAAAATTGTTTATCTAATGACGTACGTACGCAATAAGTGTGCTTTTTGTATGCCATTATCTATCTATCTAACTATCTATCTATCTATCTACTAGCCGTAGCCGTAGCCGTAGCAGCAGCATTTAGTGTTGTTGTCTAACCAATCAATCAATCAATCAATCAATCAATGAATCAATTTAGCTAAACTAAAGAATTACTATCTTATGCATATACAGAATAATGCAGTTAACATGCGCACGCACGCTGCTAAGCAGTACTATTCATCGTTATCAAACAGCATCAACATTGTTAACATTTCCAATATTGCATTGCATTAAAAGCGTTTTTCCATCTCTTTCATACACACACACACACACACACACACATGCTCGCTATAACTCTTACACATTATCTCTCTCTGTCTCTCTTTCACTTATGTACACCTATACATACAAACATGCGCGCTCTGAAACGCTAAAACGCTCTATAAACATATTTTCAACACACTTATTTAAGTGCATTTTTTTCATATTTTCTCTCTCTCTCTACAATTAGTAAAAATTATTTTATTTTTTTTTTTGTTAGATATTTTGCTTTCGTCAATTTTTTTTTTTTTTAATGTTTTATAATTTAAAAAGGGCTAAACAAATTGAAACGTTTATATATATATATATATATATATATATATATATATATATATATATATATATATATAAAATTATTGCATATTTACAAAAAAAACTACCTCAAAAACAGTAATGTAGACAAAGAAATGCAGCTTACAAACTATTTATGAAAAACAACCGTATCCCAGTCCTAATCCTCCAAAAAAGAAAAAGATCAACCGCTTACGCATTACAGTCACCAACCAACCAATTCCAACACCAACCAACTATCAACAACCACCACCACCACCACCACCACTACTACTATCAACGCCACTTCCCAACGCCCGTATCCAACCGCAACCGCATCCAAATTAAACGCAGCTAAGTATCAAAATTAATTTGAAAAGTATTTCGAAATCAATACAAAAATTTGAAATTATCACCTACTACTACTACTACTACTACTAATAATGATAATGTGTAGTGGTGCAGTGTATCGATGCTTATCGATGGCACCGCCCAAAACATAAATGCCCGCCCAAACCATTATTCCCAACCTACGCCAGCCAGTCAGCGCCTCAAAATAGGCGACGGTGCTGCATTTGAGATTAAAAAGAGACACTAGTGACAAAAAAAATTTAAAAAAAAATTTAAAAATTTAAAAAAAAAAAAACAGTACTTATAGAAAAAATTAATTAACAACAACAAAAAAGTACTTTAAAAAATTTACAAAAAATAAATAAAATAAAATAACAAATCAATCAGGCCAAAAATGTTTCAAAATTTTGCTTAAAAAAAAAAAAGTCAAAAAAAACAAAAAACAAATTGAATTAATTTCAAAAACAAACGAAAATTCAATTTAAAAATTGCAAAACAAAAAAAAATTGTTTTTAGCAAATTTCAAAAAAACAAAAATCACGCGCAGAACTCGCGAATCGCTCGCCTTGCTGCGCATAAAGTGCAATTGCAACCGTTATAAAATTTAAAAACAAAAAAGACAACAAAAAGAACGGTTACGTGTTATGCACTTGTAACATCTGGCAACACTCTAAAATGTGGTGTTTTTGCTATAGCGCTTAACGCGCCATCTGTTGCACAAAAGATTTCACGAATTCAGCGAAAGCAATTTATTCAAATTCTTCAAAATTAAACAAGTCACAACCAAAAAAAAAAAAAAACAAGAACAAAAAAGAAAAGAAAAGAAAAGAAAACTGGAAAACCTATTGAAAAATGAAAGCAGCAGCAACAAAAGCACAACAAAACAATATCAAAAGCAACTGCTAGAACAACTGCTAGAATTACCAGCAACAGAGACAACAACAAACCAACAGTAAAGAAGAAGAAAAGCATAAAACAACAACAAAAAACAACAAAAAAACAAAAAAAAAAGACATACAGAAAATTAAATTTAAAATTCCAATTCCAATTAACAAATGCGATTTTATTAATTTGTTTCATTCCAAAATGTTTTAAAAACACAATACAAAAATATATATAGCAAAAGCAGAAAACTAAAAGCAAAATTAGGCACAACATTGAGCGAAAAAAGAAATTCTTTTACAAAGAAATGTCAAAAAAAAAAATAAGCAAAAGCGAAATCTGATGCATTATTTGAGCCTGGATTTGTTAGAAAAAAAAAACAAAAAAAAACTAAAAATGAAAAGAAAAAGAAAAAGAAATACAAACCAAAAACAACAATAACAAAAACAACACTCCAACAACAACAACAAACATACAAATAGACGTTGACAACATAAACAAGAAACAAAGACAAACTAAAACGTAACTTTGACTGCAAAAACAATCAAAAACAAAGTGTACTATTACAAATACAAATACAACAACAACAACAACAACCACAGCAACAGCAACAGAAAGACCAAAACAGTTTACAATTAACAACAACAACAACAACAACAACAACATGAAACAAGAACAAAAACAAACCAAACCAAACCAAACAAACCAAACCAAACAACAACAAAAAAAAAAAAAAGTAAAATACAGAAAAGTCACTATTGTCTCTTTTTTTCTTCTCTTCCTATATATCGTATAGGTGGCAGCACCAGCCTACTTGGTGGCGTCGGTGGCGTCATTGTGCCTGGCGGCGCATCTAGTAATAGTAGTAACAACAGCAACAACCAACAATCGTCACAACAACAACAACAACACCTTCATTCCACACATCACCACCACCACCACCAACAACAACAACTTCATCACAACAATCCACATCTGCACCATTCGCAACAACAACAAGAACGCCAAAGCAACAATAATAGCCGCAGCAGCATTAATGAACATACAAACAGCGAACGTGAACGTGAACGTGAACGTGAACGTGAACGTGATCGTAGTGAACATGGCGGACGCTTAAGTCAAACCCAAACGCCAATACAGTCCATCGATAATAAAATGATGTCGACAACACCGCACAGCGGTACGCCATCGCCATCGCCAACGCATATGCCCACCAACAACAACAATAATAACAACAACAACAACAACAACAACAATGGAACGCATTTAAGCCGCGCTGAACTGAAGCTTGAACGTGAACGCGAACGTGAGCGTGAACAACGTCAAACACCATTATCACAACAACAACAACAACAACAACAACAACAACAGCAAGGTCCGAATGCATCCTCATCGGTATCATCGTTATCACCACCGTTGCATCACTCCACAGCACATTTTGGCGCACATCAACATGCGCTATCATTGCTACCGTCGCATCATCATCTGAGCCATGCACACCACGAACTTTCACCTAATGCATCGGCTGCCGCAGCAGCAGCAGCAGCGGCAGCAGCGGCAGCTGCGCATCATCATCATCAGCAACAATTGGCACGTACCGGTTCACCGCTTGAGCATCATCATCATCATTTGTTGCATCATCGACGCGCCTCGTTGTCACCATCACCGACCAGTATACGCGGTGTTGGTCCCGGCGGTGCAGGTTCCTCTGCCGCTGGCATATTATCAGCGGCGCGTGGTGGTGTCGGCGGCGATGTATCGGGCGCTAATCGTCTGCTGTTGCCATTGCCGCTAAATGCTTGCCATCGTTGCGATGTTTGTGGCAAGCTGCTTAGCACCAAATTGACGTTAAAGCGCCACAAGGAACAGCAACATTTGCAGCCGCTCAACAATGCCGTCTGCAATCTTTGTCATAAGGTATTCCGCACGCTGAACAGCCTGAATAATCACAAGAGTATCTATCATCGGCGTCAAAAGAATCATCACTCGTATTTCCATCATGCCGCTAGCATGGGACCAGCTGGTAGTCCGGGTAGCCGTTTACATCAATCGCTCAGTTCATTGAGCGCTGCCGCTGCAGCGAATAATAGCGTAGTCGGTGGTGGTGGTAGCAATGGCAATGCTGTGGCTGCAGCTGCTGCTGCCGCTGCTGCTGCTGCCGAGCTACTGTTGTCGCCAATTGTCGGTGCAGCAGCGGTGGCCGGTGGTAATGCCAGCTCATTACAATTGGCTGCAGTGCATCAACAGCAGCAGCATCAGCAGCATCAGCAGCAACATCACCAGCAACAGCAGCAACAGTCGCCGGGCATTGTAAAACCGTGCATAGATTTCTTATAAGATCAACATCAACTATTGCAACAACTCTTTCATGTTGCACTAAATACATCGGCAGCAGCGGCGGCAAGTGGTGGTGGCGTCGGTTTGGGCGGTGATTATGGGACTGCTATGCCAGTGTCAGTGCAAGCGCCGGGTACGCCAACGTCATCATTGCTACCGCCTACTGTTGATCTCACGCAAATGGAACACTATGGTGCTGGTGGTGCAGGTGGTCCTGGAGCACATGAATATCAGACACAACCGCCACCGCCGCATCATCATTCCTATGAACATATGAATTTACTAGACCAATAAACAGTATAAACAGTAACACGAAAATGCAAATGTAGCGGAATGCATGCAGATGTTCTACCAAAACGGAAATGCAACTCTAATCAAATATGAAACACTACGAAATGGAATGAAAATTGAAACGATTGTTATACATGCATACATACATACGCCATACATACATACATACATACATACATACATACATACATACATACATATGTATATACTAAATCATTGATAATCGACTGATTAGCAAGGCATAAGAAAGAAATCATGTGCATAGGAACATACCAAGTTAAAAATTCAAAACAAAGCAAAAAAAATGAATAGTAGAAGCAAAGTAATTAAGTATATCAAAGAAAGAAATTGAGAACAAAGAAAAGAAAAAACGAAAAAAAGAAAAGAAAAGAAAAAAAAAACTGATAATGTAACATAATCAAGGAGCAAAGTGCACGCAGATGAGCAAAATCGTAGAAATTCAAGTTTCGGCCAAAAATCTAATTGGATCTCAAAGAAAAAACAAACACAAAAACAAAAACAAAAAAAGGACAAAAGAAAAAGAACAAAAAGAAAACAAAATGAAAAAATTCAATAGCATTTTTTTTTCTTTTTTTAGATAAAATAAAAACGAAAAATGAAAAATGCAAAATGCAAAATGAAATTTAGGCAAAATGAAAACTGTGATTTTTACATCTTGATTAATCTTACATATATATATATATATATATATATATATATATATATATATATATATATATATATATATATATATATATATATATATATATATATATATATATATATATATATATATATATATGAGAGAGAGAGAGAGAGAGAGAGAGAGAGAGAGAGAGAGAGAGAGAGAGAGAGAGAGAGAGAGAGAGAGAGAGAGAGAGAGAGAGAGAGAGAGAGAGAGAGAGAGAGAGAGAGAGAGAGAGAGAGAGAGAGAGAGAGAGAGAGAGAGAGAGAGAGAGAGAGAGAGAGAGAGAGAGAGAGAGAGAGAGAGAGAGAGAGAGAGAGAGAGAGAGAGAGAGAGAGAGAGAGAGCTCTCTCTCTCTCTCTCTCTCTCTCTCTCTCTCTCTCTCTCTCTCTCTCTCTCTCTCTCTCTCTCTCTCTCTCTCTCTCTCTCTCTCTCTCTCTCTATCGATATATATATATATATATATATATATATATATATATATATATATATATATATATATATATATATATATATATATATATATATATATATATATATATATATATATATATATATATATATATATATATATATATATATATATATATATATATATGTATACACATATGTATATAAATGTATATTGTATATATATGTATATATATATGTATATCTATATATACATATATATGTATATATAGATACATACACAAACACACCACTGTATAAAACTAAATAATTATATATACTATATAGAAATATTTTTTTCGTGCTTAAAGCACATAAAAAAAACTAAAAACAAGAAAGAAGAAACAAGAAAGGAGAAAGAAGAAAGAAGCAATGCAAGCACATTAAAATGTAGCTACAGTGAGGAAAAAGTAAACAAAACAAAAAATAGTACCGAAAACTCTAAATAGAGACCAAGTAATTTCGACCCAACCGAGTTGTAAAGCAAGAAAGACTGTTAAGGATACACAAAACACTCATCATAACAACAAAAACAACAACAAAAACATCAACAACAACAACAAAAACATCAACAACAACACTCCCAAAAACAAAACAAAAAACAAAACAAAAAAACAGTTGCATCTACACATTATCATTATGCGCCATATAAATAGATACATACTTATATATTCCCATAACTTGTGACTTTTGCGCTGCAGCCACACACCACTCCACACCTAAAATCGAGTATTATCACATGTTCCCATTATAAAATCCTACAATACAACAATTTAGTAACAACTACAATAGTACATAATTTTTGTTTTTTTTTTTCGTTTTTTGTTTTCATTAGAAATGCTAGTTAACTACTTATAACGAATATAAATAACATTACTGAATGTGCAATCTTTGTGTTTAAGCATAGCTCTATACTTTTGTTTCAATTTTGACAATACTATTTGTTAGTCTGTATATCATGCTAACATTAACAACAGCATAGATCAACAACGTTTTCCCCAAGAATAAACTCATACACACACACACACACAAAATATCACACCTCGCTAACATAAACACATAGATACATTAGAGCAAGTCCCTATTAACAAAGAGATACATTCATACATACATACATACATACATACACATAAACTGGCATACATTAAAGCTAAATCGTATCTAGTTATAGATACAATATGTACTTGTATAGTTGCGTTTATATATAGAGTAGATACATACATAACTACATAAATACATACATATATTTTAATGAACTTATTGCGTACGTTTATGTATCTAAGTGTTTTTTTTTCTCAACGGTTAGTTTTTAAGTAATGATACGTCTATGTATAAACTTATATATATATATATATATATATATATATATATATATATATATATATATATATATATATATATATATATATATATATATATATATATATATATATATATATATATATATATATATATATATATATATATATATATATATATATATATATATATATATATATATATATATATATATATATATATATATATATATATATATATATACACAGTATACAATACATAAAAGTATATACCATATACATATGTAGTTATAAGTGAGTTTAAAACAAAAATTCTATATAGAATTTAAAGACACCCATTTTTTTTTTGGTCTAGACTTAAGTGCATATAAATTGAATATTATATAATAATAAAAATAATAATAAGGACGAAGGATTATAGTACAGCAATTGAATTAAAGGCCGATATTGTATATACAGCTAGATTTAGTAACTATGTTGTTAAGAAAAGTAGTAATCGGAACAAATCGTAAGCGGAGCACAGCATTTGCATTCAAAACTCAAACTCTTCATGTACTACACATATAGTACATACATACATACAGACATATGTATATATATACTATTTCAGTGCATATTTTTTTTTTTTTTTTTATTTTTAAACTAAATTATCCCCTTATTGATTTAGCATTCTGATTATGTATAACCAAAATTTCATTTCGCTTGAGACTGGGATGGCAAAATATACATGCTATAGTATTGCTCGTTGCGCGACAATTCGTAGCAAGAAACATACATACATACATCAAAAGATATATATATATATATATATATATATATATATATATATATATATATATATATATATATATATATATATATATATATATATATATATATATATATATATATATATATATATATATATATATAAAGTATAGTGAAACTTGTTCGAAAATCATCGAAACGCATTTTATTTAGCATTACTTTAAAGATTGTTGAAATTTTGTAAACGACAAAAAATTTAAGCAAAAAGAAAACCATTTTGAATATCGAAAGGACTGATAGTTTTAGTTGAAATTTGGCATACCAAAATTTTAGCTTTGGATGAGAATATATATATATATATATATATATTTTTTTTTTTTTTTTTTTTTGTGTAAATTGTGATTGGCTTACTATATACAAAATATATTTTATTTTAGATACTTACATTTAAAGCATGTTTTATTTCCTATGAGGAAAAATAATCAAAATTTTATGCGATATGAAATACATTTTAGTGAAAAACAAAAACAAAAAACAAAAAAAATCGAAAGTATGTTTGAAAAACAGAAATTTCGAAATCAAAAGTCGAACTTTTTACAATATGTCGTACGTTTTATTACTTTATTTAACAAAAAAAAAAACGATTTTTTTTTTTTTTGAAATTTTTTTTGCAAAGACTGAGCAACTTTTGAAGTATCCCAAGAAGAAAGATCGATGTGTATGTTTTAAGAAAATTTTTGTTTTTAAATGGGTTGACAGGCGTGCGTTTTTTACAATATACTACATACTATTAATACAGTGGCATACAAAAGTAAGTTGTGCAACAAAACTTGACTTAATAATGAGCGTATTTTTTTTCTCGAAATTTTACGGATTTATTGTGCCTAAATGGTTACAAATATATTATACAAACTATTATCCACAACTTTTTCCCATCTTTCTGGCAATTGAACTTCTGCCATCTGTCATCGACCGACCGACGGAACAAGTAGTAGGCGGAACAAGTAGTAGTGTACGGCGGCTGGTGGGTAGGACTTGATCGGTTTTGCAACATATAACCACCGAGCGTTGATTGTCATGCTGCAAAATCACTTTGTCGTGCCTTTCTTCGTACTATTCCGGGTATTCCGGCCGTTTTTGCTTCAGTTCGCAAGCTCAAACGCATAAGTTGAGTTCGAGCGTGCGTTCCCACGTAATCGTTTCATGTATGGTTTCAACAGTCGTCAGTTAGTAGATCACGCCGCGCTAATTCCACCAAATACACAGCATCAGCTCAGCTTCATGCCATGTATAATCGGCTTTGCGAAATTTGCGATGTTGATGACTGTCCTGACAAAACCCATGACCGTGTGCGCTTGGTGTTGTCGTAGTCGTAATGCATAAACTCTTCATCACCAGTCACAATGCATTGCAAAAAAAAAAAAAAAAAACAAATTGCTTTGTTGGCGTTCGAGTAGCTGTACACAAGCGAAAAATCGCATTTCGAAATCGAGCGGCGGCGGCTTTAACTCGTATGGTAAACAGTTTCCTTGCTTTTGACTCAATAACATGGCTTTCAGACGTTTACTGACTGTCGACTTATACACTTCCAATGATGCTGACAACTTCTGAAGCGTTTGGCATTGTTCCACATAGAGCAATTCTTCGTCTTCAAACTTTTTCGGTTAAACCGGTTTGATTGCTTAACTACGAGCACTAAATCACCACTTTTAAAGCGACCAAATCAGCTGCAACACGATTGTTCCGATAGTGCATGCTTGTCGTAAACTTTCACTAAGATTTTATTCATATTAAAGTAATGTAGAAGAACTTCAACCGCAAAAATACCTTAACTGTTAGGAAATTCGACATGTTCGTGGCAATATTTAGTATTATTGTTAATTACGTTTCAAACAAATGACACAAGCTGCCAAAGACGGAAAGGGTTTTAGCGGCAAGAAGTGGGAAACTCAATGCCCACCAGAGGGAATGTTTGTCCCTGGGACTTATTAATACTGAGGGCAAAAGAGATCTTGACGGGATACTGCAGCCTTTTAAATGGTATGTTTAAATCCGTCGGAATCATGGGTATGTGCGGAGCCTAAGCCAGTTCTCCCACTGCTGGTCCTGTGAGAATGGCCACCACGATTATATGCTCCCGCAACTCTTTTATAAGCAGCCTATTTTCGGTGCTAGTCTCCCTAGCACGTCTTGCTGAGGTAATTGCTCTTTGGCTGTCAAGCCGCTACGAATGTTCTTTGCTAGACTCCCTATCACGTAATTCTGACATATTCTGTCTATGGTTAGCCAGTCGCTGAGACCTTTCGGTGCTAGACTCTCTAGCATGCGCTTGCGATCTGTATCAGAGGAAGTCTCTCCCATTCGACGTACTATAGCCGCTCTTGTCTGGGATGTATGTGTAGATAGTTGTGATTTTCTTTTAGGCATACTGACGTTATATGTTCAGAACCTCTTATGGAAACAATAAGACAGAAAATAGCACTGAAAAGAACTTTTTAATATTGGTTCATATATGCTAATGGCGGTCTCTTGTGTGAAACGCGCTCATTATTAATTCAAGTTGCCAATATTAAAAAAAAAAAAAAAATATTAGAAAATTATTTAAAACTACTTAATTTTTCAGCGTGTAAACTTATATTTGTAAGTCACTGTACAGCATATGCAGAAGTGTTGCCAAACTTGCCACACACATGCACACTTAGCTAGTGTACAACAACATACTACTATTTTCGTATCATAAATATTTCGTTTTATTTCTCTTTAATATGTACTTTTTTTTTTTTTCAACACAACACTTTGAAAATGTTGGCAACCCTAAAAAATAAAAATACAAGTCTGAACTGAAAATGTAGCAAGAAAATCAATATTTTGATACCAAATTTTTATTTATATTTTATAAAACTTTATTATTATATAGTTACATATACTACTAACTAGTATACATAAATGTGAATATTTTTAACATTTATATTTGCAATTATTTTTTAAAATATTTTGGCAATTTATTTTTTCATAGCAGTATGCATAACAATAAGTTTAAGTATTATTGATAAATTTAACAAATAATTAGGTATGCGTGTGTTAACTCAAGTGCTTTCATTAGAATTATAACTATTATGTATGACATTATTTGGGTTTTTTTTTTTTGTTTTACAACAATTACAACCAGAATTTAATTCAAGCACCGAAAACATCATAGTATACATACATAAATGTAAATAGCGAAAACTACAATAATATACAAGAAAAAGTAAAAAAAAAAACAACTACAACTAAAATATAAACATATAAACAAAAAATATAATAGTTTACACTACAAACAAATTAATATAAAAAAAAGAATTTTTTTTTTTTTTTGTCTAATGTTGTTAAAAACAAAAAAAAACAAAAAATTTTTTGACGTTATTTCTCAAATAGAACTAAAACAACTTCGAAATATTACTAAGCTATAGCAGGAAACTAACATTTTCTAAGGCAAAAAACAAAACAAAATAAGACGACTACAGCAGAAATCGTCTATGAAAATACATAAAACCCTAAAAAAGAAAAACAGCCATACAATGTGAAGGGATATACATACATACATACATACATACATACATATAGTATAACAATATCCGAACGAAGAAAAATAGCATCATAAATCAAACAATATAGCATATGATATGATTGTTGATTTTGTTATTTTGTTTGTTTTTTTTTCTGTTTTTTTTTTAGTACTTTTTGTAACTAATGAAAAAAATAAAAACAAAAAAAAAAATATATAATATATATATATATATATATATATATATATATATATATATATATATATATATATATATATATATATATATATATATATATATATATATATAATATATATATATATATATATATATATATATATATATGCATATATAAAAAATAAAATCATCGTTTTATTTAAAGTGTTTAGCTTCAAGCCACAAAATAAACATAAATACCATAATTGAAATAAAATGAGTCAAGTAAAGAATCAAATACATAAGCCATAAGAAATATTAATGCCAGAGAAATATTAAAAAAAACAAAACAAAACAAAACAAAAACAACAACAACAACAAACAGAAAAACAATATGCATTATATAACTACTATATTTAATATCAAATGAAATCTACACATAAATGAAATAATTACTTGCAGAAGTATATAAAAATACAAAAAACCGAAAAAAAAAAATTAACAAAAAAAATAAGCAGTTAAAATCAGTCAAACTATTAAGTATCCTACTACAATTACATAATATACTACAAAGCATACATACTACTTACTATATTAAAGTAAATAAGCGAAATGAAATAGTTAAAACAGAGATGACAGAGTAACGAAAATAGCAAATAAAAAACAAAAAAACAAAACAAAAAACAAAAAATCCAACGACAAAAAATAATGCATCCAAATCTAAGAACCGAAATCAAGCAAATTATAATTAAGCAAAATGAAAAATTTCCACAGAAATGTAATAGTATTAAATACAATAACAACAACAACAACAACAACAACAACAGCAACAGAAAAAACAACCACAACAGCAGCAAAGTACAGTCAGTTAAAAAAAAAACTATTGTCATTTCAAAGTAGAAGCCATATACAAACAAACACACACACACACACAGACATACACACACACAGACATACACACACAGTATTGGGCAAAACTTAAGCACCCGTCGTCTAGATCATTTTTTTATTTTTTCAAATGATAACTTCTTTATGAAAATTTAAATTTGTTTGATTTTTTTAGGGTTCCGTACCAAAGGGTCAAACTATTACTAAGACTCCGTCGTCCGTCCGTCAGTCCGTCCGCGTGTCTGTCCGCATGCCACCAGGCTGTATCTCATGAGCCATGATAGTTAAGACAGTTGAAATTTTCACAGATGATATATTTCTATTGCCGCTATAACAATAAATACTAAAAAAAAAAAAAAAAAAGAATAAACTAAATATTTAAAGAGGCTCCCATACAACAAACGTGATCTTTTAGCGGATATTTTGCTCTCTCTCCCTCTCTCCCCCTCTCTCTCGCACATACCAATCAAGGTCTGTATGTGCGAGAGTGATAAATGCAATGCTGCATATTTATTTAGTGTCTACTTTTATTTAGTGTCTACTTTTAGGCTTCAAGTAATATCAAATATTCTTCGACACTTAAACCCATGTTTATTGCATGCATGCACCGTTTTTATGCTATACTAAAACCTTTCTGCATCAAATGACCAAAAAATGAAACGATGAATTTGCGAAATGTGGAAAAAGTTAAAATAACAAACCGGCCAAGTGCGAAGGTTCCGTGGGAGAATGTGTAGGAGATGTGCGAACAGTCTGCAAAAACTTTGCAATCAGCCTAGAATTAACTGATCTGTTGATTGCATATATTTTTTTATTTTTTAACGCAGTTGATGTCTTGATAAGCCACCTACTCTCCAAACATTGATAATTCTAATTTTAAATTTACTTGAGTAAACAATATTTTAAGTGGTGCTTTAGTTTTGTCCACTTAGATTTGCGACGTAAAAGGTTTTTTTTTTTGATTTTGATTTTGATTTTTATACCATTCACATACATAGTGTGAATTGGTATTATCAGTTTGTCTGAAAGTTTGTAACGCATTAAAGGAGCCATCGTAGACCCCATAAAGTATATATATTCTTGATCAGCTCGACAAGACGAGTTGATCTAGCCATGTCCGTTTGTCTGTCTGTCTGGCCGTCTGTCTGTATGTTGTTGTGCATTTTTTGGGCACCAATTTGTATGCTATCCAGTTAAAATTTTGCACATACACTTCTTTTTATTGCAGTTTAATAGAGTATCAAGATTGACCCGCCACGCTCACCGTTTGGGGTAGCCCCCCTTACAAACCAACCGCCCACTTTTGACTTTTTGTAAGAAAAACTTCTTTATTAAAGTCAATATTAGATTGAAATGCAATGTGGTGTCTTTTTATGGTCAGCCGCTTAACATACATATACAAATGGGCGTGTCCCGCTCACTTTTTGAGCTAATTCCCTATAAACCCGCAGTTCACTTTTATGCATTTGTATGGAAAATGTGAATTTCAATTTGAAATTCGATATGGCGGCATCCTACACATCTACTACATCGCTTCATACACATTTACTAGTTGGTGTGTACCACTCAATTTTGGGGTAGCCTCTATTTAAACCCCCACTTTTAAAATTTCGTGTGAATTGTATTAGAGCTTCGGTTCAACCGAAGTTAACGTTTTTTCTTGTTTATTTATAAATTTCTGAATTCCTTAAGTTTTTGTTTATCAATTATAAAGATATAAATAAATAAACAAAAAAAAAAAAATTAATAACTTTGTTTTCATAAAAAACAAAAAAAAAACAAAAAATATCATTTAAAAAAAAAAATAACCTAGACGACGATTGCTTAAGTTTTGGCCAATACTGTACATACTCGTACATAAAAGCGAACATGTTTAAAACAAAAAAAAAAAAAACATAAGTTTAAAACAAGAATTAAATACAAAATTTTTTACGTAATTATTTTTGTTTTTTGTTTGTTTTTTGTTTTTTATATATGATTTTATGCTATACACTATAACATTAACTTGAATTATTGTTAACACAAGCAATTATATAGTTGCATATATAATTAATAATTTCATTTTGGTAGACATATTTTTGACAATCACATTACACACGCACACGCACACGCACACTCAACTTGAAACCCAAAACATAAAAAACTGCAACACACGCCCTAAAATACAAAAAAAAGCAAATTTTTTTGTTGTTTTTTGTTGTTTTTTTTGGAAAATATCAAACAGCAGTTATAATTATAAACAAAAAACAATAACAACAACAACAACAACAACCACTTCCACTTGGAAAATCATTTTAATTTTATGTTTACAAAATAATGAAAGTTAAAGTTTCTTAATATTTGCCTTTTTTTTGTTTTTTTAATTATATATAATTTTTAATTATACTCGACTATCAATGTAATTAGTTGTATTGTGTTTTTTTTTTTTACTATTATAAAATATTTTATTATATTGAATTTTTTTTTGTCTTTTTTTTTGTTTTAAAGCAAATCAGAAATAAAAATTTTAACTATATACATACAAATATACATGAAAAATAATTCACATAAAACTGAACAATTTTTTATATAAACAAAAAAAAAAAAACAAAAATTTGAAGATAACTTTTTATTCCAATCATCTAATAAAACCAAAACTAGAAAAAAAATAAAGAAAATTAAAAAAAAAAATTGAAAATAAGAATTTTTAGAAAATTCTTATACAAAAAAAAAAAAAAACAAAAACAAAAAAACATTAAAAACATAAAATAAATTACAGCAAAAGTAATGAAAACAGTACTAAATCTTTAATGTTACTTTGTATTCATGTATATGTGAACTACTCTTAAAAGAAAGGAAAAACAAAAACAAAAACAAAAAACTAAGAAAAGAAAAGAAAAACCAAAATTATAAACCACAAAAACAACAACAACAACAACAACAACAACAAAAGTGAATGGATATTTTCATAAATTAAAAGAAAAAGAATTATTGTGTTATTATTTAAATAAAAGAACAAAAAAAAAAAAACAAAAAAAAAGAATGCAAAAAACAAAAACTATTTCATTGCAGCGTTGAATGAAGTTGAAACTAAGAGTTAGTTAAGCACCAACCACAATAACAACAACAGGAATGTTAGGCAGCCAAAGCGCATAGAAAGCGCTCTCTCTCTCTCTCTCTCTACTCTCTCTCTGTCTGTCACTAGCACATTTGCTGACGCGTTGTAAGTTGTGCTCGTTCTCTCTCTCTCTCTCTCTCTCTTTCTCTCGCTGTTGCTATTACAACATTGAAACTGTTTCAATTGCTGCGTTTTTTTATACATACGTGAGCTTGGAAATCATATGCACACACACACACACACACACACAGACACACACACAATACTTGCACACATTGACACAGAAAAACAAATGAAACATTTTTTTTTTCTCTCTCACATTCTACGCCCTTCGCTCTCAATGGAACAGACAGATTTTTAAAGCGAATTTGTTCGCTATGCGCTTGCAATGGCATCGCATCGTTATGGCATAATATAAGTACACTGCGCAGCGTTGGTCGTATGCTCTCTAACATTCTCTGACATTCACGTTTTCACACACTGGCGCTCTATATACTCATTTTGTATGCTGTTCTAAAGGTTGCTGTTCACTTGTTATAAATGTCGTCGTTGTTTTTAGTATGTATTTAATACAAAATATGTATGCGCACTTTAAAACAACTTGGACAGCATTTTAGAGTTTTGGAAATAATACTGAATCACACTTGTTAGTCCTCTCTCTATATCTCTATCTCCATCTGTCGCTCTATCTCTCTCTCTCTCTCTCACTCACTCTCTCTCACTCTGCGACAACACTATTTCAAACATATGTACATATGTACATTTCGCACACAAATGGCTACTGTACTGTAGAACTAACGCTCGACAACATAACGCTCAGCATAAAATATTTAAATACGAAGTAACTATAGACGAAAGATCGTGTGTGTTCAATTCAATGCCATCTGTCATTTGTAGTTACATCTAGTATAGATTTGTAGGAAATGGTGAAACCATAAAATTTAAAATATGTACTTAAGTTATACGATGAAAAATATTTAATGCTATTTAAAGTAATCAACGAATTAAAAATTTCAGCTTTAGAAACAGCGTTATAGCAAAAGGTTTAACATTTATGATTCCGTATAACTAGGGTAGGCAATATTGAAATTCACACGGGTGTTACACTACCAATACGTTCCATATACGCGCTAAAATCCATTGATGCTCCACTGATGTTCTATTGCTCGCTATATCTTACACTGTAACTTTATCTTACTGTCTTTCGCTATCTCTATCTCTATCTCTATCTCTCTGTCTGTCTATATATATATATATATATATATATAGATAATAATATAATATATATATATATATATATATATATATATATATATATATATATATAAAAAAAAAAAAAAAAAAAATAATATATATATATATATATATATATATATATATATATATATATATATATATATATATATATATACATATATATCTCTCTCTCTCTCTCTCTCTTTGTGCCAATCTACACGAAAATCAAATTTAATTATAACATTAAGAATGAAAGCTTATTAAAAAAAAAAAAAAAAAAATTAAAAATCAATAGCAAAAATCGTTTATAACCAAATCCAAAACCAAACGAAAAATTCCAGGAAATTCACCCAAGAAACTGTTTCCATGCCATCTATGCGGTAAGCTACTCTGCTCGAAAGCCTCACTCAAACGACATATTGCCGACAAACATGCCGTACGCCAAGAGGAATATCGCTGCATCATCTGCGAGCGAGTCTACTGTTCACGCAACTCGCTAATGACGCACATTTATACCTATCACAAGTCAAGACCAGGCGAAATGGAAATGAAAGATATTAAGCTTTATAATCAATTTAATTCGACAATCTGAGACGACGCAAAATGTGGTACAACTTTGATGACAATGCCGACAATGACGGACAATAGCAATAAAATCAATCGACACAAAGTTGCGTACTATCAACATCAAAATCATAATCAAGCACAACAACAATTTGACCAATACCCACAACAACAACCACAACAACAACAATTTACACTTTCTTATGAACAAAAACGACAACATTATGAACAAAATATGTTTAATGAGCAATATCAACAGCAATTGATACAACAACGACAAATAATGACATTGTACGACTATTATTTATATCATCGAACAAGTTTATCATCAACAACAACGACAACAACAACAGCAACAGCAACAGCAACAGCAACAACAACAAATCATGCTGCTGCTGTTGCTGTTGCTGCTGCGGCTACTACATGCTCAACAACAACTAAAAATACTACAACACTTTATACACCAACAACAACAACAACAACAACAACTGCAACTGCAACTACAAAAACTTAAAGCAATGCCATACATTAGTGATATATACATTTACATACATATATTTATTTAACAAAACAAAAAAAAAAAACAAAACTAAAAAACGAAAAACAAATATATAGTATATATATAAAATGTATATGAGACAACCTCGAACCTCGGAAACTCAAACTAGATACATACGCAAAAGACATAAGTTAGTATTAGAATTATATACATACATATATATATATATATATATATATATATAGTACTAGTAGTAGTAGTAGTATAGTAGTTACCTTGGACTCTCTATATACACATACATACATTTACGCGCCTACTTATTGTTAAATACATAGTTAAGTACATACACATACTAAGTACTATGTATAACTTGTTAGACTTTCCTTTTTTTACGCTAGTACTCTCCACATGGACCATAATGCATCTCTCGTGGCCTTCTCGATACCTCATAAACGTACTTGTAGTCAATTTTATACACTAAATGAAAACAAAAACAAAAAAAAAACTTTAAGAAAATATATAGAAAGAAAGTTAGAAAGAAAGAAAGAGGGACGCTGAAAACTAAAACTATTTATTATGGACGAAAAGTATTGTAACTATTTTAAACTTTATAACTTAACACGCTCTAACTGTTGACTATAATATTGATAATGACGAATCGAACAAGTTGCCTTCTCTAACGTGTACTCTCTTAATGCAAACATACAAACCTACATACATACATACATACAAGTATGTGCTTTCTTCCACAAAACTAAAAAAAAAAAAACTAAACAAAAAAATTTTTAAGTATTTTACACTAAACACAAAAAAAAAAAAAGAAAAGAAAAGAAAAGAAAAAGAAAACAACTATATTTTAAAATTAAATAAAAAGAAAAACTAAACGTAGTAGTTACATATTGCCAATAAGAAAACTTGTGATTAGCTCTGTAAATGTTGCATCGAATGGCAGAGTTGCGTCAGCTAATATAAGTGAATGGCAAAAGAAGAAAAAGCAGCAGAAGTGGAGGCAAACTCTCCCATACACAAACACAGACAACTGAAACGGATGCAATAAGTTACTCGACTCGCTCGCTCGCTCGCTCGTTCGCTCGTTCGCTCACTCACACGCTTTCGCTGCCTAAACTGACACTCAAGAGACCTGAGCTGAGACATCGTAAGGATCGTTCAGTCTTGAATCGTTAACGGTTTGAGAGTGTTGAACAAAAAAACACAAATGCTGAAGGTTAGCTTAATAAAAAAAAAAAAAAAAATAAATAAAAAAACAAAAATATTCTCTATCTACTGCAACAACAAATTTTTGTTGATTTGATAGCATTCGTAGTAGTTAGTTCACTGAATACTCTATTTGAAAAATCTATATAAATAAATATCGTATATATATATATAATTCACTCCCGCTCGTTCGCTCGCTCGCTCTCTCTGTCTCTTTCTCTTGACTGTCACACTGTCACTTGAGTAATAATTGTCACTCTCTCTCTCTCTCTCTCTCTCTCTCACACACTTTCTCATACACAAACGCAAATGCGTTGCAATTAAAAATAGCTTGTTCGTTCAGCTCACTATATATATATATATATATATATATATATCTTACTCTTTCGCTGGCTAACTGGCTATCTCTCTTTCGATTTCTCGTAGACTTGTAGCACCTGCTACAAAAATATTGTATTATAAGTTTAACAATCTTAACTCAATACTCATGTATAAAGCAAACACATATGGAAATATTATATTTCGCTATAAGTCTATCTCTCTCTCTCTCTCTATATATATATATATATATATATATATATATATATATATATATATATATATATATATATATATATATATATATATATATATATATATATATATATATATATATATATATATATATATATATATATCATATATATATCTATACCTATCTTACACTTTCTTGCTCAACTAATCATTTAGCAAAAATTTTTATGCTCTCAAGTTGAGTACTCATTTTTTTTATGCTCAGCTCGGCGTTGCTCTCAATAGAAGAGTTACTTCTCTCTTTCTCTCTTTCTCTCTCTTTCTCTCGCTTACTCTCTTTGTTCTCTCTCTCTCTCTCTCTCTTATCTCGTACGTTCGCTCTAGTTGTAGTTGCTTTGGTAAATGCCCATTACTCTCTTGCTTTCTATTACTTGAACACTCTTACTCTCGCTCTCAAATTCTCAACGTAGTTTCTCTATTAGAGAGAAATTTGTATAAAGGCATTTGTATAAAAAAAACAAAAACTGCGCACATTCATAATCTACAAAATGAAGTTAAATTACTTCGAAAATACATACTTTGCTCTATAACTCAACTGCTCTACTGCTATTTAAATATTGTACAAGTTTATATATATTTACATATATATGTATGTATAAATATATACAACTCAATTAGTATACCCACTATCTCTAACTCTCTCTTTCTCTCTCTTTCTCACTTTGTTTGGTAATACTTAAGTTTTAAGTCTTATTATATGGGTTCGAATTTTTGCGTCATAGTAAGACATGTGAACGCTCTCTTTCTCTCTGTCTAATACTCGAGTTTTTTTTTTTTGTTATTCGCAATTTTACATGCGTTCTGTCTCTTTTTCGCTTTCTCTCGTTGTACTACATACATACACATACTCATAGTAGTAGAGTTTATACATATGTATGTGTCTGTTTCTTACAACGCGCGAGTTATAAGGAGACAGCATTAAAATGTAGAGAAGAAGAAGAAGAACAAGAAGAGAAGAAGAAGAAGAAGAAAATAAAAGAGACAGATATGCATTACCTTGCTGTGTTTGGTATATTTTCTTTTTTGCTGCTGCTGCTGCTGACACTCTATATTTATCTCTTTCTCCCGTGCTATACTTCGTTATTCCTCACACAAAAAGAGTAAAACACACGCACACACTAGCGCCAACGCTCTCGCGCGCGCTTGATCTCTCGTTCTTGTTCTCTTACACACTCTCTCTCTCTCTCTCTCTCTGTCTGTCTGTCTCTTTCTCCAACTATCTCTCTGTCTCCTCTCTACAGAGTAGATAACACCTTTTTTTTTAACTTGGTAAGTCTCTCGCTAACTTAAAAACTTTTGCTTACAAACGATTCGAAAAATCGCAAATACGGCTCATCTAAAAAATAAATAAATTATAAATTTTTTTTTGGTTATTTTTTTTAAATATATATATAAAAAAAAAACAATTATTTTTATATAGTATACCTATTCACAAAAAATAATAATAATAATAATAATAATGGAAAAAAAAGAAGAATTCTATCAAAAATTTTGTGTTATCATTTTTATTCATTTTGTTAATATAATTCATCATAAGTTCTTTCATTTTCTCTCTCGTTTTTTCATGGTTTTTGATATGCTTTGAGTTTTTGCTTTTGGCTTACATACTTATTGACTTGGCGTGCATGGCTTGCATGCATTGCTTACATACATACATAGTCGCACTGAAGCATGCAAGCAAGCAGAAGCAAGCATTTTAAAGCTGTTTGCCTCTATTTCTGCTTGATTGTTTGTTTGTAGATAGTACTACTCTACACACATATGGTCTAGTACTCTGCAGCTTTAACAATTAGCACGCTTATTTCTATAATTTTTCGGCTTCTCACACGTAACTATATTGCATGCATCTGTAATTTATGCTAAGAATGTATGTATTATGTAACCATTATTTGCATGTATGCATGTACAATGTATTTAATTAATTTATTTTTATTATTAGATTTTAATTTTTTATTTGAAATGTACATAATTTTTAATCTGTATATACATACATCTATGTACATTGTATAGTAGTAAAAACAAAGAAAACCAGTTGGAAAATATATATATTTGCAAACGATTATGCTTCATTGCGTCTCTGTCTTGCAAATCGAAGCAAAGCAGCTTTAAAATTATTGCCAATTTAAATAAAAAAAATTAGTAGTTTTTACAACTTAAGACTTTTAAACTGTCCTTAAACGCTTTAAAGATTTACATATTCTCCGAAATATACAAATTATAAATTCCTTTCTTAGCGCGTCTAATCTAAAAAAAAAAAAAAAAAAAAAAATTATATAATCTATACATAAATATAGCTTCATTTTTTTTTTTTTTTTTTGTTTTTTATGTAGTAAATTTCAAAGAGATACAAAAACAATTTATTTTTTATGCAAATGTATGATCAAATCTTTAGCTACTGCGGATTTCAATATACGCAATATAGTATATTTCAATATACGAACCACATCGGCCTTTTTATATACGCAGATTTGTTAATTCAAAACTCTAATAACATTGATAGACACTTGAGACTTGTAGTAGATGCATTTACTACTCAACTTTCTATTAGCTAAGCTTGCTATTAGCAACGAATCTTCGTTGGCTTAAAAATTGCTGAGAGAAAAACAATAAAAAAAATAAAAAAATTATCGTTTCAGTAATTAACTTCAGTTAAATAAAAATAACATAAATGCTTTTCTTATACGTTGCAGTCCAAGATTTAATACAGCGTACGCTTTTTATAGTTAGTACCTGTCTCTAGTTAAACCGCTATCTACTTCGAATAAAAAAAAAAAAGATGCTCATGCATTTTTATTGTATAATTTCTGAAGCAGATTGATTTAATTGTTTATGTTTAACTCAGCAATTTGTAATAAATAACTTAATTTCAATTTAAACATACCAACAAAATGTAAAACATTTGTTCACAACTTCAAGCAGCAAAATCAAATTCAAAGTTTCCTGATGATTGATGTTTCTGTATGCGAACTCATGTTCACAGCGTTCAAAACTATACAAGCGTCATCTATAGTGGTTCAAGTTGCGAAAGTTTATATAATTTGGCTACTCTGATAGCTGGCAACAAACCACTAGTGCAGATGTCAAGTTCAGCACTTAAAACTATACGCAATTTGAGATCGGTTCCAAACTGAATTTTTCAAATACGCTGTCTCATAATTTCAATGTAATACATCAGAATTCGTGTGAAAACCATTTGAACTACTACTAGTAGTGTTGGTTGGATTTTATAAATCTGTTTTTTAAATAGTGCGCACAATTAAAATTTTATAGCTACTTTAATGCACCAGAAGACAAGTTCAACCATTTTGCAGAAATGCTGAAAGTAGCCTAGAATTGATTAACATGTTTGATTAACATAAAGTTGGATTTTGTATCTTTTCAAAATTAATTAAAATGCTTTGCCTACACTTCAACGCCAATGCCACCCACACCTACAACTTCTATCTAAATTGTTGCAGCAACAGCAACAGCAACAGCGGCAGCAATTATTCCTAGTAATGTTGCTGTTTGCAGTTGCTGGCTCTGCTGAAGAACTTTATTCTATTTTAACTTGCGTTTACTTTACTTTTAACTCATTTCAAAATGTACAATTTTTTTCACTTTTAACTTGCACTTTTGTTTAATTTTCAATTACCAAAAAAAAAAAGAAAAAAAAACAACAACAACAACAACTATATTTCTAGACTAGTTTAGTTAAAAAATAAATATTTAATTCTTAATTTTGAATTACACTAATCTATTGTTATTTCTATTCCCCTCCAATGCATTTCTTTGCACACTTTGAAAACGTACAGGATCACACAGCGTCATACGCTCCGCAGCTACCTCGCCCACCAGTTCTACCTCATCACCGCCGTCGCCGCCCACCTCGCTGACATCACCCACCGGCATGAAAATGGGCAGCGCAGCATTAAATGCAGCTGCCAGTAAATGCGTTGGACTTGTTTACAATCTGCATGCCTCACCGCCACGTCCTTGTAGCGTTGGCAGCAGTGGCAACGGTAACGGCAATGGCAATGGCAATGGCAATGGCAATGGCATTGGCAATATCTCAAACGGTTCCAACAATACGAATAATTGCGGCTCAAATAGCAGTGCTGGAGCTGGTGGTGGCGGCGTTGGCGGCGTCGGTATTAGCATATTATCCAACAGCACAACAAATAATGCAGCACCGCCACAATTGCCATTACGAATGCCACCACCGACAAGCGGTGGCATCAATGAACCACAAGAGTGTCCCTATTGTCGTCGCACTTTCTCTTGTTATTATTCGCTGAAGCGTCACTTTCAGGACAAGCATGAACAATCTGATACGCTCTATGTATGCGAATTCTGTCATCGACGCTATCGCACCAAAAACTCACTGACAACGCACAAGAGTCTGCAGCATCGCGGCTCGAGCGGCATGCTTAAGCGTCTGCTAAAAACGTCGGCCATCAAGCACGGCTTAGTGGCGCATCATGCACATCCGCACTCACATGCGCATACGCACCATCATCATCATGCGCTGACGCATCCACGTCCAACAAGTTTGTTCGATTTCGCCAGCGATTTGGGACAACCACCGCCGGGCATACAATAGGATCTAAGATGGAATGCTATTTTTTAGAGAATTAACGCATGCAATGCAGCAATGGCATCATCACAATGCCATTGCTACGCTGCCAGCGAGCACCAGCTACAATACTTTGCCGCAATTATAAGCGCCGGGGTTGCAGTCGTAGTCAGGATTAATGTCACAGACGTCAATGCACAGTACTACATACGCTCGCCCCGTCTGCGTGTATCTAAAATTTTAATATAAGTTGCTTTTTTGTTTTAGTCAGTAATTAATATTCTATTCTATTTTTTTTCTAATGTTTTATTTGTTTTATAATTGTTTGTGCTACTTACATACATATATATATATATATATATATATATATATATATATATATATATATATATATATATATATATATATATTTTTTTTTAATTATAATGCTTAAATATGCATACATATGCATAGGCTTAGAACGTTCTCATATGCAACTAAATTAAATGCAGCAGCAGTGAAAAACAAAACAAACAAAAAAAACTAAAAACATAAAATTAAATAAAATGAAACAGAATCAATTAAAAAACAGAAGCAATGTGCAATATACTATGTATCTAAAATTGAAGTTCATGTAATGTAACTGCAACAGAACGTTTTAGATTAGCATATACATATGTATCTATTGTAGCAGAGACAGACAGACAGACAGACAGACAGACAGACAGACAGACAGACAGAGAGAGAGAACGGAAGTAAAGCTTAGTCTTGTGTAAATATTCTCGCTCTCGCTAAGCCATGTTTAGTTTTTTAGAACAGCTATGCACACCCGTATACTAAACAATAAGTTTTTTTTTTTTTTTTTAAATACTTTAATTAGCGCTTAATTATTTAATTAACTCATTTATATGAATTTAAGTTATATGCATTCATATATGCTAAAACAAAAACAAAAAAATGAAACAAAACGGGATGAGAGTGAAGGACTTAAAACAAAGTTTTTTAATTAAAGAAAAGATTTGCAAGAAAAGCAAGAAAAGAACATACATACAAACATAGTACATAAAATGTATAACAGCAGACAAGTCGAGCGGGAGAGCAAATAAGCGAAATAACAATATGAGCGTAAATTTGAATTTAACGGCACATATCATGGCGTATACGCAACAAGAACAAACAAAACAAAACAAAACAAATGAACGGACGCAAAATTAAAAAAAGTAAGACAAAAACAAAAAACAAAAAACAAACTCATGTATTATTACGCGCTCTCTCACACGCTAACGCTCTTTCACATGTTGTCTCGCGCTTGCGTATGCATTTAAATAGCGCACACATTGCTTGCTGTTCTTTTCAACAAATACAATATTTCTTTACGAATGTCTCGATTTTTGCTTTTGCTTTTGCTTTTCTTTACTTTACTTTACTGCTTTGCTTAAGTTAGAATTTATATAAATAAATAAATAATTAAATAAATAAATATATATATATATATATATATATATATATATATATATATATATATATATATATATATATATATATATATATATATATATATATATATATATATATATATATATATATATATATATATATATATATTTTAAATTATAAACATTTGTGCTTTAATTGTTTAAAATTTAAATTAATTTGACACACAAACACACACAAATGAAAATTCTCTAAAAAATCAAATTCCACAAAAAAATTATGCAAACAAAAACGCAAAAAACAAAAACAAATTTAAGAAATCAATTCTAAAACAAAAATATTTCGCGAGGTTTCGCAAAAACGTTAAATTAACAAAAAAATTAACAAAAAAACAAAAATATCTAAAATAAAATGATATGAAAATAATTATTATATATAAATACATATATTAATAGATTTGTAAGCAAAACAAAACAAACATTTTTTTTCTATTGTATAATTATATAAATGTATAAAATTAATATTACAACAAATTACAAAAACACAAAAGAACATATTATCAGGGATAATATCAAGTAGCAAGTCCTTTTTCTATAAATATACATACATATACACATACATATATATATATATATATATATATATATATATATATATATATATATATATATATATATATATATATATATATATATATATATATATATATATATATATATATATATATATATATATATATATATATATCTCTATATATATATATATATATATATATATATATATATACAAATACATATATTAATTAATTAATTATACAAAAACAAAAAGAAAAAGAAAAACATATACGCATACAAACATACCTCTATATACAATATGTATAGATTAATATATAGAGCAAACAAAATATGTAATTTTTTTTTTTTTTTTTATATACTACATATATAGAAATTAATTTTCAATGACAAAAGGTAAAAAGCAGGAAATGTATTTAACAAAATGTTGTAACAAAAATGTAAACAATATATATTGCGCTAAATATTTGTTTTTTGTTTTTTTTTTCATTTTTGCCAAAACTTAAAAAAGAAAACAAAAACTTTAAGAGTAAAAAATGATACAAACAACACTCAGTGATTTTTCACCAGCGAAGTACAAAAAGCAAACAAAAATAAAGTAAAACAAAACTAAATTGCGGATATAAATCAAATCATATATGAAAAATGAAAAATTCACTAAGAAAAGTTTACAAAATTAGCAAGAAACAATTGCACAAGTTAGTTATATCTATAAATGAAGCATAATAAAATATATAGATTTTTTTTTTCTTTCTCCAAATGCATTAATTCAAAAAAATTGTGAAATTGTATATATTTACATATTATATTTACTAAATAATAATTATAATAATAATAATAATATATTTTATTTGTTTTTTTTTTTCGAAATGCAAAAATCAGGCAAACTGTAAACGAAACGCATTTAAAAAAGAGAATATAAATCAAATGTTGTAAACTAAATTAAAACAAAACAAAACAAGAAAACAAGAAAAACAAGAAGAAAAATAAAAATATTACGAAATAAGCGTGCAAACATTTTTGAACACAGTGTAAACAAAGTAAGAAAAACAAAAAAAAAAAAAAAAAAACGCAACAAGTCGAAAACAAATTCCAAATTGTTATTATGTCTCCCAACATATCTGTAAAATGTCTCAGGAATTTTTAAACTTATAACAATTACAAGATGCTGAATACTACCGGCATACTTGCATTTATTATAAAAGCTGAAGCTGCATACTGATATGCATATGATCTATAGACATTTTTTAAAACAGAAGTCGAAAAGGTTACAAAGAAGAAGAAGAAGAAGAAAACACACACACACACACACACACACACACACTCACACACAAAAACAAAAAAGCACAAAAATGTGCTTAGCAGTGCTAGTGAAAGGGTACATAGGTCAACGTTTTATTAAATATAATTAAAAAGTATTAAAACTGCACTAAAATTAACAACAACAAAAAAATTAATTATTTGATGAGTTAATCTAACTGGAAAAAAAAAAATTTGTAAAATTTTATTAAAAAGAAAACTGATAAAGCTGATATTAACAAAACAGAATATAGTACATACATAAGCATAACATCAAATTCGTCTTAAGTTTCAGTAATTCGTGTAAAATTCGTTTAAATTCAAGGTATTGGAGCAACTTCGAGTAATATGCTTATAATCGAGTCATATATATGTATATTCGAGTAATATGTTTATATTCGAGTGTTATAAGTATATTCGAGTTATATCCGTACATACGAGTAATATGAGTATATTCGAGTCATATCCGTATATTCGAGTAATATGTTTATATTCGAGTCATATGAGTATATTCGAGTAATATGATTATATTCGAGTAATATGATTATATTCGATTCATATCCGTTTATTCGAGTAATATGAGTATAATCGACTCATATGAGTATATTCGAGTAATATGAGTATATTCGAGTAATATGAGTATATTCGAGTAATATCCTTCTATTCGAGAAAAGGCCCTACAATTTTATTATTTATACACAATAATAATTTACACTGCTGGTCAATAGGTTAGACGCACCCACTTACTTGCATTAGAATTTATTTTATAACTTTTATTTTGAAAACAATTGAAAAAAAAAAGTTGATATGCAAAAACCACCTTGGTTATTCAATGATTCTTCTTCAAGTAATAACTTCATGTATATTAGGTCCATCATAGCATGCTATTGACGATGGACCTTTCCCCCTTCATATATGTACTTTCCGTGTAAGCCATCCCCAAACATTTTCAATTACGTTAAGGTCTGCAGAATATGGTGGCCAAGTCATGATATTAACGTTTTGTCTCGAAACAAACGACTTTACTACACGAGCGTTATGAATAGAGGAGCATAAGCTTGTTGAAAACGGTGATCCATGCGATTGGTCTCCGAAGAGATCATTTAGTTTTGTAAATACGGACTCCAATAATGTTTTGAATCACTCACCGTTCATCTTCCGATCAATAAAAATTACAACAATTGTTCCATAAAACGTGATGGCACCCCACCACACCATGACTCCAGCTCATCTTTTCGCAAACCATGAAAATAGTATTGAAAGCCATCTAAATTGAAACGTTTTTCAACAGTAAAGACAACCGAACACCAATCATTAAGTCGAATGTCAGATTGCACAGTCCACATCATGTATTCTCACGCATATTGAAGCCGTTTTTCTTTGCGTATACTAGCATACAGAGTTGGTTTTTTCTTGATTTTTATGCGCTTAAGATGTTCTGCATTTCTGATTGCACGCTGAACAGTTGAAAGGCTTGCGTTTAACACCGGCTAATTTCTTAATCTTAGCTGTTGTCTTTGTCGAATTGGAAGCAATTCGAACAATTTTACGTACTGCTTGGGCAGTTAGTAATTTTTGACGCACTTTGAAGTGTTCTCTATATACCTCCCGATCTTCAAAATATCTGTCAACAGTTTATCTGCGCTTTGGCAATATTTCGATTCGATTCGAGTTCTTGTGTGAGTAGCAGTGGAAGAAGTCTATTGTTTGACGTTCCAATAAGCGCAATACAGTAGCTTTTCCCATTTTTTCTTCGTATATTGCTCGTAAACAATTGTTTTCTTAATTTTTAGTTTTGATTTGATCAAAATAAGTGCAACTTTGAAACGTGAAGTGCGTCTATTTCAATGAGCAACCGAAAGTTCAAGTGTTTGCATACAAATTTCTACTTAGAGTCTTCGAATGCATAGTTATGCTTTTTTTTTGGCAAATCAACTAACTAATATGAGCAGAAGTTTTTCGAACAAGTTACGAACTTTAATATAAGAAACATATTTTGGAGTACTACTTAATACATGCCTGATAGTAAATAGAGCAGCAGTGTACTATATATTTTCAAATAAACCAAAGAAAGAACAACAACAACAACAACAATAACAACAACACAATATCTTAGTGACAAAATCAAATTTTGCAATAGTTTAAATGCTTAATTGAATTTTAATGCAGTTTCTCTAAACTTTAAATAACTTTTACATAACTCACTTAAAAAATTGATGCTTTTTGAAAGTTTTAAAGCAGTTAAACACAAAATTGTTTGCTTGATTTTTAAAAGCGTTTACTTATGCACCTGGCGCCTGCACTCGTCAAAATAATTAATTACAATATAATACATATAAGAACAGTGAAGCCGCCATATCTACTTCAAAACTTAGGTATACCATGCTAAACCAACAAACAAACATACAAACAAACAAACAAACAAACGGACGGACAAAAAAACAAAATATTTAAAAATAATAATTAATAATTTTAGATTGCATACAAATGAAACCAGTGAAAATGTAAGTCAGTATGGAAATAGTTAATATAGACATTGGTCTACACTGACGACTATTTTTGTGACTTCCGAAACCATGATTCGTTAGAGTATTATGTGTGCCATGCGTATATACTACATAAATATATAGTATAAAAAAGGGAAAAAAAAGCAAACAAATAATATAATAATACAAAAAAAAACAAAATAACAACAAAAAAAAAAACAAAAAAAAAAACAAAACAACAACTAAAGCAAGTTACAACAATCAAATTATAGTACTACTATAAATAAATAACGAAACGATTTTTATACAACAGCTTACTCTACATACATACATACATACATACATTCATGCATACATATAAATAATAATTGTATAAAGTGTATTCCATCCAGAACTCAGATAAACAAACTGTATCAGGAACGCCAGGATGGCAGGCGATAGTGAAGACAAAGAAAAACACAAACAAACACAAACAAACGCAAACAAACACAAACAAACACAAACAGACACAAACAAACACAAAAAACACAAACAAACACAAATAGACACAAACAAACACAAACAAACACAAAAAACACAAACAAACACAAAAAAAAAAAACAAAAACAATTGACAAAAAGTTCAATTATTACCTCAACAGCAGTGTGTGTATGCTTTGCTTGTGCTTTGTCGGTGGGTGGTGTGGTGGGCGTTGTTGTTGGTTTTTTTTTCTGTTGTTTTTTTTTTTTTTTTGGGCGTGGTTCGTTCTCTCTCTGACGCTATTAGAATGAAGAAGCACAAGCGAAATAATTTTTACTCTCTCTAACGCTCTACCTCTTTCTATATAAATACATACATATATGTATAGTATATAGTATATATATATATATATATATATATATATATATATATATATATATATATATATATATATATATATATATATATATATATATATATATATATATATATATATATATATATATATATATATATATATATATAGAGAGAGAGAGAGAGAGAGAGAGAGAGAGAGAGAGAGGGTGATATATATATATATATATATATATATATATATATATATATATATATATATATATATATATATATATATATATATATATATATATATATATATATATATATATATATATATATATATATATATATATATATAGATATATATATATATATATATATATATATATATATATATATATATATATAAACAATAATTTTTTTTTTTATACTTACTTAAAATTAGAGTTTTGGCTTAGGTTTAAGTGCGTTTTTTTTTTTTAAATATATTTTTTAATAATTATTTTATTTACTTTGTATGTGACTCTTATTTTTATTTTATTTACATAATTTGTTAAGTGATTATTAGTTTTTAATGAAAAGAATCATGTGTTTTTTTTTTCTCTCAATCAAATAATTTCTTTTTTTTTTTTTTGTGGAAATTAAATTAATTAACTGTAGTCTATGATTTCTCGTTTCGAATGTTCCGAATGTCGTCAAATCGCAAAAAATAATGCAAATGCAAAGACAAACTGTGATCTTTTTCTTTTGGAAAAAAAAAAACAAAATACAAAATTACGAAATTCTCGTTTTGGCTGTTAAAATTATTTTGTACAAAATAAAAATTTTATTATTTTATTTAACGTTTTACCTTTTTTTTTTTTTTAAATTTGTATACAAAATTTTAGTTTAGGTTTAAAAATCTCAGGAAATATAAAATAAAAGAAAAGAAAAGCATTTATTTTTGTATTATTTTTTACGTATATTCAAAATTTTGTATTGTTTTTAAAAATTAATGTCGTTTTTTTTTTGTTTTTTTTTTAATGAAAATAATGAAAACTACAACAAAATTGTAATAAATTATAATAATAATAATAATGGATAACAACAAAAAAATAATAAATAAATTTAATAAAAGTAGAAAAATGTTTTTTTTCTTGTTTTTTTTTTTTTTTTTTAATGCAACCAATTTTTATAATTTTGTAGTATTTTTTATATACCATTCACACAATTTAATATAATAATTTTAATGTGCTAAACGTTTAAATCCTAAGACGCAGTTTCGAAGAAAATACATTAAACTAGCACATAAACAAGGTTTCACCTTACGATTTGAAGAGTTTATATATGCAATCAACAATTTCAGCTAGCAAAAGGCTAGAGATTTCAAACGGTCTAAAAGAGATTTCTGTGACACAAATGGGCGTGTCGCGCTCACTTTTTGAGGTAGTCCCATATAAACCCACAGCGCACTTTTATGCATTTGTATGGAAAACGTCAATATCATCTTGAAATTCGATATGGCGGCATCTTACACATCTACTACATCGCTTCATACACATCTACTAGTGGGCGTGTACCATCCATATTTAAGGGTAGCCCCTACTTTTATGTTTTACAATACGATTTAAAACTTTGTGTGAATGTTATAAGAGCTTCGGTTCAACCGAAGTTAAACTTTTCTCTTGTTTTTTTTTTATATACTTTTTTTTTTTATTATTTTTTATTATAATATATTCTATATATATATTTTATTTTTCGCTTAATTGCTTAGTTTCAAGCTATAATGGCGTCGCTAGTTGTATGAATGCATGAATGAAGTTTTTAAATTGCCCAACAAAAGAAAAGAAAAGAAAAAAAAACAAAAAGGAAAAGGAAAACAAATAAACAGTGCAGCGAAAACACCAGAAGATACCTACATACATAGTATATATATATTTAAACACCGCACAAATAAATCTCAGAGACAATTTTACTAGAAAATAGAAGAAGAAGAAGAAGAAGAGCTACAAAATATACATAGAATTGCAGCATTTAAACAAAAACAATTGCACAAATTATCTAATTTAGTAATTAAAAATTAAAAAAGAATCTATATATATATATATATATATATATATATATATATATATATATATATATATATATATATATATATATATATATATATATATATATATATATATATATATATATATATATATATATATATATATATATATATATATATATATATATATATATATATATATATATATATATATATATATATATATATATATATATATATATATACATAGCTGCTAGTTGTAAATTTAACAAATGAATTATCATTAAAAACAAAAACATAAAAAAAAATATATATATATATATATATAAATTAAAAATATAAATAAAACATGCGCATGAAAAACAGACTCAAAGCGCATTCTAATAAACTGCATTCAAAAGAACACCCTTAAAAATGCTTTTTAACAAAATAATTTCTTCACATTGTTAAAACAAATTTCAAAATTCTAAAAACAAAAATACATTTTTTTTTTTTGAAAACAAAATGCAACACTGTGTAACGCATATCAAGAAACAAAAAAACAAAAATAAAAATTATAATAAAAAAAAAAAAATCACAAAAACAAAAAATTAAATGAAAATTTAAGCAAACAAAATTAGTTAATTGAGGCGGGTTATTTAGTCAAAATTCTATAAAATAATTAAAAGAAAACTAATTCGAGTAAAGAAAGAAAGAAGAAGAAGAGAGAAAAAACACAAAAGCATATTTCGAAACTAAAAACTCTGTTTTAATAATAATTTTTATTTTAGTTTTAGTTTATTTTTTTTTAATCTTTTTAGTTTTTATTTTGTTTTTGTTTTTTGGATATTCAAAACAAAAATCTGTGATTAACTACAAAATTTAAATTTTAAAATATAATTATATAGCGGAAAATGAGAAATTATACATTTTAAAAATTAATAAAAGCTAAACGAAAAAAAAAACAAAAAAAAAAAACAAAAATATAAAAAATAAAAGTTTCAACTCAAAATTTTCGCTACGACTCTTTGAATTTTTTTTTTTTAATGTCAAGCAACTATTTAAATTAATTCTAAATTAAAAAAAAAAAAACCAAAATGAATAAATAAAATTATAAAACAAAATAAAAAAAAAACAAAAAAGAATTAAAACATATTGTGCTAAAAGTGAAATCGTGTTGTTAATGTTACAGTTGCATTTTATGAACGAACTTTATATTCGGCTTAATTCAGATTAAAAAAACAAAACAAAACAAAAAAAAAAAAACAAAACACAAAAAGACAGACGGACAGACGAACGAAAGACAGACAGACAGGCAGACAGACGGACAGATATTCTTACAGACGAACAGACCGGCGGACAGACAGACAGATATACAGATAGAGAGACAGAGAGACATACAGACAGACAGACAGACAGACAGACAGACAGACAGACAGACACAACAAAACCATAAATTTGTTTTAACATTGTAACAGAGATATCAATACACAAACAGATTACTATTAAATAAAATTTTATATGTATACTAGTTATATCTAATAGTAATACGAAAATATAAAAACAAAAAAAAAAAAAAAGCCACAAGCAAAACAATGAACGATGCCAACAATTTTTTTGTAGTTGTATGTTTAGTTTTCTCTTTTTTTTCTAGATTAAATAATAATAATAATAATAATATTAACTTTGATAACTTCAAAAGTCCGAATTTATAAAACAAAAAAAAAAAAAAAAGAGAAAATAATAATAATAAAAAGAAAAATGAAATAAATAAATAATTTAATATTAAAAAACAGAAAAATAAGCTACAAAAACTAAGCAAAACTTGTAAGAATATATTCAAAACATATTTAATTATTTATTTAAAACTTTGTAAATGTGTGCTTATAAACAAAGTTGTCAACCAACAGTTTAAAACTTAACGAAGAAGCTCTCGAACGGTTCGAAAACAACTGAAAAATGCATACCCACATAGCTACTTAAAAGCAGCATAATCCGATCTGATCTGAATTGTGTTGTATATACAAGTACATATATACATAGTTAGTGTGCAACATTTAAGTTTTCTAAATAAGCAGTTTAAAAACAAAAACAAAAACAAAAACAAGAACAAGAACAAAAACAAGAACAAAACAAAAAACAATAATTCAATAGTGTCCAAACAAACTCCGAATAAAGTAAGAGCAGTAAATAGTATCAGAAGAAGCTATACGCGAAGAATGAGACAAAGAATTTGAAGTGAGACAGCAGTAAAATAAAACGCATCATCATGCTTAATATAATGACGATGCTGATGATGATGATGATGGCAAACCAATACAATTACGATAAATTATATGTATACAGAGTAATGAAAAATTATAAATAAAACATTTTAAAAATTTCAACTTATTTGTTTTAATACAATGTACTATAGTGGATAGTGTGCACAGTGGGCGATTTGGCTAATCTAGCGTAACGAAAATAATTACTCAAAAAAAAAAAAAAAAAACAAACAAAAAAACAAAACAAGAAAAAACGTTAACTTCGATTGAACCGAAGCTCTAATACCATTCACACGAAACTTTAAATAGTATTGTAAAACATAAAAGTGGGGGTTTAAATATAGGGGCTACCCCAAAAGTTGGGTGGTACACGCTCACTAGTAGATGTGTATGAAGCGATGTAGTAGATGTGCAAGATGCCGACATATCGAATTATATGTTGAAATTCACATTTTCCATAAAAATGCATAAAAGTGCGCTGTGGGTTTATATGGGACTACCTCAAAAAGTGAGCGGGACACGCCCATTTGTGTACGTATATGAAGCGGTTGTCCATTAAAATCCACAAAATCAAATTTCAAGCTAATATTGATCTAAATGAAGGATTTTTTCATAAAAAAAAAACACACACATACAAAATTGCACAGTGGGTTTGTATGGGAGCTACCACAAATAGTGGGCGTGCCATGCCCAATTGTCTATGTATGTTAAGCGGCTGTCGCTGAAAAGGCACCATATCGTATTTCAACCTAATATTGTTTTTCATAAAAAAGTTTTTCTTACAAAAAGTCAAAAGTGGGCAGTAGGTTTGTATGGGAGCTAGCCCAAATAATGAGCGGGTCCCAACCATGAGCTAGCCCAAATAATGGGCGGGTCCCACCCATTAATGTATATGTCAAGCATCCGTCTACTTTAAGTTACTATATCAATTATTAAGTTGATATTGACTACAATAAAAATGCCCCGCGACGTTGAATGCGGCTCTCCCCTTTCCCCTGCGACTCCAACCCACTGCCATTGCTTCCACCAACCCCACCTTCCCAACCTTCACCTACCTTCTCCACCTTCCACATGCTTCTTTACTCTACCACCAATTCTATAAATCGCCACGAAACTTCACATGTTCACCCACGGAACTATTTTGAATATTGCCACAAAATTTGATCAAAATCGTGCGGTTTCGGAGTCTATAGGGAACATACATACATACATACATACATACATACATACATACATACATACATACATACATACATACTTCCATTTTTATATACATACTAGCTGTACGCTGCCACGCATTGCTGCTATACTAAAACCTATCTGAGTCAAATGACGAAAAATGAAACGCTGAATTTGAGAAATGTGCAAAAAGTTACAAAAATTATAGAAGCAATCAAATGCAATGTTTTTGGAATGGTTATAAAGGGTGTCTCCGGATTTGATTTTTTTTTTATATAGATAATGGTACGGAACCCTTCGGGCGCGAGCCCGACTCGCACTTGGCCGGTTTTTAACACATTTAACATCATCGCATACATTTGTGTATGAGCATGATTAATAGACAAAGGAAGATTATTAATAAAAATGTTGAACAATTTTGGACGTAGGTGACTCCCTTGGGGAACACCAGAAGAAACAATAATAAAATAATAAAAGACTTCTTCCAAAGAGATGGAACTTTTTGTGGATAGATCGAAAAGAACTGATAAAGGAAAACAAATTGAGCTAGAACATTGTTTTAGTATGCAACGGGTAATATTATCAGGGCCAGGTAGGTAAGAGAACTTAATTGATAAAAGACATGTTAATATATTTGGTTTGGATATAGCGGGAGTAGATATAAAGTCATACGATGTGATGCTATAAGATAAGGATATGAGAAACTAGGATTAACAGAGCTGCAAGAATACGTACTTTGGAAAAAGTCGGTAAACAAATCTGTTATAGGCGAATCAGAAGACGTTATTGCGAAGAAATAATTGTGAAGGATACGCTGAAGTACTACGTTTCGTATTAATGAAATTGAAAAACGATTTTAGATTGTGACGCATGTTTCGTTAAACTTTTATTAAATAATTAGCCGTAACATCTTTTATTCAATGCATTAAAATCAGAACGTGCGACACAATATTTATTAAAATCAGTATTTATATTTTTTAAATAAACGCGACTTATTATTTTTGAATCGGCAAAGGCTACGCGAAAATCAAGGCTGTCTTTTATCGAAGACTGGGAGCGTAGTGTATGAAATGCATCTGTCAAAATAACAGCGATTGGTGGAATAAAAAATAATCGTTGCCAATTCAATATCTGAACAGAGCTCGAGAGCAGACCAATCAGTATTAAACAGTAAGTGATTTAACTTGACATAGTCAGTTTTACTAAAAAATCGGACACGTCGAAGAGATTTATTTATGTCATGTGAACGACAAATACAGTCAAGCTGAAAAGAGACTTCCAAAGTAGTATGGTGATCATCTTCAGGCATTGTACGAGGAGGAATCCTATTAATAAGTACATCAAAACCAGCATCAACAAAAACAAGATCAAGAAATCTTCCAGAGCTGTTGCGAACATTATTACACTATTGCATGGACAATTCAAAAGGACTAGCAAGAAACTCATTCTTTACCGCTGGAATCAGCATAGAGGTATCATACGTATGTATGTAAATCTATTCAGCCGACAAGCGGCCTTCAGTGGAAATTGCTCAATTTCATCACCAAACACTCTATGACACATAACGCCCACTTTGAAGATTCTTAAAAAAGATTTTATGTTTTTGTTTCCTATTTAGCTACAAATACCAACTTTGATATTGAACACAACCTTGAGCTTCACTGAATAGAAATAGACCAACTGTTATTCAACAGATAATGAAGTAGAGTGTTACACTTCATTAACCGTCGAATAGCTAATGGAAAATTCCTGAGAAGTTTGAACAGATTTGGTTGAATCCTGCGGCAATTGTTATAAATTATGCAACTTTGATGCAGATTTGACTACAATTTAATGGTTCAAATAAAGATACTTTTACTAGATATAGAATAGCTCTAAATCAATTACACTAAACTGCAGCGTTTATTTTCCTTTTTTCCAAATGCAAATATTAAAATAATCTTTCACAATAGAAACAAATTCTGCATGAATTTTTTACAGACTTTTCCATTGAAACAGATAATTATTATATACAACACTTATTTGAGTTCCACACTTAATTGTTTTGTGGCACAATATTAGTATTAGTCTCTGTCATGTGCATTCTCTATGGCCCTTTTTATCGAATTGTTATTTACAGAATGTGAGATTAACTGATCTTAAAACGCATTTGAATGATTTTCTATTTATGAGAAAGGTGCACGCGTTCAAGCAGTGTTTATACACAAGAACTGCACTATTGTAGTGTGTCTTATCACATAAGTGGCAATACAGTGCAGTTAACAGTAACAGTAGCGCCATCTGCTGCCATTCATTGTACTGTACTATCATTGTGCACTGCCTTATAACCGCTCGCCATCTGTCGTGAAAATTGTTGTAGCGGTTGCATAGGGTTCTCTACGAAAACGAAAACGAAAACGAAAAATATTTGTTTTCGAAAATGTTAGCTGGTATCAACCGGATGAACGAATGAGTAGAAACAAAAACGGAAGCAAATGACCAACAGGTGAATCGAATTGTTATTTGAAACGGAAACTTGGAAATTTAAAGTGCATGACCAGTAAATGACCCGGGCTACAAATGGAAGCGGAAGCAGTTGACACGGAAAACGAAAGCAGATGACTAACTGGTGATGCCAAGTTTTAAGTGAAAGCAGAACTTCAAAAATGGCAACGCATGACCAACAAAATGACACAGAACGGAAATGTTTGCTACCGATATTGAAGCGGTTAATTACTGTTGTCATTGGCAGCGGAAGCGGAAGCTGGTTGTCAACAAAAAAAAAGTCGTAGCATATGACCAGTGTAGTTACCGGAAACGGAAGCTGTTTAACACAGCCACGGAAGCGGGCGTACACTCAATATTACGAGGGTAGCTGTATACATTTCGGGAGCTGGTGATTAGATGTTTAGGTGACATTTCTTATATTCAACGTAAAGTTTGATAATTTTTATTGTTCGCGTGCTCGCATAGATTCTTCATAAGAATGTTTTAGTCATGCGAAAAATGTGAACATACTTTGTGAACCTTTTTGTGAACCAATTTGTGCAACTGCCGTCGTAGTTTATTTCAAAAACAGTTAGTGGTAAACCTAATTCTTTACAGTGCTACGAAAACCACTACAATTTGCTGGTTTAGTTGTCGTTGTTCGTTCGTGCATAAATGGCATTAAAATCGTCAAAAATTTGTTGTGTATTGAAAAACCATTGATATGACTCGCAAACTGTTAGTGCAAGGATGTCGTACGCTACTAAATACTTCAGAATTGGAAGTCGTTGGAGGAAATTATAAATGTGTTGTCCAAATGCAAGGTTTTTTTTTCTCCAATTTTTGCTGAATTTTTAAAAGCAGATTTCTCTCAAAAGTATAATTGAAAGGCTCTGACAAATACGCTGACATACAGAAGGACATGGCAAGATCGACTCGTTTTGTCGTGCTGATCAAGAATATATGTATGTATACTCGTATATTTTGTCCGATGCTTTCTTTTAGGCATTCTCACTCTGTGTTAAGTGTATAATGACTTACATATTAAATGCATCAATGAACTTAAAATACATAATAGCCTTATGAAAAGAATCAGACCTAATTATGGTTCCGAAGCTTGTCAAACCTGCCTCCGAACTTACATGTTATCGGTTAATATCACTTTTTCCGCTTATATCCAAAATAATGGAAAAGTACTGCTAAATCGGACGATGCCAATCAGGAATCTGCAGCAAATTCAACAAAAAACATCAACTCCACTCCCAGAACACAGATTGGTTGAGTATTTATTCATTGGATCTAAACGACGTGTGATTAGTATACCTATGTTTGAGAATAACGCAGAAATATTTATATGATTGTAATTTAACGTATGAATAAAAGAATTTTTTGTTATTACCTATACTAATGTACTCTGTAAAATGTGTTTCGAGTACCATCGACACCGACCACCACCACCTCGGCGTGACTCGGGCTCGCGAAGTTTGTGGAACACTATTAAAAGTATATCTGGTATACCGCAGAATAGAGCTCTTTCATCTGTCACATTGGAGGGAGTGCAAATAGGATCGTCAAAAAAGTGTGCCACCTATTTCTGCAGACAGTTCGTGCAATACACTTCTCAGCAGAATAGGTTAAAGCGTAAATCCATACGTCACATTAGAAAGAAAAAAGGACCTGACGACTTGGTGGATTTTACATATGAGGAGGTTTCGGCTGCTATAGGGAAAGCAAAATCATCCAAGGCACTCGGCACAGACGGAATTTCAATGCTGATGCTGAAGCACCTTCGGCCTATAGCGGTAGTATATCTCACGCATGTGCTAAACCTGTCCATTTCCCAGCTAATTGTCCCCGATGTATAGAAGGTAGCAAGGATTGTACCTCTCTTAAAACCCGGCAGTGAAGCTGAACTTGGTTCCTCTTGTAGGCCCATTTCGCTTCTTTCATCTGTTGTGAAAGTTCTAGAGTCATTAATACTTCCTTCAATGACAGAACACTGCCTTCTAGGAGATCACCAGCATGGTTTCAGGAGAAGTCGTTGTACGACTTCAGCATTCAGTGAAATCATCACTTTTAGTGGTACACGTACAGTGATGGTGGCTCTAGACTTGAACAAGGCATTTGACACAGTTGATCATGCAATCTTGTTTCAAGACCTGGACTCCACCTCACTACCCGACAAAATAAACGCTGGCCACTGAACTATCTTAATGGTACAATGGCATACGATGAGTTCAGAGGTGTGAGGTCGGGTTATCGTAAGTTAAAGATAGGTGTTCCGCAGGGTGGGGTTCTCTCTCCTCTTCTGCTTAACCGTTATTTGGCAAAGATGCCTCTTCCCCCTCCCCATATAAAACTAGTGACCTATGCAGATGATTGTTCTGTTTGTTTTGTGCGAGAATTAATATCTATTTGGATAATTTATTAAATTTTTTTAATGCTCGCAATCTCAAGCTTTCAACACACAAGTCATCTGGCTCCATTTTAAACTCCTGGACTAACGAAGTGAGGATGGAACTAGTTGTTGGGGGTTTGAGGATTCCGACGGTTCAGTACCCGACGATACTTGGAACAACATTTGACCCATTACTTAGATTCTCGACTCATGCCACCAAGACAAATAATCGTCTCAAGTCGAGAAACAAAGTGCTGAAAGCGCTTGCTGGGTCTTCTTTGGAGTAAGGACAAAGAGACAATAATAACAACTTACAAAGCTGTGGGACCTTCTGTCCAGAATTACGCTGCTAGTGTCTGCGCTCCTTACCTTAGAAGACTCAATGGCAATGCCTGCAAAGAAGACAGAATAGTGCGCTGAGAACTGCCACTGGTTGACTGCAAATAACCCATGAACACCATTTGCATGAAGAAACGATGATGAGCTGCTTTCGAAGCAGTTCTTGTTGGGTGCGTACAGACGTGATCATCCGAACCATAGCATCGTCACTACATCAGCTCCTACCCGAATAAGTACTGATATCAGGACATATAAGGCGAGTATAAATCGCTTTATTACTGATAGCAACATAGAGTATGACTATACTTCTGGAAGAGCCCAATTGCATAAAGATGCAATTGAACAAGCTATATGCTCTTATAGGGACAATATTATATTAGGAGGAATACCACCAGCTATTAATGAGAGCGAAAAACATCTCCCTCGTAGCACCAGGACGAAACTTGCACAGTTAAGATCCGGATGGAGCAATATGCTCGAGTGCTACAGGGAAAGAATTGGGATAAGCAATAATAATTGCTGCCCTGATTGCGGTCAATCACCGCACGATACAATTCATTTGTTTAACTGCCCGTCCAATCCGACTCAATTGAGCCCTCTAGACCTCTGGTTACGAACAGTTGATGTTGCTTTTTTCCTGGACCTTGACACCTAAGATTGAATTTCGGTCTATCTTTCTCTTACATTCAAAAAATCGCTTTGCACAACACATTCCATTCATAATATAATAAATTGTGTATATATATTTCCTGATGCTGCCCAAACGAAGCTGTTACAACAACCACCACCACCACCACCACCACCAAATTTAAAAGGTTACCAACAAAAACGCTTTAAAACACACACTCAACTGACGCCCGTCAACATGTTGTGAAGTGCGTGCACAACAGTTTCGAGCATAACGTCGAGCTGCTCAACCGACATGCTCTGCAATGTGAATCACCCTTTAGAAGCACGACAGTGTTATAGAATTTATTTTCTGCATTCTGCCAACAGAATACAAAGAAACCGAAAGAAACAAAAAAAAAAGAGAGCAGGCTATGCGGAATATTATGTTAAATTTACTTATTTAAAAAAAAAAAAAAATACTTGCGTCGGCCGGGAATCGAACCCGGATCAACTGCTTGGAAGGCAGTTATGCTAACCATTACACCACCGATGCCACTAACAGGAAGGATGCTAAAATTGAAAGTTCTTATTAATTGAATATTTTGCGTTGTGTGTACTAATAACTAAAAATAGCATTATTATTTTTTTGGATTATACTATTTTTTGTCTGTTCGTCTAAAATTCATAAACGGCTAATTTGTATTATAATTTCACACTGTGTTACTATCGATCAGAATAAGGTTTATAGACTATATGTAATTTGAAAAAAAAGCTGCGACGCCTCTCCTAATACAAGAGAAAACTTGACGCAGATGGATGAGATTTGGCACATATAAAAAGCGCAACGGAACAAGATTGAAGGCCTTCTCTTCAAAATAAAATCAATATTGCCTACATCGCAGTTCCATCTCTTGAAGTCGAACTTGCTTAGCTGCTTAGCCGTGCCATCACAGTCGAGGTGAAAGAAATTCGCCGCATTGGAGCTGGTGTAGCACAAGACACTGTGCTCGGCCCACTCCTTAATACTTTGTATGCTGCTGACATGCAATGTCCAGTAAATAAGAACATGCGGACGATACGGCCATTCTTGTAAACTCTAACTATCCAAACGAAGCTTCCATTGAGATACAAAGCTACCTTGTACATTTTCAACGTTGGCCCAACCGCTGGAATATACAAGTTAATAGTGAAAAGTCTAGTTACTGTACTTACTGTACATTGTGGCAAGGGAACTGCGGCCGGTCAGCTCAACAATTTGGTCATACCACACGTTGACCTTGTATGCTATTTATGTTTTAACTTTGAGAGGCGTGGTATCTGGCATAAGCATATTCGCAAAACTGCAGCAGTTTGTTACGCTAAACCTAAAAAGTTAAACTGGTTACTTCGCCTTATGGATGCCTGCCTAGCTGGATGTATGGCATACAGTTATGGGGAAATGATGCCGCCACAAATATCAGCCGTATACAAATTCTTCAAAACAAGGTCTTGCGTAAAATCACTGATGCTCCTTGGTACATGCGCAATAAAGTCTTGCATCGAGACTTGAGAATGCCAACAGTCATGGAGCAGTTAAACTTCCACTGGTCGATTGCCTTCGCATGTTAATCAACTAGCAGCTTCTGTGCTCGTTAACACATGTCGTAGAGGCTGCAAAGATTTCACCCGAACGATCTTCAAAATAGGCATTAAGCCTTATTTAATTTTGTTAGTCATGTACATGATAGCTATGGTGCATCTGACTTAAATACGATAAGGTGTGCAAACAGTGAAAAGGATGAGTGTGTTTGAGCTTTCAGAAATTTCGTAAATTGGTATCAGAATATAGTAAATATGTTTTAGGGCCACTCTAAAGAGTTAGATATACATTAGAGAATACGAATTGCCGAGATATGTTATTGGGGGAATAATATTGAGTAGAGTATTTTACGACTTCATAATTGTACGACGTCACTTTTGTTTTATCCAAAGTCTCGGTATTGTTGCGGTGCTCTCGATCCGAAAATCCGTATTTTTGATTTGGAAAGAACAAAAGCTACGGTGGAAGATTTTACGCTATGCGTTCATTTGGTATGGAACGAATATGAACAACTGAGCAGTGATGCTTTGGAAGCCGGTCGTATTTGCTGTAACAAATATTTGATGAAGTACTGTGGTAAGGATCTGTTACACATCCGAATGCGTCTTCAGCCATTACACGTATATTCGCATTAATAAAATGTTGTCGTGCGCCGGAGGTGAGTGTTTAAATAGGAGCAACCTCAAAATTGGGTGGTACACGCTCACTAGTAGATGTATATGAAGCGATGTAGTAGATGTGATGAAGATGCCGCCATATCGAATTTCAAGTTGAAATTCACATTTTCCATACAAATGCATAAAAGTGAACTGTGGGTTTGTATGGGAGCTACCCCAAATAGTGGGCGAGCCACGTCCGTTAGTCTATGTATGTTAAGCGGCTGAACATAAAAAGGCACCACATTGCATTTCAACCTAATATAGACTTTAATAAAGAAGTTTTTCTTACAAAAAGTCAAAAGTGGGCAGTAGGTTTGTATGGGAGCTACCCCAAATAGTGGGCGCGGCAGTTCAATCTTGATACTCTATTAAACTACAATAAAAAGAAGTATATGTGCAAAATATCAACTGAATAGCATAGAAAATTGGTACCCAAAAAATGAGCAACAACAAACAGACAGACGGACGGACAGACAGACAGACAGACAGACAGACGGACATGTCTAGATCGATTCGTCTCGTCGAGCTGATCAAGAATATATGTGTTACAAACTTTCAGACAAACTAATAATAGCATTTCACACCATGTGTGATTGGTATAAAATAATCATTTCTACAATTGACTCAAAACGGCAGACGCAGGAATAGGAACTCGAATAAGACCACAGTTATTCAACACCCCTAGCATGGGTACCTATGTATGTAAGTACACTTTTCATGGTAACCCATTTCACTAGTTCGCGGTAAACGATGTGGTGGCGATTGACTCTATTTGCGGACATTTCATACAAAAAACGTAACGATGAAATGCATTGCTTAGAATTGGTAAACTAAGTAGAGGTGGCTTCCTAGTAAGTAGTGATTTCACCACAGCTACGAACTAGTGCCCAGTACTACAGTGATGTTTTTTGGCCAAAATTTTGGTAGCTCTGCCAATATACCACTCAAGCTGTAAAAGAAAAGTCGTTTATTGGGTTCGATTAATGATTTTCGTTTCGTTTCGTTTCGTTTTTTTGTTTTGTTTTGTTTTTTTATTTGTTTTATTCATGCATTCATTTGAAAACGGAAAACCGAAAGTTGGAACTCCGAAATGAAACTACACAGATACTATTTAGTTGCTATTAGAATTTTTCTTATACGTTGTTTGTTTGTTTGTTTGTTTGCATGTATGTATGTACTCGTATGTGTGTACATATAGATACATACATCTACGTTGTGTTTTTGCTTATTCCAATAAATTATAATTAAGATTAATTGCTCAATTTCATTTTGATTTGCTTGTTTCGTTATTAATACTATTTAAGTGTTACATTTGCGTTACAACTTATATTTTTATGTATGTACGTGTACGTGTATATCGCTTTATAATATTTAAATTTAAAACTCATTTCTTTTATTTGTTTTCTTTATTTTCAATAATAGTTTTCTAAGTTTTTGATTGTTGTTATTGTTGTGGTTGGCGTTGTTGCTGTTGTTGGGCTATGACATTTACAGATACAAACAAAAAAAAAGGATACATACTATATACACATTAATAGGTATGTATATACTATGTTGGCAATAACAATTAATTAAATAAATCGACATTGAGAAAAGCAAATGGTATAGTTAAGCGATATGTGTAAGAGAAAACATTGAAACAAATAATACATACAGCACAAAAATAAATAGGTTAAATGCTTAAAACGATTTGTTAGTAATAGTAGGTTGTAAGTATTTAGTTGGTAAATACACTTATACGATATGCCTAATAAGAAATTCAAATACAAATGTAAAGATTTACTTCAAGTAAGATTCGCCTCGAGTTCGATAATTTTTGCAGCTTAAATTTAAATATCGAACGATTGAACATTGAACGATAGTGATGCATAGTAGCGGTAAAGGACTCAGGAACGAAAAAAAAAAAACCAAAAAACAAAAAAAAAATACAAAAATACAAAAAAAAAAAAGAAATTAGCTTAAATATTAAAATTTCGTATAAGATTGAAATTAAAATTAGTTGCGAATCTAGGCGCAGGTTCGCGCTCGACGCTGAAAACGCTTCATACGTCGATACCATTCATCCTTCCATTCGATGACAATGGAGCGCGGTCCAATGCCCAAATAGCCGGGCGGTGCCTCGGAGTCCTTGCCCAAAATCAAATAGGATCTGCAAATGGCATGAATGTGTGTTAAGTAATATTAAATGAAGCACTACATCGCTTACTTACTTGTTCACTTTGATTTTGGGACAACGACACTCGAGATTCTTAGACGGTATGATCCAGGTCATAGGACCGCGTTTTAGGATTGTATTCGTTGTTGCGTACTCGAGCGGTGTACGCTTGAATATCGCCTGTATTTGTATGTCGAAGCGTATTGTCGTCTCGTCGTCGTTTGGATAATCCGAGCTTGCGCCATCTGCCTCCACCGCCCCCACCGCCCCCACTGCGGCCACTGCGCCCGCTTGCATTGCGGCCAACGCTGATGGCTCCACTTCGTATTCCACCTCCGCTGATGCGTCCGTTTGACGTCGTCGATAGTTGCTGTTGCTGTTGCTGTTGCTGTAGCGGTAACTGTACTGTTCGCTGCTGGCCGCCGCTGCTGCCGCCTCGGTGCTCGATTCGCGTCCAATCACTTTGGCCATTATTGCTATAATTTTTAAAATACACAATTTGAGAAAAATGTTAAAAGGTATTTGTAAAAAAACATAAAAAAGAACTCACCGTAATCTCTTTTGCAGAACTTGTTCAGGTTTAACCTTTTTGTGCTTATTTTGCATTTTTCGCATTCTATGATATAAGAAAGATAAGAGATACACATTAGTATACAATTACAAACGAAAAAAGATACAAATGTATCTATGTTCATGTTACTTCCGTTTAGCGTGCGTGCAAACTGAAACTTTAAATGCAAAATAAATGTTCAATAATATAATAGTCTGCCATTTAAGTCAATCGTGAGTTAATTTGTCATTTGCGCTACAACTGTCTGCCAATAATTGCCACAACGCGCACTGAACGCATGTTTCTGTATCTGTGTCTATAGCCATCTGTCCATCTGTCCATCTGTCCATCTGTCCATCTGTCCATCTGTCCATGTGTTCATGTCAGTGCTTAAAACTTAATTGCAAGATTTATTTTTTAATTACCAATGCCAATTAGTACACAGACGGCATCGTCAGTGGCAAATACATACGATACATTGCTGTATCTGTCGCAACATTAAATTAAACGCTTTAAAACTACACCCTCCACATTACATTTCAAATGTAGCTCCCCGTACATATTTTATTTGTTATTTTTTTTTATGATTATTTGCTGCCACATGGACTGGTACAATATACTTCTAGAAATTCTAGAAATATGCTCATCTTCAAAAAGGAGAGCTCTACTTATATTTAGTATAATCTATGAAACTTTTCTAAGAAAGTAATGAGAATTGAATCGCTATGAGAACAATTTACAATTGCGCACTAAAATAATGTCGAGTTCTGTCGAGGATTGGTGTAGATCTTTGAAAGCTAAATATTTCTAAACAAGCTATTCTTCAAATTTTTCTGACGTCTTATTAGATGATAATAATCAAAAATACAACTTCAGACTGAGCTACAGCGAAAACGAAGCAATGGAATAGTTATAAAAATCTCATTTTTTTTAAATAAAACAAGCCGGCAGGATATACATATATGAATGTAATTACTTCTTGGTCTGCATACATGTATATTCTGCCGTCTAGGGTGAACGTTATACTATTTGAGTACTACATGGGACGTGGCATTTCTTATTTTTCCAGTGGAACTTATATCTACACATACCATTTTTACAAGCCCGGAGTTTCTTTCTGCAAGGACAATAATGGAAGTCTAGTTACAGATGCACAGGAATCACTGAGACCATGCAGAAGTCACTTCTCTAATCTACTTGGGGCCGATGAAGAGAATAATACCGCCAATGGAGAAGCATACCTAGAACCACCAATTGATGATGGCTCTCTTGTAGAGCCACCGGATTATAACGAGGTCGGCTCAGTAATTAAAAAGCTAAAGAATAACAAAGCGGCAGGCTCCGATGAGCTGCCAGCTGAGCTATTCAAGACCGGTGGCGAAGAGTTGGTAAGACGTATGCACCAACTCTTATGCAAAATATGGTCCGATGAATGCCGGCCCAACGATTGGAATCTCAGTGTTCTTTTTTCCTATCCTCAAGAAAGGAGACCCAGCTGTCTGCGCGAACTACCGGGGAATAAGTCTCCTTTCAATAGGATACAAAATTCTGTCCCACGTGCTGTGTAAACGGCTGGAGCCATACACGAATGCACTGATAGGCCAGTATCAGCGTGGCTTCGGACCAAAAAGGTCGACCAGTGACCAAATTTTCACTTTACGCCAAATCTTGGAGAAGACCCATGAGTACAATAAAGACACACACCGTATACCAGCAAAGATCGTTCGTCTTTGCATGATGACGCTATCACACACCCAAAGCGTTGTCAAAGTAGGAAAGAACCTCTCCGGTTTTAGGCAGGGTGATGCTTTATAGTGCGACTTTTCCAATATCTTGATGGAGTACATCCAACGCCAATGCCCTCTCTCGAACTAAGAAGATAAAATTCTATAAGACACTAATAATCCCGGTTGTGCTGTATGGCGCAGAAGCATGGACCTAACATCAATGGATACAGCGTCTTTAGGATTGTTCCGTATGAACAAATGTATGATGAGGTTGACATAGTCCAGCGCATTAAATTCCAGCGGCTGCACTGGGCTGGTCAACTCATCCGGATGAACCCCGCAGCTCCAGCTCTAAAGGTTTACGACGGAAACCTGAACTTGATTGGTGGATGGCGTCAGAGTGGACGTCCGAGCTTAAGATGGCAAGATCATGTCTATGATGACCTGAAGAAGCCCCGGATTGCCAGCGACTGGCGCCGGCGCACACTAAACTACACCGAATGGTGCGCTTTCCTACGTGCGGCCTTGACCGATAGGCAGTTGTAGAGCCATTTAAGTAAGTAAGTAAGTAACCATTTTCAACACTTAGAAATTCATTAGAGAAAACTAAGATATGCTATTGGGGAGATAATATTGAGTGGTGCATTTCACGACTTCACAATTGTAATAAATCGATTTCGCGTAATCCTTCAGTATAAAACGACTTTTTTTCTGTTATCGTTGATCACTTTTTTGGTATGTTACCATTGGAAATCGATTACTTTTGTCTTATTTATCGGTCAGCTGCAAAATTCTGCTTATACTTTTATGCTTTAAACGCATAAAAGTATAAGAAGAAACAAATTGGATAAAAGTGAATAGAAAAAAACGTTCCAATCCATGAATATAATAAGAACGTTTGGATTCAAAATTTTACTAAAAAAAATTTCAATTTTATTTGTTTTCTTATTGCTTTTATTTTGGTTTGTAATCGAAATTGTGAAGTCAAGTTGGCAGTTATCTTTGAAATATATATATATATATATATATATATATATATATATATATATATATATATATATATATATATATATATATATTGGTTGGACGGACTAGACAATACGTTTATATGTCAAATAACAGTCTTGACATTGAAAGCTAGAATATAGCGCGCTAAAAATGAGCTATAAAGAAATAGGCAAGTTGTGAAAATAACCCGTATTGTTTTTACCATAACGGTGTGTTACCACAAATTTATCTAGTGGAACTCATTTCATCATGTATGCTTCACATATGTATGTACAAAATCTCATTCTGCTATCTCAAATAGTTATAAGGATACAATATGTATACATGTATTAATTTCGTAAAGCAAAGCTATATACTATTGAAAGAATTTTTGAAGCCAATACTGTAGTTCCAAAGATTACGCACGGCATACAAACTTCCAAACTTATTCTCTTTAACATACAATAATAAAGATATTTTTCGTATTCTTATGCTAAAGTGCATATAATTCAATCTATAGCTTCAATAAGCTTTTCATATCGGCATTTTTTATTTTTTTTTTTATTTTTTTGTTAGCATTGCAGCATACACGACATTCGAACGTCAACACTTAGCGCCAAATTAATCTGATAATGTACAAATGGGTTTCGTCTGCATTGTTTGTATCTTTCAGATACAAATGTATGTATGTTTGTATCTTTCAGATACAAATGTATGTATGTTTGTATCTTTCAGATACAAATGTATAGCAGCAGAGTGTAGCAAAACGTTCTGTTGGACGCGGCGCGGCTCGGCGTGTGCTTTTATTTATCGATTGTTTATAGAACAAATGGCGATTGTTTTCTATTTTATACTAAACGTTCATTACCAGTTCGGTCGATCGGTCGATACTTTTAGATCGATTGCTATTTTTGGCTGTGTGGCGCGGTGTGTATGTGCCACATACGAATTTCCAATTGGGTGTGCTAAGTGAGTCATTCAGCTGCTGCCAGCTACTGAAATAAAAGTGAAGAATTTAAGATGCTAATGCCTAAGATTTTAGCATATTTCATGCATTTCTCGGTGGCGATGGCGGTGGGGCCTGTCATGACGTTGGAGGTGGCATTGACGGAATGCGGTGTTCGCCTTTGATTTTACCTTTCTTCCCGAATTGGACTTGAAAAGTGCAGCTGCTCCGCCCCTAAAAATTGACGAGTTGAAAATGCCGAGTGCCAATTGCTGTTTGTTAGATTGATGCGTATTGTTTGTATCTCCTTTCATCGTTTTCACGATTGCAGATTTATTGCGAGGCGCCAGCAATGCCTTCGATGTTCTTTTGTCAATGTTTAAAGCCTATTTATTTATAATATTGCCGATGTGCCACTGGTGCATTAAATGAATTTATGCTTTAACATTTAAAGTGTGTTCGACTTTAAAATGCCCCATGACACAGTCTGCTGCTTTAAATGTTTTACATATTATATCTCTACTCTTAGATACACTTAACTAATATGCAAATGCGGCCGCAAAGCAAACAGAATTTTAAATTAATTTAATAAGATCATCAAATTATGAATTCATAATTAACACACACACACAAAGTAAAGGTCCTAGTAGCAGGCTCCACACAGCATGCTGATTTCCTTATTCATTTCTCGTCATTTCGCGCTCTTTCCTTTGCGCAAAACTAATGCCACAAAATGGCGCAAAACTTTTCAACTTCGTCTATGTAAGTATGTATGTCGCTTGCGTCCTTTCGTCCTTTCGTTCGTTCGTGCAGCCATGCGTCCTTTTGTGAGTTGTACTTCATTTGTTTCGCCAGTGCCAAGCTTTTACTTTGTCTTTGTCTTTGACAAATATGCAAAACCGTGGCGTCCTCTATCATTTAAGTAGTGCGATGCGATGCGATTATGCACTTTGTGTCGTCCTTTTCGTGCTTAACATCAACTTTAGCTTCACTTTCATCCTTGTTGTTGTCATGTTGTTTTGGTTGGTTAGCACTTGTTGAAAATTTTGCGTCTTTGTTGAAATAGTTTGCAGCAATTAGCGCAGCTGTAAGTGCAGCATTCGACTTCGTCTCTAACTCTCTCTCTCTCTCTCTCTCTCTCTCTCTATTCATTTTGTATCTATTTGTGTGCGGTTGGTTGAAAAGTATCTGAGTATCTGTTTGACTAGCTAAAGTGAATAAGTTTGCATTGCTTTTCATGTCAATTAAATAAAAAAAAAAACTTGCTCATATTTTTCTTGTCACTCGTTGTCGTTGCAGGCGTTAGTGTGGGCGTATGCCGCGATGGCAGAATGGCTAGGGGATGCGTTGTACACCTATTGTGGCAGGCGTTATTAAGTGTTTGGCTTCCTGACTGTTTAGCGCGCCAACTTTCGGACTTCAAATAATTTATATGTATGTATGTACTTTTTGTATTCGTCTTTGCTGTCGGTTACTACTGCTAATTGCAATTTTGTTGATAATAAAGGGTGTCTTAATGTAAATTTTTGCGGAAAGCCTCTTAATTTACATTGTGCCTTGAAACTTGAAGAACTTTTTTTATAGTAGCATTTAGTTTTTAAGCTATTTGTGTTTGCACATTATAGCTTGTTGCTCCTTGTTGTCAAGGAAGACAAATATCAAAATAAAATTAGTTCAAAAACGACATTCTAAGTTTTTTGACTCATTCTTTTTCCAGACTTTTGCTCCGCTCTCAATGTGTAGAAACTAGTAAAATCCGATCTAAGTTCATGTACTTAGTTCATCATCATACATCATTTTGGTGACCCCGACGTGATTTGAACATGCAACCTTCTGATCTGTACTCAAGAGCAATTTTGCAAAATGTTAATTTGCGTGGCGATAACGTTAAAAAAAATGATTTATCTAGAATCGTCTATGTATCGTCTAGAAGACCTTTACAACATTCAGAGGGAAGTGAGCCATCATTTGAAGAAATCTTTGACAAAGAGAATAATTAATTAATCAAATTTTTGTTAATAGAATTTTTCACCCACCTTTTTAATCGCGATTTTAGTATTTTTGTATGAACCATTGTATTTGCACGAGGTGTCATGAAGAAGAGGCAAAGTGGAGAAGTGTGGCAGGGAGAAGGGCAGCAACGCGCCAGTTACTAACTAGTATTTTAATTAAACGCGTTTCGACTGTTTTAATTATAATATATTACTGTTACAATCATACGAAATCAGTTTCGCTTCCACATTTTATTCGATGCATAGAAGTGGTTAAAAGTATTATTTGGTTGCTTAACTGATTCATGTAACATTCGGGGTGGTCCAAAGAAGTTATTTGTGCTCAGCATTGTTCTTGCTGTTTCTAAATGAGCTCTCATTTGACATTCTCAATGCTGAGGTATTAATGTACGTAGATGATATTAAACTTTTCATGCATTTTCATTTGCAATCTCAATGTTCTCGACATCATCATGATTTGGATCGAATTTTGGATCACAGGGCGCAGCACTAACAAACAATATCATTGCACAAAGTGTGTCTTTGTTTCTTTATAATTATGGCTCAAAAGTTGAATATACTAGACATAATGGTTAATAAAGCATTCTCGATCCTTGGCTTTGTTTTAAAATTTTCCAACGTGACTGTTTTTATATTTTTGGTTGCATTGTCTGCACTCCATAATAATGAAAATAAATCGGAATAAAAACGAGTTCATATTTTTATTTGATACGCTTAAGTTGGACCACATCTCATTACTTTCAACCGTCCTCGACTTTTAATACTAAGTGTAAAGATTTTTCAAAATGAAGATTCTTTTCATTGTGCCTCTAAAATTTAGTAGGCAGTTTGTAAGTTATTTTTATACAACTATTTTGTAAAGTTAGCTTTAAGTTGTAGCAAGAGAAAATGTTAACTTGGGTAAAACGCTACACACGCTCTTCACATGCCTTCATTTTTAATTTGGTTAGCTCATAAATATGAAAGACATTTGTTGTACGAAATTTGTTGAGAGTTACTTTCGCTCCATAGAATTTGTTGCAAATAGTTTTTGAAAAAATTAAAAAACGAAACTTAAAAAAACGAAAACAGCAAAATAAATAGCAATGAAAGAAACAAAATGAAATGAAATGAAATGAAAAGAAGCAACACTTACTTACCGCGTCCCCCAGCATCGGCGCGGTATGGTGCATTTGCGTCATGTGTGTTTGGCTCGGGCGCCGTATTCTGCGTATCAAGCATGTTGATCATGCGCGGTGGTATTTCTATGTAAGTTAAATGATTTAGATATATAGTATAGTAGTCTATTAAATTGCTTATGATAACTAAACGAAGATACTCACTGATGCAGGGCGCAATGTGTGAGCGACTCTGTTGATAACCACGCGCGCAACGGTTGCATGTTAATCCGGTAACGCCGTCCTTGCAAGGACATTGACCGGATGTATGGTTGCACGTCTTGCCGGACGAACCAATCGGATGACATTCACAAGCTGCAATGAGAAAAAAGAAAGAGATTGAGTATGCATATCAGACAATAACCAAATGGCTGTGCAGAAAGCGCGTTGAGTGCTTAATTGCCACAAACAATCTGAAAGAAGAACGGATTCGAAATCGTAATCGAATACCAGCAAAAAACAAAAAAAAAAACAAAAAAAACAAAAAAAAGAAAACAATAAAAAATCAGAGAAAAAGGCAGAGGCAGCAGCATTCAAAGTGAAAGCAATTGCTGCACTCTCACAGATCAAAGCGCGCGTTGAAATTAAATCGAGCGCCGGCCGTAGATACTTGACTTTCTGATTTCATTCAATAATGGTGGTGTTTGTTGGTGGTGTATGGCCATAAGGCACATACATACATACATGCGAGTACATAAGTCAGGTCAGCTTTTAGCCGCACGCGCGATGCATTGGCAATTGCGTATGTGGCATTTACTCTTGACGCTGATGACGAAACACATGAAAGCGTTCACTCCGATATCGCATATGGCTTTACTGTTCGCATTGTCTTTGTTCGCCATTATGTACATTTTGGCAAATGTATACGTTTATGAGCCGCAGAAAAGCACATTAAGATAGTCCGTATCACGTCTCACTGCATTGAATTGCAACTTTAACGATTTGGTGCTGCATATGTTGCTGCTGCTGCTGCTGCTGCTGCTGATGCTGCTACTGCTGCTGCAGTTAGCACACCACACTTGACTACTGTGGCAGCGCCTTTTGCGAATTTTAACTGCAAAATTGAGTGCCATGCTCTGGCAAGCTTTGTGCTATCTGTCGTTCTACATGCCTGACCGCTTGCACTGTAAGTTAATTACAAATGAAAGTGTGAATCTCGGCGGTTGAGACTTAGGTCAGCTGCCATATTGCCCCTTTTGAATAAACGAACAATCGAAAGCACAGACTTTGCACAGCGAACGGCACGGACTTTTAATTGTTGGTTCCATAGATACAAGTAGCCATTGAAATTTGTTATAGTTACCACCGTACTAAGATATACTTTATATGAAGTGGTTCTAGTATTGTTTCAGAGCTACGAACTATATATTTGAAATTTAAAGTACTGAATCTGCATGACAGGATCTTGCAGTGACCATTTAAAAATGTACGTTCCATTTCGAGTTCCATCAGTGTAAGTAACTTTACAAAAATTGTATTTAGTTACGAAGCGGTAACCGCAGTTCAAGATATTTAATGAGATTAAACCGGTACGAAGACCGAGGATTGACTTTGGGAATTTCTTCATTAACTCATTACGAAAATAATTATCGTTTGAGAATTGTGTGCGTTATGCTCCCATCGGGCTCATAGTAGTAGTAGCTTCTTCTTCTGCTTAAATGGTTCAACAATACTCTAACAATATTGAAAATAACGTCTTCGGATTTGTATCGTTATTAAGCATTTTGTTTGCGATTTTAAATATAAACGTTATGTGGGGAATCTACGCAAGTTGCACGCACACTGCGCTACTGTGTATATACACTGCACACACTCAGACTAACTAATGAACAATATAAAGTCGACTTTATCTCAAAAAGTCGACACCAAGTCGATTTTCGAAAAATTCGTTACTAAATTTAGTAACGAGTGAAGCTGATACTAAAACTGCTGCTAATGCAGAAAATGTACTAATTTTGACCATTTATTTGATTCGATTTAAGTGACAAAAATTATAATTTAAAAAAAACTAAAAAAAACAACATTTTAATAGTAATGTGAACTAAAAAGTAAAAAATAGAATTATAGTTTAAAAAAAACTAAAAAAAACACGCTTTAATAGTAATGTGAACTAAAAAGTAAAAAATAATTTTGAATAAGTTTAAAAAGAGAATTAAGTGATTGACAGAAAATTAACTTTAACATAAAAAAAGCGTGGGGTGCTCTGTAATATGTTATTATAATAAGTTTATATTTACAAATAGCTACCAATGAAATAATTATAACAATTAATATCAAGCACCACATGCATCTTTTATGTTAAAGTTAATTTTCTGTCAATCACTTAATTCTCATTTTAAACTTATTCGAAATTATTTTTTACTTTTTAGTTCACATTACTATTAATGCGTGTTTTTTTAAACTATAGTGTGAAATGGTATTATCAGTTTGTCTGCAAGTTTGTGACGCATTAAAGGAGACATATTAGACCCCATAAAGTATATATATTCTTGATCAGCTCGACAAGACGAGTTGATCTAGCCATGTCCGTTTGTCTGTCTGTCTGTCCGTCTGCGCGTCTGTCCATCCGTCTGTCTGTATGTTGTTGCGCATTTTTTGGGGACCAATTTTTTATATTATCCAGTTGAAATTTTGCACATACACTTCTTTTTATTGCAGTTTAATAGAGTATCAAGATTGATCCGACACGCCCACTTTTTGAGGTAGTCCCATACAAACTCACCGCCCACTTTTGACTTTTTGTATGAATAACTTATTTATTGTGGTCAATATCAACTTGTTAATTGATATTTTAGTGGACGGATGACTCGCATATATATTAATGGGTTGGACTGTTTGGGGTAGCCCCCATACAAACCTACTGTCCACTTTTTTGTTTTTGTAAGAAAAACTTCTTTATTAAAGTCAATCTTATGTTGAAATGCAATGTGGTGTCTTTATATGGTCAGCCGCTTAGCATACATAGTAGGCTAACGGGCGTGGCCCGCTTACTATTTCTTTATTAAAGTCAATATTAGGTTGAAATGAAATGTGGTGCCTTTTTATGGGCAGCTTCTTAACATACATACTAACGGACTATAGACTAACGGACGTGGCCCGCCACTTTTTGGGGTAGCCCCTTTACAAACCCACCGTGCAATTTTGTGTTTTTTATGCAAAAATTTTTCATTTAAAGCAATAATTGCTTGAAATTTGATTTGGTTGATTTTAGTGAACAATCGCAATTCATATACATATACAAAGGGGCGTGTCCCGCCCACTTTTTGAGGTAGTCCCATATAAACCCACAGTTCACTTTTATGCATTTGTAGGGAAAACGTCAATATCAACTTGAAATTCGATATGGCGGCATCTTACACATCTACTACATCGCTTCATACACATTTTTGGGGTAGTCCCAATTTAAACCCTCACTTTTATGTTTTACAATACTATTTAAAATTACGTGTGAATGGTATTAGAACTTCGGTTCAAACGAAGTTAACGTTTTTTCTTGTTCTTTTGATTATTAGTAAGGCTGTCTATGTTTATGCATCGGTGTATAGTAGCGGAGACCCCATAAAGTATTTATATAAATATGTACATATTCCTGATCTGCTTCATATATATTATGCCTTTTTCAAAATAGTCGCCATGCAATCTTCAAAACTCTTTGGAATCGCATTCCCTTTGCGTTTAAAACTTTGTTCAGTTATTAATTAAAAAAGTATTTCATTTTGTTGAGTAATGTGAAATGCGCAACAATTTCAATATCAACATCAAAGAGCGAAAAACAAATATGTAGCTAAATACTACTCTTGTTTTAATTATACGAAAAAAAAACAACAACAACAACAACATAAAAAAAATGTAATAGTATCTGAATGAAGTGCAGAAAAAAGGAAGTGAAGCGTTTTGGTTGCTCGACTATTAAATGCAAATGCACTGCAACAGCGAAACTACCGCGTGGAGAGCGTAATGGATATTAAATAAAGCTTAAAAAATGGTAAAAACGCTGGGAAAGTAGATGCGCAGCAGCGGAAAACACTGAAAAATAAAACGCCACTACAATTTCAAGTACAACATGAATGCAACCAATGCAGAGTTGCAACTGAAATTGAAAATGTCAATAAGAGCAAGCGAAATGTGGATAGCTAGAGAGAGAGAGAGAGAGAGAGAGAGAGAAGAGAGATAGAAAGAATACGTCAGAACCAGAAAAGTGAACAGGTCCAGCACATAGTACACACATACACACACACACGCACAAAGACAAATCCACTTAAATGTGGCCAAAAGCAGCTTAACTTTGTAATGAAAATAGAAAAAAAAGAGTAAACAAAAAAAAAGAAACAACTCCAACCGAAAAACGAGAAGCTATTCCATGCTTTCAACGAGTAAACCTCTAAACGGATGCAAAAAAAGGAAATATGAAAAAAGAAAAAACAAAAACAATAGAGCGGTAAAACATTTCGAAAATGTTTCAGCAAGGACCTCGTCATTCAGTTTGAGTGGTAGCAAGCAGATTCAAGCGACTATCTACCAATAATGAGTTTACTCGTAAATTGAATGTAAACTTATTTTTGGCAGTTTGCAAGCAACTAAGAACTTTATATAGTAGCAGCTATTTGCATTTATACATTCAAAAAGTGCTGTGATTATATTTCGAATCAAGCATTAAATCAGTAGATCTGAAATTAAATGTTTGAATATAAATGTAATAAATTTTCTTTGCTTCATACACAGAGTTACATATAATTGGTGACTAATACGGAGTTTATGCGAGAGAGATAATTGCAATTATAAACTCTCGGATTTTCAAAAAAAAAGTGTTTACGGCAACTCCGGTACGCACGAAAATTCATTTTTAATTTCGTAAAAAATCAAACTCAATATTTGCAAAGACCCCATAAATTATATACGTATATTCCTGATAAAAGCGAGAAGACGAGTCGATCTAGTCAGGCTCGCACATCCGTATGTCTGTCTGAAAGAAAAATTATCCATCTGGAGAAGACTTAGGCAAACTAAACTCATGGTATAGACTCTCTAGGTACCGCACTGCTACAAGTTTAACTTGCTATTTAATAACTCGCCACCATTTTTAAATATTTGTTATACAATAATTTTATGGTATGACATGTTTAGCCTGGCTGTTTAGGGTTATCTACTGGGTTATTTACAGGGATATCTACAACTTGCTATTAATGACGCTGTCGATTTGAGCCTCATGAATTGTTGACAGTGGTTTAGTTTTAACCTTATGTCTGAGGAATATGCATTATATTATCAGATGAGGCACATTTTCAACAAAAAAATTATGTCAGAAAGCCTTTGGGATACGACAATTCACACATCGTCATAGAGCAGCCTCATACAGCTCGAGGTACTGCGTGGTATGGATTTTAAAGTGACGCCGTGATTTGACCATTTTTCTTCGAAAATGAGGTTACGTTCAATGGCGACCACTGTCGAGATATGATAACTGACTTCATATGATCAGAATTAGATGATATCGGCTGCGATGAGATCTGGTTCGAATAAGACGCTGCAACTTGCAACACCACCACGCACAGCAACAACCAGTTGTGCAGCTATTGTGTAATTGAGCGTTTTGGAGATGTCAATTGGCTACCTCGCAGCGATTTCTTTCTTTGGGGCACATTGGAGCATAAAACTTAAGCGGACCATTCTTAAGATCACTGTGCACTTGAAACAAAACATTCAAACTCAAACTGCTCAAAGAGAGCAGCCAACTGTTGACAGAGTGATCGTAAGTTGGTGTTTCAGCATGTGCTACTGACGTGCCAGCCGAGGTGGTCACATCAATGAAATCATTTACCAAACTTAATCGTAAGCAACACTGCAGCAAATAAACCAAACAATATTACTGACGCACTTTAGTAACTTTTGTTGAAGTAAGGCATTTCTCGAGTAGTTGCTGCTGCTGCTGTTGCATGCTCGTTGCATGTCGCTTGTCATGTGCGCCGACAGCTGAAATCGAGCGGTTAACATAAATTGTAACCATAAATAAATACGTGAAAACTTTTTAACATAAAATTAAACACAATAAGTTGCAGCAAGCGAGTTGAAAACAAAATAAATTTAAAAAAATTTTTTATTAAAATAAAATAAATGCAAAACTGCAAGCGACACGTGGCATATGGCAAGCAGTGCACAACACTCTGACCATTCGTATCTGTATCTGTTCATACAACTGACCCCTACGGCTGAAGTGTGCTGTGCTGTGCTGTGCTGTGCTGTGCTGTGCTGTGCTGTGCAGTCACACCTCACATGCAGCAGTGGGAGAAGAAGCGCTTTAAGCGTATCTCAATCTGGACACGCAGCTCACGGCAAGCAGCGGCTCGGAGGTAACATTTGGTAATATAATCCGATTTGCAATAAATTAAATGCGATTTATATGCGCACGGCGACACATCCGGAATACAACAACAACAACAACAATTACAATGACAACGTTGACAATGGCAACAATAATAATAATAACAGCAACAACAATAATGATAGCGATATGCTGCCAGGCCGGACCGGACCGGACCGGGCCAGGCCAGGCCGCACAGCACGACAAACGAACGAAAAAGTAAAAATAAATACGTTTAACGCGAAATGCAACACGGAACGCATCCGAAACGCATAAAAAAGTAATAGAAAAATATGCTCGACCGATATGCACAAAAGTCTATTAAGCTCTGTACAACTATGTATGTATATCTGTATGTACTCCTATATCTGTTCGACTTACACTATCTCTTCCTCTCTGTCTCCCTAACTGTGCGTAACAAGTTCATTATTTGCAGATACATTTATATGATTTATATTCAACTGCAAAACTGAAACATAAATATAAAATGCCAGAGGTAAAATAAACTTCATTGGGACTGAAGCTTTAATACCGTTTATGTCGTACGAGTCTATGCTAAAGTTTTCTGATCTACAGCAGAATTATAAAGAGTAACTAATGAGTTGAAATAAATATAATGCGCTCATTGTACAGCATGTTTAGAAAATCTTTTCCGATATTATTTCCAGGAAAACTATCTCGGGAATTTAAACGTAGGCATTAAAGCATGCCGACACATCTGCTGTAAATTATCGGAGTCTAAGCTGAACCATTTTTTGACAATGTATTGGAATTGGTAATAACTTTGGTTTGGTAGTTTGTCTAACTCTACCAAAAGAAACCTTCCAGTGGCTGTATATAAGCTTGTGAGAGATATTTTATGGAGAATAAAGTGACTTTCAATAAAAACTCAAAATTGGGCAGCGCCCGTGACACGGCCATATGTATGCTCTATCTTATTATTATTTCCTTTTATTGAAAAACATATTGAAAAACAAGAAAAAACGTTAACTTCGGTTGAACCGAAGCTCTAAAATCATTCACACTAAATTTTAAATAGTATTGTAAAGCATAAAAGTGGGGCCATAAATAGGGGCTACCGGTATACGCCCACTAGTAGATGTGTATGAAGCGATGTAGTAGATGTGTAAGACGCCGCCATATCGAATTTCAAGTTAATTACATTTGACTACCTCAAAAAGTGGGCGGGACACGCCCATTTGTAAATGTATATGAAGCGGTTGTCCACTAAAATCCACCAAATCAAATTTAAAGCTAATATTGATTTAAATGAAGAATTTTTTCATAAAAAACACAAAATTGCACGGTGGGTTTGTATGGGGACTACCCCAAAAAAGTGGACGGGCCACGCCCATTAGTTAATCGGTTGCCTATAAAAAGGCACCATATTGCATTTCAACTTAATATTGACTTTAATAAAGAAGTTTTCAGACAAAAAGTCAAAAGTGAACTATAAGTTTGTATGGGAGCTACCCCAAATAGTGGGCGGTGTATAGTATACCACCCATTAATGTATATGTCAAGCATTCGTCCACTAAAAGTTACCATATCAATTATTAAGTGGATATTGACTACAATAAAAAAGTTTTTCATAGAATAACTCAAAAGTGGGCGGAGGGTTTGCATGAGGGCTGCCCCAAAAAGTGGGCGTGGTGTATCAGTCTTGACACTCTATTAAACTGAACTCTATTAATTTCCGCAGCCATGACCGCATCCGATTTGGGCGCAATTCACGCACAGCTGTTTAACCTTACGACTGTCTATCTGGCTAACCGTCTATCTGTCTGTCGCATTAAAAGAGTTCTTCTGTCTGTCTTTGTCATAATTTAAATAAATCTCAACACATTGCGAATCACGCTCATGCTCATGCTTTGCATTGTAATTAAACGCTTTAGATGACAAGCGTTTGAAGAAGTGGTTGGAGCGCAGCTGTTTGTTGTTCCATGATGAGTGGAGCAGCCTCACAAAAATATATTGTATAAGTATATACAAATGTTTATGTATATATACATATACATAGCTTAGAACTTATACAAAATATCAGCGTGTACTATTCCTATCTGTAGTGGTATCTGTGTATCTGTGGTTTTATGTATGTCCAACTCACTATTTATCGAGCTCACCCGTATTCTGTATATGTTTGTTTATGAAAATAGCTTTGGTTTGTTGCTGCGCATATTTGAAACTCATTTCCACTTATTTGCGAAATGACCGGAAAATTATGATTATCAGCTGTAGCAATAGCAACGAACTTGGCTTCCAAACTACACAGTTTTGAAAATCATATCAGATAGGTGATGTCCCCATTGTGCATACACTAAAGAAGCCGATTTCAGGCATTTATCATGACCCTTACCAGCATATCATGTTGGCAATTTCTGCCAGGATGTTGGCCTTCAGAACTTGCTGGCTCCTTGGGTGATTGACATAATTTCATAAAACTCCACAAAAAAAGAAAAAAAAAACAAAAATTGCGCAGGGCAAAATCGGGGGAGATGTTGAGACGCTCCGCGAATTGTTCCTTCAAAACAGCCAACGATGCTCTTGAAGTGTGAGCCATTGCTCCATCCTATTGGTACCAAACGTTTCATAGCCGTGGAAAAAAATCCCTCCAACATGTTCACATACCAGTCTTAATTCACTGTGACCTCATATTCTTCAAAAAACCACGGTCCAATAATCGAAGCTCATCACACTATGACATTAAAACATAATATATACATATATAACATACTGCAATATATACATATTTATTCTGCCTGTTACATACATTCGAACAAACTTATTATAAGCTTGCCCCACAGCGTGCGGGGTACAATTAACTAAAACTTACTGACAGGTGCCAACAACAAGACAACGCTACTGTTATTTTCATATATGTATGTTTATATGTATGTGTATATTCTTCCTTGCGCGTATATTCCACCATGTGCATATTATGCATATACAAATAGACTGACAACTTTGCTTTCATCAACATACACAGCGCCACACCCCACCGCGCGCAAGTTAACACTAATATGCAAACACACACATAACAATAGCTGTCACAAGCCAATGCTTCACAAGCCGAACGCTTTTAACGAACGTGCCTCTCTATCGCTTGTTCCACGCTCTCGCTTGCACGCACGGCTGAGGTGTACTTGACAACTTTTCGTATGTAGCGGCGTTCGTCGTTTTAATAGACGTTATCATGTCAAAATAAATATGGGCAACTATTGAAGTTTTTACTCGTGGAGTATGTTAAATCTACAATCTAAAGAATTGGATTGATTTTTGAAGGCAATTCATTAAATTGAAGTAATGAAACACTGTTAATGTGTTCAATTGTGGAGAAACTTGACACTGGAAAACAGATTTAAGTTTAATCGATTCAATCACATAATTTGGTGGCTACAAGATCAATGGAAAGTCAGATTTATGCAATCTGAATGATTTATGCAAAGACGGTCAAAAGAACGAACAGATGATTAAATGTATCAAGACATATCTTTCTTGAGAAAACTAATTACACAGCGCACTTCACATTTAGTGACAAGTGGGAATGGGATTTTGTTTTCTATTTCCGATTTGAAACTCACAATATATATTAATAATTTTACAGTAATATTAACGGTTCTTAAATTCAGCTTAAAAATTACCTCAAAAGCATCACGCTTAGTATTGCCATTAAATAAAAACTGTGCTTTATCCACACGTTATGAAACTATTTGAAAGTTTAAAGTCATCGTCACGTTTTTATAGTAGAAAAAAAGTGTTATTAAATAATCAATTTCAAAAATATTTGCACATTCTCATAACAAATTTTTTCTCATTAGAATCAATTTCGAGTCGAGTCAGCGGTTGTACGCCAAAATTTTGCGCTTAATGCTTTGAGCGTCACTTAATTAAATTAATTGGCTAAAACTTTAACAGCAAATTATGCTACACATGCACACATGCACACATACATAGGGTACACATACATATGTACTTATATAGTGTGCAAATTATATTGATATGGAAGGGGCATAGTGCGGTCTGTTAGTCAGTCGAGCGTTTAATTGCATGTATCAGCGTGTCAATATTGCAAACACATCCATACATACATATATGTAGATAGCAACACTCGTAGATACATTCATACATACTTACATGTGCATAGATACATTCACACAATGTGTCAAAGCGAGACAAAAGCGGAACGGTTGTGGTAGACAATTAATGTTATCCGTAGCTAAATACGCAAAATTAAAAGCTATAAAATCACAAAGTCACGTGCGAAATGTTACAGCAACAACGACGACAACGAATTGTATTAGTATTTAATACAAACTACCACCCACACTGGCATAAAATCATATCTGTGTCTGTGTGTGTGCTGCATGTGCTGCATGTGCTGCATGTGCTGCATGCAACAAAATACAACACGACCCGACACAAACATTAACATTAACATAATCTGGCATAGTGTGTTAAATGTGTAAAAAGCGACTTAAGGCGCCACATAAACGAACCTGTGGCACCCATCCATCTATACGAGTAAGTAGAACCATATAACCATCCAACTAACCCAACAGCGCTCATCTACACGGCCACCTGTCGCCCGTCTACGTCTACATTTTGTATACTAGCGAATCCTATTAGAATTTAATATGCGCAAGACCGTCTAAGGCAAATGAGAACTTACGCTTCGACACGGTACATCATGTGAACGAACGAACGAACGCTCGGTCGGTCGGTCGGTCGGAGTGTTGAGGTCCCCCATGCTCTGTAGTTGTATTTAATATAGCGCAAGTTAGTGTTGCGGGGAGAGCGAGCAAAGGTCGACTGGCTCACACATTTGGGTTCGTATAAGTTCAAGTTGAGTTGAGTTAATTGAATTCAAGTCAAAATGCATTTATCATGCTACAGTTACACGTACAAATGCAGGGGAACATTGTAGCAGAGGGGTGTGTGTGTTTTTTTTTTTTTTTGCCATCGTCAGGTGTATGAGTTGCGCGGGGGATGAGCGCCAAGTTAGGCAAATCTTGGAGAGCACCACGGTTGCATACTATTAACAGTGTCTTGGATAGCACTAAAATCTAAAGGAAACGCAATTTCAAGGCTTATTGGCTTTTTACGCAATTTAAGCGTGAAACTTGCATGAGCAGCAAATATTTTATATCTAAGGCAGAGACCAATATTATTGTATATTGTCAATTTATATTTAGCAGTTCGCTGGATAAACGATTAGTTATGGATTACAAATTCAACACGCAGAAAAATAAAAATATAAAATAAAAAAGAGAAGTGTTAACTTTGATAGAGCTGAAGTTTGAATAACTTTCGCACGATCTATCGTCAAACTGTTACAATAAAAAAATCTTCATGAAAATAAAACGCTTCTAATTAAGAATTTTGGTTTTTGCTGATTTTATCTTAGAGATAATGAAATATATTCAAAACCCTGTATCTGAGGTATAACATTTAAAGTCGGTATAGAACGGATGACCAAATAGCTTTAATAGTTTTTCTAATAGGCATATCTCATCATCTGTCAGAGACGTTTGTGATAACTAACTGACAATATATCCGAGATGTACTTCTAAGAGGGCGTTACAATATGCCATACCAGCAATGCTACAATCGATTTGCTTAAGGAAAAATTTGGTTGATCATCATGCGAAAAGGCTTTGTCAATTATGCGCCGCAGTCATGCGATTCGACACTCCTCGATTATTTTCTCTAGAGCTACGTCAAGTCCTCGGTTTATATCAACCGGCTAGTAACTTTAGACGTACCCGTGGCCAAGATTCGAGAAGCCATTGATGACATAACGCCGCAACCATTAGATGAAGTCATCAAAAATTAGATCCAACGAAGTTAGCACTGCAAACGTAGCGGCGAATTAATGAGGTCCTATTCCGTCCATAACGGCATCATTATAGTTTTAAAATAAAGCAAGGTTCGTCAAAAGTTTTACTACATAGAAATAAGTCTTTACTTCGGGGTCTTCTTTATAAGTGGGCGAATAAAACGCATAGCAACAGGGACAGATGGCCATGATTATTGTTGAGCTTATCAAAAATATATTAATTAGGTACTATATACGATATATTTATTGTTTGTATGTCTTCGATATCTCCGTTTTAACTGATAATACCAGTTTCACACAGTGAGCGAAGTGCATACAAATTATCAGATTTATGCGAATAAAACTTTAACAAAAGCTGGATTGTGGGCGTGGCATCCAAAACTTTAAACACTTGATCAGCTTACGTATCAGATGAATCTAAAAATCCAAGTTTGAAGGTTCTACCTTTTATCTTTTGTAGTTTATACAACACATTTCATCAAATTACTAATTTCATACAATCTTAAAATTTCTTTTTATGCGATATTTCTAATATTCTAAAATGAGCTGTAAGCTGCCATCTCAACGATGTGAAGCGAGGTGGCAGCACATAACAGTAAAAGTACATATTATATACTATATATATATATATATATATATATATATATATATATATATTAAATGTAAGAAGCAGAAAAAGCCAAAATAGCGCAAATACAAAGCTGATTCGTTGTTACCACACTTGAAAACTGAAAACGAAGTAAATCTTCGTCGAATTTAAATTTGGTGCTAACAGACTGATATTTCACAATAAGGTGGCAACGACGAGAGAATATCATGAAATTCATGAAAAGCTTTCGCGATAATTTACATTTCATAAAAAAGCGTTTATACGCACATTTTTTGATTAATCATGAAATGCTTTCATCGCGTAAATGATATATTTTATAGTCTACGGGATATCGTTTTTCAAAAATACAGACGAACGGACGGACAGATGGACGTGGCTAGATCGACTCAGCATTAAATGTTGATAAGGAATATATACAATATATCTTATGAATTCTGCCACACATCCTGCTGCCTGTTACATGCATTTTCACAAACTTTAAAAATACCACATTTTCGAGCTCGCCACTAACGTGGAAGGCAAACTGCCTTTTGTGCACTTGTTAAATCTTGCTGTTTGTATTTTGTAGTGCTTCGATAGTAGTTTTTTAATGCCGACATTCAAAGCGTTTTTTGATGGTACTAGTATTGTAACGTGCAATGGTAGTTAGTATCATGTAATGTTAGCTAGAGTATCATTTAAATGTAATTTAGCCATTAACAATGGCTGGTTACGATTTAGCATTTCCATTTCGATAACTTTTTTTTTTTAAGTGCGACGTAAAACGGCTTGTAAACGACATAACAGACTAACGCTTGACAAAACAAAAGAGTGCGCTGTCATTAGCCGTTTGATTGCTACAGCAGCGTAAGTGCCAACCCCTGCATATGAATCGATTATCCATAAGAAGCCACCATATCGAATGTTTAACTGATATTTCCTTGAATAAATAAGTTTTTTATACAAAAACACAGAAGTGAGTGAAGGTTTTTTTTTTTGTTTTTTTTTTAATTTGAAATAGAAAATGCAATAAAATCAATTTTCATCATTGACGGCGTTATTTGAAATTTCTGTTCCCAAACTGAAGTTATTTTCATTTCGCCCAAGTTGAACGAATTGCTGTTGCATACTTTGTGGCTCGTTTATACATCAAACTTTCATGCAATTTTAACTAACATTCGACAAACAACAACAACAACAACAACAACAACAACAACAAAACAACATCTTTGTTGCACAGCCGTAACTAATTCCCAAAAACTATATTGAGCAATTCTCAGCGCAACTTTGAAACTACAAACTGCAAACTTCAATGCACAAAACACTTCACGCCTCCAGTCTGATTGGCCGGTTAGCGAGTTACTATGTAGCGACTTGCATCAAAATTGTTGTGCATAGATACTTTGTATCTCATACAAATAAACGAAGTAATGCTTATTTGGTGTACAGCAGGCTGCAGGCAGCAGGCAGCAAGGCAATTTTGTGCAAGATACTTAATTAACTGCAAATACATGACTCCACTTTTGGTGTTGAACAATTTTGATGCATCCATATTCCATCATCATCATCATCATCATCATCATCTTTGGCTGCACAAATTCTACGAACAGTGCAATTGATTTATTGACTGCACTCAGTGTTTAATAGCGCTTTTATTAATTAATGAGTCAGTGAGCGCAGGCATTAAAAAGCAATCGCTCCCGGCACACCGTCGCCCCAAAGGTACATCATCACTTCTGACCCCATTAGAGGGCCTCTTATAAGCGTACAAGTATATTATACTCGAATATACTTACACTACTTCTGTATCTGGTTTTTTCTGTTGTGATTTTTCAGGTGTGATTTTTCATGTTTAAGAAAAAGAACATTTTACGCTGTAATTAATTGCGTTTATTTGGTTTCCTTTGAAAATTGCATGAATCGCACTAACAACAGCAGCAACAATAACAAACACAAAGGAACTGAGCATACTGCATACTAAGCTAAAGATACAGTAACAGATACGGATAAAAAGAAGATTGGAACAATCTGTGCAGCACTCAGCAGATGCATCTTTTATTGTCATAATTCTGTTGTTTTTTTGTTTTTTTTTTGCTTTTTTTTTGCTTCTTGTAAAGTAATTTGTTAAATGTGCGAAAAAGTCATAAAATTCGTAAAGAGTTTTTTGTTTTTTTTTTTTTGTTTTTGTAATGTTTTCTCCTCTAATTAGACCGAATTGCTATTGTATGTAGTTGCATGGAAGATTAGACGTAGAGATGTAGCAGAAGTTTGCATTGATAAACACTCTCTAATAAAATCTATGCTGATTTATGGCTTGTTGAAGATGAATTTCTTTCTAAAGGAAAAAACATAATAAATTAGGAAAAACATACAAAGTATTTCTGGAAATCAACAAATATTGCTACTAAAGGGTAGATGCCTTGCTATAAGATGCAACGCATAATTAAATGGATTGTAGCATATTAAACAAGTGCCTTCATTAATATTGTTCTAAATAGAGCTCATTAAAAATAGCATACGTCTTACACATATTTTTTTTTACTTTAATCGAAAATGTTTGTTCTAGAAGGTTATTACAGCGTGCAACACGCAAGTGACGAAAGTGCACTTCAGCAGATCTGCAGCACGAGCATTTAGTTATACGCACAATAATGAGGTTAAAAAGTTGTAGAAATGTAGAATCAGAAAATTTTAACTTATATATGAATGAACCATCCTAGTTCGAAATCTGGGACGTTGAAATACTGACCTTTGAAGTATTATATATTCGAGCTTTTGGAGACCTATGGCTCCAAATTTATTATTCTCTTCACATGTAGTGTGAATAGTATTATAATTTTGTCATGGAGTTTCTAACGCATGGGCGACCCCATAGAGTATATATACTCCTGATCAGCTCAACCATTCGAGTCCGTCTGTCTGCCAGTCCGTTTGTGCGCTGTCTATATAAATCAGAACTCGTCCCTGAATTTTTAAGATATCGATCTGAAATCGATCTGAAGTCTCCACTTCTCATGTTCTCAGGGAGAATATATAACACAATGTCACGACAACTTTTAGGGCTAGCTTCCATACAAACTCACCTCACTCGGTTTTTGTACGCACAACTGTTTTATTAGATTCAATATAAAATATAATTTTGACATGGTGGTTTCTATTGAACGAAAACTACACGTATACGGTACATTAATGGGCATGTCCCGCCCACTTTTAGTTGTAGTCTCCATACAAACGCACCGCTCACTTTTATATTTTGCATGAAAACCTTTTTCATTACAGTCAATATCAACTTACGGTGACTTATCGGACGGAAGTTTCACTTAGTTGTTAATAATCGTGTTCTGACCACTTTTAGATGTAGTCCCGATAAAGATCAAACGCACATTTTGCGTTTTCTATAGCTACAATTTTTATATTTTTCGAGCTAGGCATTTTAAAAATGGTATTAAGGCTTCAAATTATCACTATAGCATTAAAAGATTTGAGAGTAATTTGTTAGATGCTTGTAAAAAATATTGAAGCTTCGGTTCTACCGATATCTCTTGTTTTCCATTTTTTTGTAAGTGTTAAACCAAGTACAAAGAGCACAAATTAAATCAAATCCGATTATGATTTTTAGCAAACTACGACGAGTTAATGACAAATTTTGTCATTTTTTTGGTGGGTGTATGTTTAATTTTTTGGAGAACCTAAATTTAATTGTGCTGATGTCTAAGCACATTTATTTGTTTGAGTCCTTCAAATCAATCAAATTTTTTTGTTAAGTCAAGCTCAGTAGAACTTGAAGATGACTAAATTTAAGAATTTCGAGTTTATAAAAAAAGTTCTTGAACTAAGAATTTTGTTCACCGTTTATGAAAATCTGTACTCAACATACTATTGATCAAAGCTCGCAAAATATGCTCAACTAAATTTTTCTATGCTGACTGCTCACCGAAAAGAGAAGAAAAAAAAATGAAGCAAACTCGCTTACTGTCTCAAAGGAACACTTTTTTTGTATTCTTTCGTGTTTTCTGTTTCGTGCTTCTCGCTGAGCGATACACACGAAGCTGACTTGCGGTAATAACTTGATGGTAACACTTTCGTTTGACTCTCAGGAACTGAGCATCAGCAACTGATCAAAATGAAACAATTGGAAGCGCTAAGTGTCTTTTTTGTTGTTGTTGTGTTAGGTTTTTGTTGTTGTTTTAAATATTTCATCGCAGGCAAAGCGTGCATATGCAATTTACTGATGAAGATCCGCCACACACATACATGCGCAAAAGACACTTTCTTTGTCTTATGTGAACAAATGCATAAAGAGACCGACAAAAAACACTCGTTGTTTAGCAATAATACCCTCTGGTTATCAAAACTCGTACATGTAAAACCTGCATACCCTATGCTTTGGAAGGAGCTAATAATTTACTAAACAGACTAAAATTGATGCATTTACGAGTACAATAGTAATACTATTAATATATTTATTCTGACTAATATCACTTTTGCCTTAAAACATTTCACTTGTGTACGATCCGGCATTTATTTATTTGCGGCAACTTGTCGAACACGCCAATGTTTTGCTCTGTTAAAATAATTTATATTTACAGCGCGGCAAATTCTAAAATTCACAAACTCTCTTTTTGATTCGTCCCTGTATTTTTTTTTTTTTTTGATAGTACAATGGAAATGTCGGATTCAATATGTTGGCCTAAAACTGAAACAATGTAATAAAAATATTTGTTGCATACCGACGAAAGTATTTATATAACAAATTTTTCATTTTAGTACATTGCAATAGAAGCTTAATTTTGTAATTTGTTTCACTTATTTATTTATACGCATAAATACATTATTCAGTGAAGAGTAACACTTTTACGTGTTGTGACGCCCTGCAGGTTAATTTTTACTATAAGTGTGCAGAAAAATATTCATTTAATGCATGGGAAAATCAAAAAATATTAATGACCAATGCAAATTTTACACATTTGCCGAACTGCAGCGAAAGTCATTCCTTAAGTCATATTAATTCAATAAGTAATTAAATTCGAATTCGAAAATATTTATAACCCGAGCGTTATTAATATTGTCACCTAGGCCACCATAGGCCCTTTGTGTGATACCATATTCATATTTCCTATTTGAAGCGCAGCTACTCTGAGAACCACTTTGACAGTGTCAAGAACGTCGAGATATGTTTTATCTATTTTTCCGAGATCTAAATTAAGTTATCCAGGAAGGGGCGCCCTAATATAACGTCAGTCTCTTCCTACTATGGGCCGGGCAGTGACATTTCCACAACTTCTGCAGAAGTCCCGGGAGTTTACCCCTAGCCTTGTGGCATGTCTCCCTACTATGCAGACGCCTGTGAGGGCTCCCACAATAAGAGCTATCTGATCTCTCTTGTGTTGAAGTAGTGTTATTGTTCTTTTGAGATTATATTTTGGCCAGGTGAGTCTGGAGATTCTACAGGTGGCAAGGTTGCACCATCTATTGGTTGCTATACCGAACATCTTTGCTGAGATCTGTAGTTTACATGTAGCCATGGATATACATACTGTGGCCTTCCCTGGAAGGATATTATCAGTGGTACCCTCTCTGGCTAGTTTGTCCGCTTCACAATTTCCCTCTGTATTTTGGAGACTAGGCACCCAGATGAGATGTATAACATAGTGCTAGGCAATATCGGTAAGAGATTTTCGGCGCTCCGTTGTGTTTTTAGTGGTGGAGCTGAAAGAGTTCAGCACTTTCAGGGCAGCCTGACTCTCCGCAAAGACAAACACATGCTCTTTTATATGTGAGTATGGAAGATAGTGCGTTGCTTCCTGAATAGCTAGCATCTCCGCCTGATAAACGCTGAAATGATCGGGCAGTCTAAAGGATTCTCTAATCCTCAGATCCGGTGTAAATACACCACCTCCTACCCGACCATCCAGCTTAGAACCGTTTGTAAAGATGTTAATACCGTTTTCTCTATAGTGAGGAAGGTTGTCCCATTGTAGTCTGGTAATATTATAAAATATTACATACATTCAAACTTGAACTGGGTCACACTGTCGGGAAGATTTTGCGAAAGTTAACTCGATAAAATGATAAATTTTTCACGTTTGGGAGTATTTTGCGATTTGAATTCACCTGCATTGAGTATAATATGAAATTCACATCTTCAATCTCCAGTGTATTCAAAATGCGAAATTATTCCAAGCGAAATGAAATTACCATTTTATCGAATTCGGTTTCGCAAAATCTTCGCGAAATTTAGAAGCGAAAATGGACTGTTTTACAATATTAATGTTTCCATTTGCCTATATACATATAAACGATTACATTTTTAATTACGCTCGAGTCATAAATGTTTTCGAATTCGAATTCGAATTCGAATTTGATTACTTATTGAATTAATATGACTCAAAGAATGACTTTCGCTGCAGTTCGGCGCTAAAAGCAAACAAGTTCCCAGCCACAAATCAAAAATCTTCGCAATGGAAATAAACAAATCAAAACGAGTCGTCTCGGCCGTTTTGATAATTATCAACAAAATGCAGCATTTAAATTTAAAACGTGTCCGACTCTTTTTGACAAAACCAACAAATTTGCGGTCGCTACACCGAGGGCGGCCTTTGTTCGAAGCGACTGAGGGAGAAAAAACAGAACTGAACTGAACTGAACTGAAGTGAAAGATACATTAAACAAATAAACATGAAATGTATTTACGACGGTTTTTTATTTTTTATTTCTTATTTGTGGTTTATATTGCGCAAAAATTAATTAAAAATCGATAAGATTTTGATATCTTTTGCTTGCTCAGAGGCGCTCCGAGGCGCTTCGAAGCGCGCATTTGAATATTTTATTATGCATGAAGTGCACTTTAAAAATGAACGTCAATAAGTCAGCGGATTAAGCTGCACGGAACGCACCAACGGATGACATTGGGGCGGAAAAAATGGGATGAGTTGAGTTTAGCCGGAATGGGATGTCGGGATAAGCTGAGCTGTGTGCTGCATTGTTGCATAATTTATGGCGTTGGCAATGGGTTTGATGTAAAGCAGTAGAGAGTGCGGTGGAGTATACGCTGAAAAATGTCGGGTATGCCAAGCGGGCAATGTGTGTGTCTGTGTGTGTGTGTGTGTGTGTGTGTGTGTGTGTGTAATCGAGTATAACGGTCGGTTGAGTAATTAGCCACAAAATGCAATGAAGCATGGACACACAGCGGGATAGAGGCTTTCTCGCTCATGTAGGACCGCAGTAGAAGGGAAATAACGTGTTGACTGTCGAGAGAAATGCCGTAGGCATTTAGTCACTCTTGTCTTTGATTGCAGCGGCAGTTATTTGGCCTGATTTCTTATTGGGTATGTTATGCATCTTGCAGTTTACTCGTAACGTCAACGATGCGTGATGAGACTCAAAAAGAGGATACTGAGTGTGCCGCTATGATGATGGTGGTGAGGTTTTTAAAGCGAAGATACAAAAGTGTGTCGAATTTAATTCGAATTAAAGATAATTTATTGTTTATAGGCATGATGGGCATGATAGGCATTAAGCATATCAAAGTAATCCAATATGATCTTCGCTCTGTTGTGCTGAATAACATAAAATATTTGACTACATTTTAAAAGTTTTTGCACGAAATATTTGTATTATTCATTTGTATTGTTGGAATTGATTATAAAATGTGAATTGAAAGTTCTTCATGGAAGTACCGATTTTCCTGATCTTGGGCTCGCTGGACTCTTGGTGCCAAGAATAAATAAAAGATAAGATTGGAGTGATGGGCCCTCCCCCTCCCCCCCCCCCCACCACGAGCTTCAATACGGTTTGGTGTATATATCAAACTGTGGTAATCCGACTGCCATCCACAGTGATTCTAGCGTACCCGGCGTACGTTGCTACGGGCCCTACATCAACTAACAAGCAGCCAACTAATTGATTTGAACAATCACAGGCAGAAGCTCTTCCGTTTGATTTTCGCCGCAAAGAATATATTTTTGTTGTTTTTTATTAATTAACTAACTACCTGCTACATTACCGGGGGCTAGTGAATTCACTAGTTCTTAGTCTTGCAGAGCGGAACTGGATTCGTTACTGGCGTACCGGTGGGTATATACAACATTCATTTATATATAAAGAAATAGATTTTATTGCCTAAATGATGATTGCGTTAAATTTAGCTTCCAGTTTCAAACTAATTTTGTTATGCTTACTCATTATTGAGGCTGTCAAATTTCAAGGAAAAAATCAAACCAATACAATAAACAATAATTTCGACCAAATTAAAAAAAATATTAAGAGAAATAGCCACCACAACTCATCTGTGCTACTTCCAAAAAAAAAATTAGTGCTTAATGCGAATTCGTTCATTTCAGTGAAAAATTTCTGCTTGTTTTTCTTATAATCTTCCCCTGTACATTTTTTCCTGAATTTCCATTTTACACACTTAAAGTCATTAAATTTGTTAAAAGTGCAAAGCAAATGAGCATAAAAATGTTTTGTTTATAATTATAAAGTTTGTTTATGCGTCCTCCGGAGCAACACCCGCGCGTTGCCCCTTGCCACAAGTGCTATGAAATTTTGGCGCTAGCTTTCAACTTTTTCAAGTGAATATGGTTAGTACCTCAAACTCTGTGGCAACACCTACGCAAAGGTGGATTTTTGGAGAGCTTTATAGCAACGCAATAAATATTATACAAACATGTAGCAAAAACATGAGACGCGCAGATGTTGGCCGAATTCAATGAAATTGATCAGCAAACGAATTAAATATGAACAGGAGATTGGCGCGGATACGGGGTAAGCAGGAAAATCGCTCAATTAATGCGCAAAACTTGTCCATTTTCCACCGTGTGCTGTCCCTTCAGTTTTCTTTAGGTGATGATCTTCACTGTTAATAGTATATAAATATAGTCACAATGTTTGCTGCGTCATAAAGGAAGCATTGAAGACCCCATATACATTTCGCAAAAGTAACATAGCTTTTTAAAAAATATCTGTTTCTGGTGGTGCCATGAAAAGTGAATCTCGAACAAAGTGAATCAAAATAATATTAAGTTCTGTTTTAAACTTGGTAAAACATTCACCGAATGTTTCCAAATGATGAAATAAGTTTATGGTGACAATTGTCGATCCAGTAGCAATGTTCACGAGTTGTTTAAACGTTTTCAAGAAGGTCGTGAAGATCTCTGTGACGATGAAAAGTCGGGCCGGCCAAAATCAGTGGTGATCGAAAAGAACATTGAAAAAGTGCGTGAATTCATACAAAATGAGCCGAAATCTTCGTTGCGTTATATGGAAATAGAATTAGATATTCCCAAATTGAAATTGGGTCTTCGAAAGGTGTGTTCACAGTTTGTTCCGCACAAATTGACTGACGACCAAAAATGCGATAATGCGCCGTCTCATCGATCGACACTTAGCACCGATTTTCTCACCAAAAATGGCATTTTAACCATCAACCATTCACCGTACTCGCCGGATTTGGATCCGTGTGACTTTTATCTATTTGGTGGATTATGAGGAAGATTAATTTTTCGACCGATGCCCAAAAGATACTGTCACTTTTAGCGCGATAACTTCGCTTGTAGTGGTCCGATTGTCATAAAAGATGTCAGTGAAGGATGTACCTTTCCAACGCATGTACCTACCAACAGGTACCACCACCAGAAACAGCTATTTTTAAAAAAGTCCTTTTTCTTTTGCGACACACCCTGTAGTATATATATATATATATATATATTCGTGAACAGTGCGACAAGACGAGTCGATCTAGCCAAGTCCGTCTGTGTATGAAGACTTTTTATAAACGGAAGCAACTCAAGTTCAAACATGATTACGATTTATCGACTAGAAATTATAGCTCCCATACAAAAACACAAGAACGGCAAGCGTGAAGCGTATTAAGGCTTCGGTTCCATCGAAATTAACGTTTTTTTTTTTCTCAATTGTATTTTAGTTTGGTGTTTATTTATTTGTTTGTTCGATTTAGCGATCGATCGATTGCTTGCTCGTTTGTATTTGTATTTGTGTTTGTTTCTGTTTCTGTTTCAGCGTATTTTCATTTGTAATTCATGCCGCAATTAAGTAAAAAATTGACGTCAAGCCAAGCATCAGCGGCAACGCTAATCGCTGCAAATGGCAAAAACCACTTCCATCCATTTCGTTTTTCATGCACATTCATGCGATTTTCCATTTCCATATGCGCTTTTGATTCTGTGCGATTCGATTCCAATTGGACGAAATTGCGCAAATGCCAATAAATAAATTTATACCGAATTCTTGAAATCCATGGCGATCCATTTGTTCATTCGAACGGAGAACGTCAGCCAATTGAAAGTCATTTCTATTTCTTGTAATTTCAAGGTCGATGCAGTTCGAGTGCTTTTATTTTTATTAATGCTAATCAAATGTCGGGTTTGTATCAGATCAAATGGTGAAATGTTTTGAAGGTGACATTACTGTGCATATATGTACATAAGTGTATGTTGGAATTTTTACAGAAAACTATTCTATTTTTGCATTATTGAATTGAGGCATATTTTCTTATTGTTAAATTAAATTTTATTCAATGAGGTATTTAAGCATATTCTGTAACTTAGGACTATGATGGCCCACATAGTCTCTCTTTGCACGCCTACTGGAGCTCACTTTGCGTGACCCCGTCTGAGCTGAAAATGTCAAAACAAACTAGACTTTCTCTATAGATATCTCTGTAAGTAAAGCGACTTTAGACTAGTACTGTCGTTAGTAGGTGCTCTACGATGTACCCAGAAGTATAGTTAAATGTATATTTGACAATCAGTAGCACCTATTTTCTGTAATGCTGTTTGACTGCTGTTTGTATCAAAATTTTGGCATGCATACAAACTATGGAGTCTGTCTACCCTTAAGAAAGAAATTTAATATGGAATAAGATAAAAAGTATTGAAGTAAAATTTAATCGGAAACTCTTTGTTGACGAATAATTTTTTAGGCTTTAAGATTTAAACAAGATATCATTCAAACGGTCATCGCGGACTTTCTTGCTTACCCTAAACCTTAAGTTTTCAATGATCTAGTGGCACATTTTGGCTGGATCTTATAAGAGCAACTTCTGGAAATAAGCAAGACACTTAACTTTTGACGCAAACATAAGTTTGAGGCAATAAGCAGCTATAATATATTGTACTTTGGGTGTGCGTATTTTTAGATAGATTTCGGACTGTGGTAATCCGATTTCGTAAATGTATCTTAAATTCTGCAGAGTTTATGTTTTAGGATCGTTATTTCATTTTATCACCTTCGTGTACTGCTGTGCTCAATGCGGTAATTTTCGTCTTGTTTTTCGTGTATGTTTCTTCTTAATATTTAACGGGTTCCACTCAACTTATAGGGTTTTGAAGAATAATATCAGTTGTAAAAAAAAGCGTATTACCAAAACGCAGTCGATTTCTTAATTCTAAAAACGTTTCAATCGAATTTATTATATTGTTTGTACATATTTTATTTCTTTATTATGGTGTAAGTTTAATTTCTTGAACTATCTAAATTATCTAAATTCTTCATTATGAGTTATGTACTTACGTTTACATACACGTCGATTATTGAGCGGCTTGTTCGGATCGCGATAGAAACCCTCTTTGCACTGATGACAATTGCGTCCGGTTGTCGAATGGCGACAATTCTGACAGATACCGCCCGAGACACGTCCCGACAAACGGAAGAGCTCCATACTAAAACGGCATTGACGCGCATGATTATTGCAGTTGCACACTGAAATGATATGAAGACAAAGATATTTTGTGTTATAGACAAGTTCAATAAACAATATAAAGAAAACATTCATAAATCATAATTATAGAGAGTTGTTCATTGCGAACTAATTTACGCGCATGCCAATAAATCAATGGCCAAGTTGCGTTTCACTCAATGCGACGCAGGATAACGCAAGATACGCGGGGTTGGCGAACATTCTGTTCATCTGTCTGCATGTTTGTCTGTCGTCTGAACTCGTTGTTAAAGTTGTTGAACTGCTGTTGCTTGGGTGGTTTACTGTCATCGATATGCTGCGTTCATATTTGATTGCATCTATATACCTACATATGTATGTATATTGCCAGTCTAAGTATCTTGTCAGTACAGCTAAGCCGCACGCCTAGCTAGCTATCAAATGTTGCTGTTTCGTTTCGTTTCGTTTCGTTTCTTTTGCCATTGTTCTTGATTTCCCCTGAGCTTGAATTATGCCACAAAATACATTCAATATCGCAACGTGCCACAATTTGAGACTACTTAAAATGAAAAATGCTTCTCAAAAAAAAATTCTCATCATCGCTCTGACTTTTCTGTTCTTATCACAAAATGCGTACGAACATTCTCCTTTTCTTTTTTCGTTTTAAAAATTTACATGAATCGAGTGAGTTCGTCGAAATCTTATTGTCATCTACGTCTTTGGCACTGTTCAAATTCCAATAAGATAAGCTTATTGCTTTATTTGATATTGGCCAAAATCGTTTTGTATGGATTTCCAAACAAATTTATCGCTCTGTAAATTATATATTTCTTTTTCCCCAACCATTCTAAGAGCGAAAATTGGAAAAAGTAGCAGCTAAGCGGTTTAAACTTTTGCAATAAATAGAATAAATGCGACAAGACGATTCAAATCAACGCCAACTTGTTAACTGTCACAGAGATGCGAGCTGGCGTATTAATGATAAAAACTGTGGAAAAATGCGATTTGTCTTTATTCTTCAATTCTTCATAAATCATTTATATAAATATTATCTATCTTAGAGAAACAGCGATTTTTGTGTTGTTGATCTTTTGTATATATACAACATCTACTATAAGCAATTTCAGTTATACTTAAGATATTTATCTGTTGACTTCAATTTATTTCTTTTTTTTCAAATTTGTTGTTGATTTTTGCACTTATATTGACTTATATTCGTATGTAGACAATTTTGATTCAGAGTCACAAACTTAGCAGAGTAATGCATCGTATGAGTGTCGGTTGAAGATATACAAAAATTAATCAGGGCAGTGAAAGTAGTAAACTATAGATAGCTTTATTTTTTAAAAATCATGCAAAATTAAACTAAACTACTGTTTGACATACACATCAAAAAGCGCGGCACGAGATAAATATTTATAAAAGTATTTATATCTAACGCTTTATCTCTATTTTCATAGTCTCTACTAATAGTTTGGTAAGATGTTTTCGGTTTATCAGAAAGTTTGCTACGCATTAAAGCAGACTTTGTAGACAGCATGAAGTATTCAGCGCTTTAAAATGTTTTCTTTTCTGTGAAAGGAGTTAGTAAAGAACATGCCATTCCTAGTATTGCTAATTTTTATTGCTTTATCGCTTGGGGCTATTCATGAATCGACGCATTTTTCTCATCTTCATAAGAATGGAAGTACTCTGCAAATACTTATGTTAGCTTAAATGCAGCATGTACGGCAGTTTTGAGGTATTTTGAGGCCCTATACTGGTAAGCTCCACTGCACATTTGAAGGTTTTCATATAGAAAACCATTTTATTATTTGATTAACTTGTAATCTTAATACATATAAAATCGTTGGTGCGTATGTTGCTGCTCTTATAAGTCGTGAACCACTGAAGCTATTCATCTCATATTCACACCGTATGTTCGTCTGGCCTTTCGGTTTGCATAACCCAGTAGGTGGCGCTGAGATATTTTAAAAATTTGTATTTATGGTCCGATCTTTATATATAAAAATCTTCTGTGCGTGTGTACGTGACTGAACTCCTCCTACACGGCAGGACCAATTTTGATGAAAATTTTTGTGTGTGTTCATGGCGATTCGAGAATGGTTTAGATTCACAATTCTATCCACTGTGAATACCTGCGAGTGTTCCTGGCCCAAAAAATTTAAGATAAAGAGATTAAATGTTGTATATGGGATCGAATAGGGAAAGGAATGGGGAGTGTAGTGGAAGAGGTGGAAGGAAAGAGCCGAGAAAGAGGTGAAAGGGGAGAAGGGGAGAAGGGCAGGGGAAGAGTTAAGAGGGGTAGGGTAAGAGGGAAAGAGTGAAAGAGAGGCAGTGAAAGTGAGGTAGAGAAATAGGTAAAGGGGAATGTGAGGTAAGGAAAGGGATGGTAGGGACAGAGCGCAGATGGAAGAAGGATAGGGGAATGACAAGTATGGCAAGGGGACATTGGGTACGATGGGTACAAGTAGTTGAGGCAGGGGGAAGGGCAGTAACGAGCAGGGTACCATTTAAACTAGAGGGATGAAAAGCTGGGAGAAGGGGAAGTAAAGTAAGGGTAGATATGGGAAGGGGCAGAGGAATGGGTGCAGGGTAAAGGGTGGTTGCAGGGGAAGATGTATAGGGGAATGGGTGGTAGGGTAAGAGGGCATGAGGAAGGAGGGACAGGGAGAAGGAGCGTTGGGTTAAGGAGTGGCAGAGGGAAGGAGAGGCAGAAACGCGCCGGTTACCAGCTAGCTGGATACATAAAGCGTTGATAAAATTTGGGTTACTTTATTTTGTTATATACAAAACTGATTATGTACAGTTTTGGCAAAATATTATATTCTCATAAATAATTTTATATGATTACGGATATGATGTGGTCATTATTGCATAAAGCGCCCAAAAATAATACGATTGAGCGCATAAAACGAAACCCAAGGAAGAAACTCAAGTCAATAACGTGTATGAAAGTTTGTATTGAATGTTTGTAGTATAGTTATATTGAATTTAACAATTCCAGGTGCTCTCTTTACACAACATGTACATCTCTGGATAATTTAAAGAAAAAAAGAAAACGAAAAAAATTCGGTGAAGCTGAAACTTAAGTACTCTTCACACTTGCTAGTTTACCTCAGTGTTTTTACTTTTGAAATTATGCTTTCTTTTAAAATTTTTACTTTATATACTCATTTATGTATATGACATGAATTTCGGCACATTGGCCATTGTGGATAGGAGAGGGGTTGTGCAGTATTTTGTTGCGCATGAACTAATTAGAAAGAATTGGTAATGAAACTAAAAAATTTCTAAACTTTTTGATCATTTTAAATGTTAGCCAGCACACTAGACAGTTAAGCTATCGAGGCCTCAAATATTTACTAATACAAGTGTACAATTTATACAATATCAGCTAACAATATTACTAATAAAACACAGTCTGTATTAAGTGTATAAAAAGTGTGTTTTTAGAGCTCGAGACTACTTGCACTGTTGATATTAAGCGTGAAAGATTCGTATTTGTTTCAAAGATTAAAATATATTCTGTAAGGTATTATATATATTATACACATATTCTTGATCAGATCGACAAGAAACAGTTACATATATCTGTTTGTACGTCCGTCTAGCTGTCTCTCGTTTTGAGATTCATACCTGCATTTTCAATATTTTTAGCTACCAACATATTATTCTTTATAATGAACATTTCACATTCGCTCTAATGTATAATCGAAATACTTACAATCCAAGTTGATTGAATAATTAAACATTTTTCAAGGGCGTATAATATTTATGTATATTTTTGTAGAATGTATTGACAGAACCAATTACATCACATTTTCGTTACACTCTTAAACTGCTCATACCTGCATTACGTGTACTTCCTGTTTTTAGCCATTCAACGCAATATTGTTACGCGCACCCCTCCATTAAACGATTTAGCGTACTTGTCTGTTGCACACTCAGCACACATGTCGTAATTATCTTGCACAGTGATAACTCAATGCTTGAAATGTCATATAACAAACATTCATAGAACAGACAAAGCCAGTGTTATGTTATATTATATTATATTATCGTATAGTATGTACATATATACGAGTACTAGTAGGATCGAGATAAGTTGGTCGGTGGCAAGTCGACAACGATGACATTCACAGACATGCGACAAAGTTATGTCAACGCAAATATTTGATTCAATGTCTGCAAGAATCACAGTGACAGCTTCACAGCTTCACAGCTTCAAAAACGCCAACGTTGAACAGTAGAAGCGACTAAATAAATATTTGAAATAAAGATGCGAGCTGAAGAAGCGTGTTTGGGTGGCAGGGAAAATGTGTTTTCCCAACTAACGTGTTGGTAATTGGAAAGCCACCAAAGTGGCGTAGCGCTCGATTCAGCTCAACTCAACTCAACTCAACTCAACCCAGCAGAGCACAACTGCACAGCTGGCGGGCGTTGCGAGCTGCCGCTTCTGTCACTTTCAATACAGTTGCCTTAACGTTCTTCATTCAGATACAGATACAGATACAGATACAGATTGGTATACAAATGTTGTTACTGCTGATGCTGCTGCTGCGTTTTATAAGTATTTGAGAATTCCACGAACGTGTTAAAAATTGTAGATAATTAATTTTAATGACATGCGACGCAATCTTGCGTGAGAGAGCGAATAAGAAGACAAATAAACCAAACCAAACCAAACCAAGCCAAATCAAATTCGAACCGAACGAATGCAACTTGATTTATGAATATCGAGCGTTAGTTGGTTAGCTTGGACTAGCCCGGATTAGCCTTAGATCGAGAAATTTCACTCGAATTAAATTTCACATTGAGATTTCTTTGCAGCGATTTGTTTGTCTAAGGTCAATTGGATATAGCGGCGGCTGTGGTGTTGGTTGTGACCGCCATCCGGCAATCGAACAAAAGCCAAAGGCATGCAGCGACTGTAAAATAGTTATTATCGAATAAAGGTTTAGCGGGTCTAACGTGTGTTTGTGGATTTGTTATTTTTTTCTTTTTTGGCTTAAACGCATAATAGCGTTATTAGCATAAACAAACAGACAGATAGACGCGTTTGTGTATAGGGCGTTTGGATGGATGTACTTACATACATACATACATACATACATACATACATACATACATACATACATACATACATACGTACATACATACATATGTATGTATGTATGTATGAATCAAGCGGAGTGCAGTGAAGTTTGAAAGCGGTGCAGAAGACTCGCTCAGACATATCACAGACAGCATCTCAGACGCAGTGGCAATCGAGTGCTAACAAACACTAAACATATAATTAAACAGAAGAAAAATGTCTAAATGGTCTAGACAGCTTTAGCTTGCTTGCATTGTCATGTATAGAGTATCATGTATCTAAATATACATAGGTATATCTCTATCTTCAATAATACAACAACAACAACAACAACAACAATAACACAAATCAACAAAAATATGTGTTGTCTCTAATTAAAAATAACATAAATCATTAAAGACGCATGCAAATGTCACTGATTTGGCATTTATCGTGTATATTATTGAGTGTGGCTTTGTGTGATAATTCAATTTAAGCATTTATTTCAAAAATGTATGCACTTGAACCAAAAAAAAAAAAAGGAAAAAGAAAAAATAATAATAATAATAATAACAAGAGAAAACTTTAACTTGGTTTGAATCAAACTACTTTATAGATACTCAAAGAATTATAGATACTCTCAACAAGTACCTTTGTATTAATGTATATATTCCAATGTAGGGCCTTGTTTTGTATCACTACTATACTTTATGGCATACATCCAGCTGGGCATAGCAATTGTTTGATATCGAGGCTGCCTTTACTACAGGGCTGAAAAATCAATGCAGTTTGTTCAGTTTTATGTAGTGTCAATATGTCTTAGCTAAGTGCTACGCCTCTGAATGTCACAAATAAACAAGATTCAGATAGTATGACCATAATTTTGTGCATATTTTGATAGATCTCTTGATTCAGAGTGAAAGTGCTGTAACTCTACTATTGTCCCTATTCACCCATTGCTGCGCCTACTAACATATGCCTGCAAACCGACCATTAATAATATATTTAACTTAAGAAGTTTTTATACATGAGCTGAAAAGTAAGCGATGGGTTGGTATAGAGGTTACCCATAAAACTGCAGCGGGACACACCTATTACTATTTGTGTATAAAACGTCCGGCCGGCCTACCACAAAAAAGCCAACATATTGCATTTCAAGCTTGTATTAAATAAAGAAGTTTTTCACACAAAAACAGAAAAATGGGTGGTGGGTTTGTATGGGGGCTACCTTAAAAAGTAGGCGTATCATAAAAATATGTATACTCTATAAACTTGGGAAGAAAACATAGCTTAACAAGAAAAAACATTAACTTCGGTTGAACCGAAGCTCTAATACCATTCGCACGAAATTTTAAATAGTATTGTAAAACATAAAAGTGACTGTTTAAATATAGGGGCTACCCCAAAAAGTGGGCGGTACACGCCCACTAGTAGATGTGTGTGAAGCGATGTAGTAGATGTGTAAGATATCGCCATATCGAGTTTATTGTTGATATTGACGTTTTCCATGCAGAAGTGAAATAGTGAGCTGTGGGTTGATATTGGACTACCTCAAAAAAATGGGAGGGACACGCCCATTTGTATATGTATATGAAGCGGTTTTCCACTAAAATTCATCAAATCGAATTTCAAGCTAATATTTATTTAAATGAAGCATTTTTTCATAAAAAACGCAAAATTGCACGGTGGGTTTGTATGCGGCTACCCCAAAAAGTGGGCGGGCCATGCCCGTTAGTCTATGTATGTTAAGCGGCTGATCATAAAAAGGCAGCACATTGCATTTAAGCCTAATATTGACTTTAATAAAGAAGTTTTCATACAAAAAGTCAAAAGTAGGCAGTAGGTTTGTATGGGGGCTCCCTTAAATGATAAGCTCTATGACTGGACTCGGCTATATAATCTTATAATAAAATAAAAAATTAGTTTGTTTCTACTCATTACTAATTTATACTTCAACATAGAGATAGCTTAGTTATTCTTACTTCTTTCCAATAATTTAGATGTACATGTTGACTATCTTCTTCTATAATATATAAAATTCTCGTGTCACAGTGTTTGTAACCAAACTCCTCCGAAACGGCTTGACCGTTTTTTATGAAATTGTTTGTGTATATTCGGTAAGTCTGAGAATAGGTCGAAAAGTATTTTTCACCCTCTTACCCCCTCCCACCCTTTTTTTAAACACGATTTTAGTATTTTTGTATGAACAATTTTGTAACTCAAGAACGGCTGGACCGATTTTAATGATATTTGATTTGTTGAATTCGTCTCCGCTCCGAATAGCAGAACAACTGAGTTAATGGGTTAATGGGTTCGTGGAAGGCATGGGAAAGAGGGCAGGGAGGGCAGTTGGAGTGAAAGGAATGTAGTGAGCGGGAATAAGTGGTATGGGACGTGGTGGCATTGGAAGGAGAGGTAGAGGGTCGGAGTGGGAGAGGGAAGGATTGGCAGGGGAAAGGGCAGCAACGCGCCCGGTGCCTTTTGAAAAGAAAGAAGAGGTATTGGAATGGGGAAAGGTGAGTGTTGGGAAAGGGGTATGAGGGGTAGGGGAATGGGAATGGGAATGGGAGATAGGCTAAGGGATCATAGGGAAGCAGGCGTAATGACAGCGGGAATGGCAGCAACGCGCTGGGTACCATTTAAGATAGAGGGATGAAATGTTGTGTACATGTGAATAGGATTGAATAGGGCAGGGAAAAGAGGTGGTAAAGTAAGGTGTGGTAGGGGAAGGGGCAAGCGTAAGGGGTGGTTGGAGCAGGGGAGGAAGGGATAGAAGAAGAAAGGTAGGAAAGTTGGAGGTAGAAGAAGTGGTGATGGAAAGGAGAGGCAAGGGGAAAGCCAGCAATGCGTCGGGTACCAGCTAGTATACTTATAATAGTTGATATAGATAATTCCGGAAAGTGTTTAAAAATATACCTTAAGATAAGCTTAAGTTAAGAGATTATAAACGAGCGAAATCAAAATGAAGTAATAACAGTAACTAGCGCATATAATAGTATACCACAAATGCATCCTACATTTACATATGGGAAGATATGTAGTAAAGATCATTAGAGTATAATGGAGTTCTTAGTTTGAAACTTTTAAGAGTAATCTACAAGAAGTAAGTAAATGTATGAAAGTTTTGACATTTTTGTGCACTGCGATAGCAAAAATTTGAAAAATGATACTAATACAGAAACGAATTACTTCTGGAGTTACCTAGAAACCATTTAGAAAAAATTATCAACATAGATTATGCCGGCTCCTTGTTTGTTTGTATTTTCTTTTGCTATGTTTTAAAAAACTTCTAAACAAATTTGGTTTAATATGCAAAATATATATAAAGATTATATTAAAAAAGAAAAAAAAGGATATCAATTCAAAGCCAGAATATGCAATGCAATCCGAATTCATTTAGCCATTGAACCGGCATTAAAGCTGGGACCGTGGTTGGCAGTGCTATTTCTGCTGTGAACACAATCAATTTATATAACAAAAAAAAAAAAAAACAAAACAAAAAAAAAGACGAAGTTTTAATTTTTTTTTCTCCAACAGCTTTACGCATTTCTCTGCAATTTGAACGCGATTTGATTGATTGTGTTTCAGCTAGTCCATTTTTTTTCTTCGCTCTGGCAATAAAGCTGTGAAATATTGAATTTTCTAGCAACGTGTGCTGTTTTGATAATTTCTCTACCATAGTATTTCAGCCCTCTATCATCTCTCATCTCTCTAAACTCAGCGCAGTGATGTTGTTTATGACATATTTCGATGTGATTTATTGGCATTTTCTATGCATTTGATACTGTTCGATATTTCTTCTTCTGGCATGTTCTTCATTTTATATACTCGTACTATGTATGATATATATAATTTTGCTTTTTTAACGATTTTTTACTGCCACACTGTATGTGTGTGTGTGTGGAAAAATGTATAAATTGTGTATCAATTTTCATGCAAATCAAATAATCAATAGCAATATATCAATACAAGTGTTACAACGAAATGAATGCAACATTTTTTCATATTACTCATACGCCGTACAATAGAATTTCGCTTGATTTTAGTTTATTTGAATTGTAATTTGTTAGTTTTACTGCAAATTAAATGCAGCCACCAATTAAGCGCTTTGATCAATTGATAAGATACTTTTAAATGTACTCGCAGAAGCAAAAAAACAAAAAAAACTACGATTTGTCATTCAGTTTGCGCTCTAGAGTTTTTCGTGGAATAATTATTTTTGTTGTTGTTGTGTTTATTCGCGCGCTTATTAACATTAGCTACACTGGCGACTAACTAACTAATTAATTAAATGTGCAGTGACAAATGCAGCAAATACGAGTATAATTAAATGTAAGCAGAAACATTTACCGAAGTTTTAATACACTTCACACGATCTATTGTCAAGCTGTTTTGTATGACTATCTCAGATACAATAAAAACAAAAAAAAAAAAGAAAAACAAAAAAAAAATGATTTTGCAAATGCAATTAAAATGCAGTCAATTTAGACTAGTTAGATATATCTCAGAGCAGTGAACTTAACGACACATGCAAAGTAGTATATATTTATTTATTTTATTTATGATGGGTATATATAAAAACCGCGACCTATAAAAGGTCTATTGTTTGCCCTACTGAGTTAGATGGCCTGCCCGAAGCCTATTTATTGAATGAATCTTAGTACTTTCCTAGAGTCCAAACAACTCACTTGCTCCTTTCGAATAAAGTGATTAGCTAGCAACTGCAGTCTGCTTCTAGCTACAGCTTCAAATTCTGCAAGAATGTGAAGAGGGGCCTCCTCTTCATGATCACAGAATCTGCATTCGAGTGAGTTATGTATCACAAAAAACATATTTAATGTTTCTTTAGTCTACAGTGGCCTGCTAATATTCTTAGATGCTTCCTACCTAACTGAAGCAAAGTTTTCAAACTATTCCTGTTGTAGCCCCCTAGCAGTGTCATTGCTTGTCTTAGTCCTTGGCTTGTAGCCCAGTGTTGTTCTTTTCCAATATCCTTCTTCTTGCTGTTTACTTCCTATATAGTATGGCTGCCGATGCCACAATACGGCTCAGGTCCTATCAATAGACTAGCCGCTTAGTTTTTCCAATAGTCCATATGCTTCAAGTACTAGCTTCGTTCTAGCTACGTTGGAGTTTAGTGTCTTCAACGCAGACTGGCTGTCTGATAGGATAGCAATATCACAGTTGTGATAGCCTCTATCTAGGTTAAATTGCGCACATCTGATTATTGCACACATTTCTCTTTGGAAGATACTGGTGTGTTTTCCCTTTGACTACAATAGTGATTCCCTGTGCCTACAACTCTTAGGCCTGTGCCATCTTCTGTCAGGGTTCCATCCGTATACCACTTGATGGTGTGTGGTTTAAGTACGTATGAATTTTCTGACGTCCACGCTTTTTTGTCGGACCATTTGATGATAAATCTCCTATCAAATATCTACCTCTGTGTTATTTCGTCTCTAGGCATGGACATTAAGCATGCACCCTTCATCCATGTATGGAGATGCTTCTGACAGATCTCAGATGTAGCTTTCTCTCCATCGACTGACAGCCTTAAGAGATTTTCTTTTATTCTATGTTCGATTTTCAGATGAAGTGATGTTAAATCTAGGATAGCTTCCAACGCTACTGTTAGGCACGTGCGCATTGCCGCTGTGATGCAAGCACATGCTAGTCTTTGTGTGGAGTTGAGCGCTTTTGTAGCTGTCACTTGGCTCGCTCGCTCTCCCCACGCAAATATGCCATACAGTAGCATTGGTTTCACTACCATGTTATAGAGCCACAGCCCGTGCTTCGGGTTGCACCCCCAAGATTTACCGGCCAGCTTTCTGTGCACAAGTATTGCCTCTGTGCCTTTTCTTATGGTTTCATCCATGTGTGTTTTCCATAGGAGCTTATTGCTTTGTGTTACCCCCAGATATCTGACCTTTATATTTGACCTTGATATTTGATAGATGTAAAGTAGTAAGTACTTTATACATCTGCAATATAAACCTGTATCTGATAATGATCTGTGTATGGCTATGCATGTATATACAATAGTATCCAATCTCAATATTGGTAATATCCTTATTAAATTTGAAGTTTATAGTTTGTATAACAAACTTGAAACATATGTTTCTATTGCAGCTTCATACATGCTACAAAGTTCAGAAAGGAGCTTTTGTCTATTTTATGTGCGTAGATCTAAGAAACATATATATCAAATAGGCAATCCAAAGTTTTATACACAATGTATAGTATATATTGCCATACTGAGTTTCAGCACGAAATATATATATAATACTGATTTATAGACAGATGCATAGACAAACATTGGTAAGTAGTTTATTCGCTGTCTTCTATAATGCTTTCTAGCAAACTAATAACACTCACTTCACACTATTTGTGAAGGGTATATAAAAAGCAAACATAGTTTATGTATGCATATTTTTGTTTTTTCAACATAGATATAGACGAAAAATGTCTTTGTGTAGTGTGCTAGTTATTCTAGCACAATGCGTCGCCTTTCTGATTTTTTTTTTGTTTTTCATCATTTTGCATTGTAGATGCGAGATACTACCGTAGATGCAAATCTTATATGCATGTTATGCAATTTGTGCATACAAAAAGAATATGCAACATTTCAAGTATTTCGCATTTCTATTATTGTTTTTAAATTATTACAATTAACAGCAACCACAAAAATTAGAAATTATATAGCCACATTTTCTACATACAAGTATAATGGTAAAATGCGAGTTTGCACGTTTAAACGTAGTCTATATTCATACTTAAAATTCACAATTTGTCATTGTCAATTTCAATTAAATGCCAATTTATAGTCAAAAAATTGTATGGTGCCTACATTAGACGAGCGTTGCTAATTATATTGTGGGCCTAATAATAAATAAAAAATGTAATTTGTCATTGAAAATGGATTTTGTCAAATCATTTTTTCCATACCGCTTGGGATATCTACAAAACATAGTCTCACACCTTCTTATACCGATGAAAATTGGTTTGCGGGAACAAGAAGAAGTTGAAAAATCAGGACTGTACGGTGGATGACCCATTAATTTTATACAAAAATCTCTTGTTTGAACGGATGTGTGAGAGCGCACATTGTTGTGGTGGAGAATTATCAGTTTTTTTGGCGCTTGGTTCTTTTTATTACTTCAAAGACAACTGGCAAACAAATGGAGATGTCTTATTCCGAATTGACCGTTCTACTTTACTCTAAGGGCACTTTTGTCATATGATCAGTTGTTTGCGGCATTATCGGAGAATATTTCTTCAAAAAACGAAGGAAATGCAATAGTCACCGTCAATGGTACACGATATCGAGCCATGTTGAAAGATTTTTTGCCTTCAAAAATACTTGAACATTATCAGGAAGGTCTTTGGTTTCAACAGGATGGCACCACATGTCATAGTTCTGGAGCAACCATCGACTTGTTGTGTGAAATTTTTGATGACTACTGAACCACTTTATATGGGAACGTTTGAAATCATTGGTTAATGCGGAGAAGACAGCATAGATGTCGTGGCAATGTCGTACACCATATTTATGAGATACGTTGTCAAATGATTGAAAAAGTGGTGGAAAATTCCATCATTAAGCATAAAGCATAAAGTTACCTACTAAAAAAAAATTGACATTCCATTTATTTATATATCTTTAATTGCAATTTAAAATTCTGCACCTCTTAAAAAACATTCTTTAAAATAAATTTTCAAATCTGTTTTATTTGAATTTGTCTCTGAACTGTATAATAAAAGCTATTATTAGCACTGAACTACTATAAATTGTAGTTTCATATTTGAATATATATTTTTTTGTTCTAAATTTTTCAATTCTTATTACGGCTGTTTGAATCATTTCCATGGTAGGAAATTGTTTAAACAAAAATATATACAATGGATCGCAACTTTTCACATTAACTTTCCACATTTGTAAAGAAATGCCTATTAAGTTTCTGTACAATGTCGGGTATCTGACTACTAGTAAATTAAGTGATATGAAAAATGTTGCATATACTAAGTGTATATGTCGTCTCTGTGATGTGAATTCTTGGATTGTTTTTGTTGTTGCTGCTGGTGCAATTGATGTTGTTGCAGTTGTTGTTACGTGCCTCAGCTGCAACATTTTACAAAAGTCAACAAAATGCGAAACAAATTGTTTCCATGTTTTTGTTGTTGTTGTTGTTGTTGTCTTTATGCTAGCTTGGTACACAAGTTTAAAAATAAATTTTGCGCGCTCCGCCGGATATAAGTAGAAATTCTTAACATGTATGCACAACCAATTGGAATCTTTGCGTTGATTTTTTGATATAAAACGAGAAAAAAAAGGAACAAATTCAAGCAAAATAAAACGAAAAAAGTGATAATGACAAGACAACTTAATTGCAGTAGAATGTGCTTGGGAACAATTTGTGTGTGAAAGGCGAAAAAAAAAAGATACATATGACTGTCTACATATACACATATACATAAATGTTGAGCTGATGAAGTGATCCTTATCTATCATTACATTGGTATGCGATCCACAGTTAATATTCAATTTATTGCTGACGATAACAAACGAAAAAGGAACATGATGCAAGTAGTATCCTGCATAAATTTTATACTCAAATTCAAATTCCGCGGAAAACTTTCAAACGAATTGAAATTTTATTCAAATTTAAAGCATTTTTTGTGTTTATGTTTTTCTTTTCTTCGTTTGGTCTATGTGATCATTGACAAATAAAAATGAAAATCAACTATAAAATAAATTCAATTAACATCTGAACATCGAGGCAAAGCACACTGAAGGCAAATGCGACTGTAAAAACTGAGCCTAGAAGCAGTGGATGGGACAAGTATCTGAAAATTAGGCAAAGAATAATACACAGAAATATCAAATCGAGACATCCACTTCGAAAACGAAATACAATAAACAAATACGTTCAATACTGCTTTTATTTTTGGGCGAGAGCTATAGAAAAAACAACAAAATGCATTTCAGTATTGCATATATAAATATTTCAGTATTGCATATAGATATATATATATATATATATATATATATATGTAGGTATTAGGTATGTATGTACGCAAAAGAAAAATAAAAAATCAGTTTGTTTTGTGGTAGCTGTTAAAAAAATCAGGAGAAAATATTTAGTTTGGTGTAAACGAAGCAGTAGTACTCTATACACATTTTAGAGGTTTGTAGTTTTCATTGTCTGCAGTAAATATTTGCAGTAAACTGTTGCGCAAAAGTCGTCAGTTAATTCAAATGACGATTTTTTGTTAGAGTTACTGCACTAACGGCGATTTACTATTATAAAAATAAAACTTAGTTCATGGTTAATCGAGTTTCAAAATGATATTTTGGGAACTGTTCCACCGCTAACTTGATGTAGGCAGAAACTGATATGGTTAAACGGACTTGCTCCGTTAATGAATTCCAAAAAGGATGTAAAATTTATTTAGCGAACTATATTATGTACATACTACATATAAATTTGACATATTTCTCATCTCAATGCGAAGAAGTGTTGTTACACAGCAAAATGTTTTAGCCGCAAATACACGTGTTTCGAAGCCAAACACGAATTTCCCATCAGTCCGCTTGTTGCGCATGGTACATTTTTGCTACTTATACCATGCTTCCTAGGAAAAGCGCGATGTATCCAAAAATAAACGCGTTCACTTTCGAAAAATGTTTTACGTTTTAGCGTTTTTAATATATATACGAGTGCGTTACAAAGTGTTACAAAGTTCCTATCATACTTCAAATACAATACACATTAACAAAAAGAAAGATCAAATGCCAAGCCACTAGTTAACACGCACAAATAAAACGCCGAGTTTCCTAATTAAGTCTTGCAACTGATCAAAAAAATATATCCAATAAAAACAGCAGCAACAGCAGCAAAGAAGTAAGAAAATATAGAAAACAAAAAAAAACTACAAAGTTGCAGCAGCAAATCAACTCATAGAAAAGGGTATAAAAGAGTATAAATAACGAGAAAAAAAAGAAGAAAAACTAATTGTATAAAAACTAAACAAAAAAGTATCTTAAAGATAAACAAAACGCTAGATCAACTGTAACGACAACAATAAAGCGAGAGATAAAGTTGTTAACACATACATATGCTAAGAGAAAAAGAGAGAGAGAGAGAGAGAGAGAGAGCAAACGGAATGGTGTGAAAGAGATGCAAAGCTGTCGCAGGTGACGTAGTGCGCGCAGCACAGTAGCCGCACTTGCAACGCCGGAACACAATCAAAGCGCAACAGAACAAATTGGATTGCTTTGGTTTGGATCGCCCGCTGCGGTTGCAACTATTCAAGAGCCACGCTCCGAGAAATCGACAGTTCCGAAGTAGCAGTGCGTTCGCCATTTTTGTCGCGATCTACGCGGATCTACAATTACGCTCTACACTGTAAATATATTCTATGACTTTCAATTCACAGATTCAAAACATCGTTGTCACATTTATGTTGATATGTATATAGAATCTATAGAATGCAAACGAATTTTGAACGAAATTACTTCTTATGTTTCGGTACATTCAAATTCGACTACATGCAGAAACTTTTATAATACACAATTGATTTATCAGAACTGTTGCGATTTCAAAAAATGTTTATCAATTTAAAATCGAAGCGAAATTGAATGATATACATATAATTTTTGCTGAATTCGAATTTCAATTTGAAAGTTTTATTTACAAAATGCTTCGCTTAATTTTTTTTTTCACCACGAATCATCTAAAATTTTGACCACACTTAACATTTTGTCTTAATTCACAAGCTGTAAGCCAAGGGAATTGGGTGCGAAATAAATTATACTTGTATAATCGACTTGTAATAAGCAGAACAGCATTAAAAATAGGAATACTGCATATTCCATTTCATTTGTCTTTATAATACGCCAACAGTTTATGGCAGTATTTTGTTAAGTATAAAAGAGCATTTTATTTTTGTATTTATTTTTCTACTTTTTTTTAACATTTAATATTAGCGACATTTAATGACATCTTTTTTTAATATATATATATTTATATATCGTATATATCGTCCATATATCTTAATTAAGTAATCATAAATAAGTTATTCGTGTTCGTGCCTTTCTCGCACATTCGAAATGCATTTTTCGGAGCTTGCCCGTATTGAATACACTCTATCGCACAAATTTAGTATTGTGTGTGGAGAAGTAAAAAGGTCGAGTGGCTTTTTGTGTGATTATACTGTTAATTTAAAAACATAAAAAACCGAAATCTGCAAAATAACTATTGCAAATACTGCATAAACAGAGAGGTGTGAGCAATGACAAGGTCTAACAAGGTATACTAACCTTGTGCAAATGTATGTAACGGACAGAAGGAGGAAGGCAGATCCCATAATTCCCATATATTCTTGATAAGCATCAAAAGTCGAGTCGATATAGTTTTGTCCGTCTATCGTCCTTCGTATGTGGGAACACCGACATCGCGAAGACAATAAAAGTCACCAAACTTGGATTTTTAGGATCGTCTAATACATATGAAGGTGATGACGCACACTAGTCCCACAATACGGCTAATTATCTCTAATGTCACTAAGCACCGATTTAGCAATTTAGCAGGCATACGTGCAACGCACACACATACGCTTACACTTTGGTGGCTCTCTTTGTGCGCATATTTGCTCTAGAGTCGTGATAGGCAAAGATTCGCATGCGTGCGGTTCCGCTTTCTGTCATTTTCATAGTTTTTGGCGCAACATGCAAGCGAACTGCAGCATATACGAAATGCAATAGTATTAATGTGCCCATCACTGCCTTAGATCAATAAATCGGTTATAATTTGTAATAGAACATTTTGAAAAAAAATTTTTTTTTCGGTGTATTTAATTCTTGTTGGGTTGGGTTAACTGTTTTGATTGGTCTATTGTGCTGTCGTATGGATTGTATCTTTATATTTTATACTTAGTCAGCTAAGGAAATAAAACGAAATAGAAAAAATAAAAATACAAAATAAAAAGATTTGCGCAGTGGCGGCTGGCCTTCGTCTGCGGTTCATTTGCGCTTGCGGGCTCCAATAATCGCTCGATCGATCTATCTATCTATCGTTTGATCGTACGTTTTTCCACGCTTTGTCATTCTGGGGTGTTGAAATGTCAAATGCATGCACATGGTCTCGAAGCGACTCGCATTGCATACGTTGCATGCTGCACTTGTGCCGTAGTTGCCACAGTAGATGCGGCAACACCAACAGCCACAAACAGTAGCAACCATTTGAGTGTGCGAAGGCGGTTGAGGCAGCTGCCTGGCCACTTTAGTATCTACGGATACGTAGTATATTGTTTATATTGTACTTGCTGCGTATTGCTTTCTATAGATCTTGACTTTTTTTTGTTTTTTTTTTTTGTATATTATAGTTTAGAGTTTCTTTGCCGCTGTTGAACTATTGTAGCAACTGAATTCAAGTTTGTTTAGTTTTAGTGTCAATCAAGGCCACGCCCCGGACGCCCCGCTGTCATTTAGCTGGCAAGAAATGCTTTCTCAGCTACTTGTTTTACGCTTCGTGAGCGCGAATTCAATCTTTTTCTACACTAACTCTATGCTATGTGAACTTTGTGCGCCACCTCAAATCTAAATACTGTGTTTGCTCGACTGCTGTATCTGCTGGGCGGAATATACGACCCGTTGGCTTGACATTCATCGCTTATGCGATAATTCAAATTAATGATTTTTTAAATATGCAATTTATGCTATCCAGTGTCGATTTATTGTCTGCGTTTGCCACTGCATCAGTCCAATGTTAACCACGCAACGGCAGCAATATCAGACAGCAGAGTATTCATGTCTAGCGCACGATTACAAATTGCATTTACAAGATACGCAGATATGTACATATGTATCTATGTACATGCCGTTGCCAGTGACGATGACGATGACGATGACGATGATGGTCTCGGGAATGACAGGAACAATGCCTTTAGCAGTGTTCAATTGACTTTTGTTGATTTTTCTTGCACTCAGCGAATTTGTTGTGTCGAATCATTTAGTTTTGCATTTAAATAACAAAATTATGCGTTGAGTATGAAATAAAGCAACTAGTAAACTCGTTTTACTACTCTGGAAGCATATCTTTTGTAGCGCTAAGCAATCTTGTAAGTATGTTATTTTCAAATATAAAAAAGATTGTCTTAACAAGAGCTCTTTATAAAGATCAATATCAATTAAAATCAATTAAAATAAGCCAATTTTCAGTAGTAATATCATATAATATAGTCGTCATTTTGAGCTTACACAATGCAGAAAACCAAACCAAATACTTACTGTTTCGTGCATGCCAAAGGTTCCATCGGCAGAATATTGTACAAGCAAATATTATTTATACTACATAGTATTTTATAAAAGCAAAACTATGATCGCTCTAATTCTTGGTTACAAATGAAGATTAATTTCGAAAACTGGCATCACGCGATACATATGCCAAATTGCAGATACAAAATCTAGAGAGTTCGAATTTTTTCAAGTGTGCGTTCTTCAATGTCAGTGCGTGTTAATTACAACTATTGACACTGTCGGTAGCGGCAGCGGCGGCAAGTCTCGAATGTCGCAGAGTATCTTGTATCTCAATTAAGCGTTATGATTTTCATGTCACTCTTACTAATTAATGTATTGATGCATTTCAATTGGTCTGCGCATTTGTAAGTTGACAAATCTATGTTTATTGCTGAAAAAAAAACATTCTAAATATTGAAAAGACCACCAAGAACCAACAATATGCTGCATTCAGATACATACAATACATTTTGTTCTAAGTAGATACATTTATCTAAGTTGAATAAACCAAGAAATACTTGAGAAATAGAATATAAATAAAAAACAAGAAAAAAATGTTAACTTCGGTTGAACCGAAGCTCTAATACCATTCACACGAAACTTTAAATAGTATTGTAATACATAAAAGTGGGGGTTTAAATAGGGAGTGGTACACGCTCACTAGTAGATGTGTATGAAGCGATGTAGTAGATGTGTAAGATGCCGCCATATCGAATTTCAAGATGATATTGACGTTTTCCCTACAAATGCATAAAAGTGAACTGTGGGTTTATATGGGACTACCTCAAAAAGTGGGCGGGACACGCCCCTTTGTATATGTATATGAAGCGGTTGTTCATTAAAATCCACAAAATCAAATTGCAAGCTAATATTGATCTAAATGAAGGATTTTTTCATAAAAAACACAAAATTGCACGGTGTGTTTGTATGAGGGCTACCTCAAAAAGTAGGCGGGCCATGCTCAATTGTTTATATATGTTTAGCGGCTGTCTATAAAAAGGCATCATAGCGCATTTCAACCTAATATTGACTTTAATAAAAAAGTTTTTCTTACAAAAAAAGTCAAAAGTGGACCATAGGTTTGTATGGGAGCTACCCCAAATAGTAGGCGGGCCATGCCCGTTAGTCTATGTACTATAAAAAGGCTGACCATAAAAAGGCACCACATTGCATTTCAACCTAATATAGACTTTAATAAAGAAGTTTCCTTACAAAAAGTCAAAAGTGGGCAGTAGGTTTGTATGGGAGCTACCCAAAATAGTGGGCGTGGCAGGTCAATCTTGATACACTATTAAACCACAATAAAAATAAGTATATGTGCAAAATATCAACTGGATAGCATAAAAATTGGTCCCCAAAAAATGCGCAACAACATACTGACGGACAGACGGACATGGCTAGATCGATTCGTCTCGTCGAGCTGATCAAGAATATATATATATATACTTTATGGCTCCTTTAATGTGTTACAAACTTTCAGACAAACTGATAATACTTTTTCACACTATGTGTGAATGTTATAAAAATTCTTGTAAAAAAATGCGAAAAATTTCTAAGATAAAAGAATACTAAATAGTTTTTGTGAAAGCAAAAAATGCTTTTCTCTACTTGGGTTTAATACACTTCACAAATAGTGTGGAAAATGTATTAATAATTTGTTTGAAAGTTTGTCACGCATTGTACGCGTCGTACATAAATTTAATTATGTACATATATATGCGAGTATATGCAGTTATATATATATATATATATATATATATATATATATATATGTATTTCTGATCAGCTCGACAAAATCTCGACAGTACCACGCATTTTAATAAAAAGATTTTTTATTTCTTAAGCTTTAAATATTCCATACCATACCCTATAATGTATCTATTATATTATTAGCACACCTCAAACCGCAATATCACACAATCACCATTCAAAATAATGTCCTGCACCTCAGTTTTAGTATAGACACATTCTATAATATACAATCTAGAGACTTCAAATATAAAGTATACATTAGTTCAGATCGTTTGTGAGCTAGAGCCACTTGAACTGAAGTAGATTTTATCTATTTTCACGACAAACTGAAATACATTACCTCTACTCGCCTATTCTTGTGCAGCGTATTAAAGCTTCGGTTTTACCAAATTAAATGTTTTCTCTTGTTTCAATTCTTGTTGTAAGAAGAAATCAAGATAAGAATCTACCGCACAGTTGACAGCGGACAACAACAAACAACAAAAATTGCACTGCTGCTGCAATTCGTCATGGTCACCTCACCTTATTGTTCATATTGTGGGTCTCTACTAGAGGACTTCGAATCCAAATCAAGTCTTTGGGCGACAATGCGACAAAGACACCGTAAGCGGTAGCTATGCACTTGGTAGTGAGGGTGTGTGAGAAAGAGAGCTGGAGTGAGAGAAAAAAGATAAAGGGCTAGTAGAGTATCTTGAAAGGCAGATATGTATATAACCAAATTGTAAAAACTCCAGCTGCGAAATTTAAATCCTTTTGTACTATTTCTACAGTTGTTTTTTTTTTCATTCTTTCGCTTTTTGCTATTTAAACAAATTAATGTCCTCGGACGACAACAAAAAAAAAAAAAAAAATACAAAAACAAAAACAACAACAACAACAACAACAGAAACTGCTCATAGAAGCCGAAAGTGCGACAAACAATTTCCGTTGAAGATAAACAGCAGCAATAATCATAAAGAAATATATTATGCTACATCATTTGAGAATTTGCAGCCGCAGTTGGATTTCTTTTTCCTTCTTCGACTTTTATTGTTAAAAATGCTTATGTATATGAATTTTGCATGCGTATCTCCTCTCTGTCTGTCTCACTCACTCATATGCTGTCAAAATTTTTGCTTGGTATGCATTTGATTTCATGATTAGTTCTACAACTTTAATGTCTTTTTGTATCTCAGCTTGCAGCTGCCGACTTATTTACTTTATAGCATTTTTGTTTTTTTAAATAATACAATAAAATCATTACTTTTAATTGAAGTTCTAAAAATAAAACAAACAAAGACTTCGTTTTTTATTTTTTTTTTTATTTTTTTTTGGTCATCCTGAAATGATTTAAATTTGTTTATAAATTTGTTTGTTTGCGCAAAACAAAGCAGTCGAAACGATCCCCATTCAAGTAATAGAAGTTGCACCAAATGCAAATTCCAGATTTTCGGCACTCCGTTGTGGTTTTAGTAATTAGAACTGGGCAGCCTGACTGTCCGAGAAGATAAACATATGCTCTTGTGTATGTGAGTGTGACCTTATGAAGTGCTTTGCTTCCTGAATAGCTAGCATCTCCGTCTGATAAATACTACAATGATCGGTCAGTCTAAAGGATTCTCGAATCCCCAGCTCCGGTGAAAATATACCTCTTCCTACCCGACCATCCAGCTTAGAACCGTCTGTAAAGATGTTAATAGCGTTTTCGCTATAGTGAGGAAGGTTGTCCCATAGGTTGCTCAAAAACCATTTATAACGCGTGATCGAATTCATATATGTATTAAAAAATATATTGCATAAATAAAATATTCATGCATCAAAAGTATCACCCATGTAGTACAGCTCCCAGATAGCCAGAGAACTATCTTCAATACACATTTATGAGTTGTTCACATTTCGGAGTTCTTAGCATTAAAATGCCTACAAAATGCCAGAAAGTGATGCAAGGGTCTGAAGTGTAAATGAACGCTTTGCAGCAACCAACCGAACCAAGCATATATCTGTACTCAAGTGATAAAGATGCTTGTGGTTGCACATTTAGAAGCTCTGAATACATTTAATGATGCACCAGACTTACATATATGTAACACAAACCGAAGAGTCGGAAGCTCAGACAATAAGTTGGAGAGAAAGTAGTTGTAATACAGACATCTTCAGACATCTCTTCTGTCGCATGGTTCAAAATTTATGAGTATTAGTATTTTGTTACCTGTCTTAAATGAAATTTTTACGCTACGTTGACCATAATACTCTCCGAACATCTGGGCTTTTTCCCAGCTGTAGAAAAATAAAATGGTTCATTCTGATATTTTCATGCGTTTCTTTATATCCAATCCTATCTAGAAAATGACATCAAAAAACAACTCTTGCAGCATACCATTGCGGTTTCACTTAGTATTGCATTAGTTCTTACAAGTTGTAGTGAAGATATGGCACTTGATCAATCCTCTGGTAAGGACTATGTGAATAATAGATGATCCAGTCAATTTTTTGGAATCGAATATGAAATCAGCTATAGTTGGCATTAAAATAATCCCAAAAACGATGATTTTTTTAAATACTATCTTCCCGCCTCAATTCTCAAGTCTTTTTTGGGGCATACTTTTTCTGTTACGGGAGCACAATAATTGTGACTAAGTCGAACTGTCTCCTCTTGCTTTTTATGCCATTTAAACCAATCCTTTTCAGAAAATGAAATCAAAGAGAAAATTGATTGCGATTTCCTGTAGTATGGAATTAGTCTCAAAGAATTATAGTGAAGATATGCCACTTGCTCAATCCTGGGACGGCTAATGTTGGGATATACATGTTACAATGGGTTTTTGGTATGGGTGATGCAGTCAACAATAGTTGACAGTAGAATATCTACAAATCATGTGACTAGCTAAATTACCATGTTCCCGCCCTGATTACCAAGATCTTTGTAAGGAGCGCATATATTGTTATGTGAACTAAATGATTCCTACTCTCTCCCAAACTCTGGAATGGTTTTATATACCAGTTAAAGCCAATACTCTCTTAAAATTAGCATTACGAAGCAGAATTTTGACAACACCATGTGTTTTCTTTAAATGTTACCTCCAGTATTTGATTTACGCTACTTATTTAACTTTGTTGCCTAATTCAAACTAGTTTTCAGCACTGCATGCAAACAGCTGATTGGGTAAATATATCTGCTATTGTTTTATCGTATTCATTAAATGTGGACCCAAAAGATAACTTAACTTAGCATAAAGAAAACTTTAAAACTACACAAAACTACACGTTGCAAAGTTTTGAGATACTTATTTCTTGTTCTAAACCTGCGATATAAATCTGAAGTTTTTAATGAATAATCACTTATTTTGCAGCTATTTCTATTGTTATTCTTTTGTTATTATTATTATTTTTTTTTTTTATATGCTGAAGTTAATATTTGTGTCATTATAATGGACTGAAACCCTGCTGTTCTTCTACTCTAACTTTGCTGTATATAAAATGTAAAACAAACAAAAAAATCAAGTAAATATATTGTAAGTGAACAAGTTGCAAGGGAAGCTAAAAGTGTGCAAGCAGGGGTAAAAAAAATTCAAAAAAAAAAAAAAATTACTTCATTAAATTCAAACTAAACATAAACATTATAGTAACGCGAGAAGGGACAGAATAAGGCGACAGCAGCTGCTGCTGATAAGAAACTCATAATTGGTGTCATTAAAAAAGCCATTTCGGAAGCTGTTAATCTTCGCTCGTTTTTCTTTTTTCGCTTTTCTTGCTGGCGTGCTACCTAGGAGCTACTTATTTGTATCTACGTATCTATAAGTACTTTGACGCTGGCTGCAACAAACGGTGGCAACTGAGATAATAGCGGCAAGCACAACAACAATAAACGGACAGCAAACAAAACGCTGCAATTATCATGAACACGAACTCAGTAAAATAACACCCTCACTTATTCACTCACTCACTCACTCACTCACTCATTCATTCATTCATTCATTCACTGAACTGACCCAGCCGGTTGGTTGGTCGCTCATTTATTCAGGCAGTTGCTCAATCTCGACTGCTATCATTCTACTTACTATCGCACAGCGACACTTCATTTGGCAGCACACAGCACAGCGTGCTACAAAAAAAAAAAAAAAAAAAAAGAAGAAAAGAAGCTACTTGCAACACCAACAGCAGTGAATGTCAAACGCTTACGCTCGCTTATACGATACAATAATTTTGGTTAAATTAAGTTGTTTGATAAAAAGAACAACGCAGATGATTGCCAAGTGAAGAACGAAAAATGTATCTTGGTTGTATGCGCTACATACATTATAGTAAGTAGGATATTATTATATTTTTCTAAGATTTGTAACCAAGCGAAACGACGAAAAACGTTGATTTTTGAAAATTCTAGCGCCAGTCTGTCTGTAGCGTTTTGAGTATTCCCAAACAACATATCTCGATAACTAATTACTATTTGTCAATAAGCTAGTGTCAAATTTTGAGCAACATGCATCATTCGTTTTTTATTTGACAGCCATTGAAACAGACAATGAAACAGACAGCCATCATATCTCAGTACCACCAAAAAATAAAGGTTATATAGCTAAAACTAAATACTTTTGCTTAGAAAGTGAATGAGCGAAGTTGTTAAAAGTAAAAAAAGGCATACGTACAAGTACAATGTGCGTTCCAAAGTAGACATATTAGGGCAATTTCTGGTAGTAGCTTTATGTGTGATTTAATGCATTGTATGAAAAGGTACATGCTTTCAGTCAACTTCCAGTCAAAAACTACATGACATGATTGGTCGGTCCACTGGAAACACACTTGTTACCGTTGGCCGGTATGTTCTTCAAGGCTTTCCTTAAAACGATATCCTTTGAAATGCATTCTTCCGAAAAAGTAAAAGTCACACTGTGGCAATTGAGAGGTGAATTATAGAGTGGTTAATTGTTTAAATGTAATTTTAAGTAAAAAAAAAACACTGTAACAAGTGTACATCGATGACATGAAAAAGTTCTGTTCACTTTGGAAGGCATCGTAACAAACTCTGCACATACCTTCCGTACATTTAAATTGTCGTTTAAAATGCAATGAGTTGACTTTTTGGACATACTCAATTCCATTTCGATGCACATTTCTCTAAAAAAAAAAAATCTAAAGGGTATTCGAGATTCGTTCTGCAACAAGAATTAACATTTTCTCATAGTCTTTTTCTATAGTATTTGTTAACTTTATGACAAAACATTACTTCTTGTCTTATCGGTCTGTTGGTTTTTAATTAGAAAAAGTCGAAATATAAAAGCAGCAACTGCTTGCCTGACAAAATTTGGACCACACACACCTGCACACCTGACGCTACGCTACTCTTTCCTTTCCAACTTGTAACTTATACAACGATACAATATATTGTACTAGTATTAACTGTCTTGGCCTTTGACGACCCACACGTTGCCTGGTAATACTTTTGACCACTTTATTGTTTGGTTTTGAAATTGTGTGCGTTTGTGTGGTATCCAAAAAGAAACAAACAATAGAACAAACAGCTCCTTTGTCTCTAGTAAACCTCTCTGTATATAGGTATATATTATAGTCGCACTCTTGGGCCTGCTAACGCAGTGCGCTTTGTTTGCCAATTTGAAGAAATCCTTTGTGTATACTTTGGAAATTTCGTTTACAGTTACAAGCATAATACAATAAGTTTCCACGTCCTTTAGCAACTTAAGTTGTGTCCTGTTTCATTATCTACAAACGCTGCTCGTTTTGTGCGCTACGTGTTAATTTGCCCACTGGTGGTCAAGTGTTAATTTTGTGTTTGAGTTCTTTTTTTTTCGTTCGCTTATCCTTTGAGTATAGTTGATGCCCGATTTCGCAGCAATTAACTTTCTCATTTAACTCATATTTCAGTCTCACGCTCATATTCTTGGAAATCGAAATTCGAGTATATATATACCTACATAAGTATTTCTATCTGTATATCTAGCTACTATCTATCGATCTGTCTGTCTGCCTGTCTGTATGCCTGTCTGTCTGTCTGTCTGTCTGTCTGTCTGTCTGTCTGTGCATGCTTTAAAACCATGAGCTGCAGTTTTATGGCAATCGTAGCTGATGATCGCAGTCGCATTTCTATTTTTAATATGCAAATTTGTATTGTCTTGAGAAATGTTGGATGCACAATAAAAAATAAAAAAACAAAAAAAAAAAAAAGAAAACCAAAATAAAAACAAAATTATGGCAAAATGCGCCTGCATGTCTGAGATGCAAATTCAATTCAATGCGATACATTTTGATACGATTCGATTTAAGAAAATGTGCAACGAGCAGCAAAAGAACAAACGATTATAATTAGATCGTGCAATCGACGACAACAGCAACAGCAGCAGCAGCAGCAACAGCAACAGCCACAACTACACTAGCTGAAGATGCTACAACGGCAGCAGCAACAATCGCTGAAACCAAAAAACCCAAGTGAGAGCTATAGTCAAGATCCCGACTATATTATACACTGCACCGCAGTGAGCAGTTTTTTGAAGCAGAATGAGGATAGAATGTACATTTTGGTAACAAAAACGAAAGAAAAAAAAAAGATACTTATTGAAATATCTTTGTTTTTCAGAAATCTGAAGTCTATATAGCTGAAGCTAGCCTATGTAAATAAAGCTAATTAGTATTTTTGGTTTTGTGTCTGACGGTCATATCTCATACAATTTGTTTTGTACGACAACGAGTTCGTCTCCTAACTTATTTGACAGCAGCTAAAACTATTTCGCAATATGACGAAATCAATTTTTCACTATAACTTCCTTAGTAATTATAAAGCCACGAAAACCATCCTTTGTAATGTTTTTAAGTTGAAAGGCATTTCGTTTGGCCACATTAAATGCCAAACGAAATGTGGCTATTTTCAGTTAAGTTCTGAAAATAAAGTGTGTTAATCTTGCTTGTACTATAACCACAGCTCAATGAGATCTCAATTGAGTTATTACATTGGATGCAAATATATAAACTTTTTTATTAACTCTTCCAAATTTGTACTTTATGGCATCCAATTTTAATGCATTGCAAACATTTAGAAAAACTGAAAATACCTGTTTTATATACAAAGTGTGCAGTGTATTAAAACAATTGCAATAGCAGCTCCCGTTTCAACTGCTCAAAAGCGATTTGACCTCGCGCACTTTACTGCAGTTGCATACTGGGTATAAAGAGAAGAGGTGCACAGCTTTAGATATAAATATTAATAAAAAAAATATGAGTGATATAGTTCCGGTGTCCGACTATATGATGCCCTGCATAATTATTTCAGAGGGAGCGCCGTAACTAATACATATTTGAGTTATTCAAGTTCAGTGGCCAAGAGTTGGTAAGGCGTATGCAACAACACTAATGCAAGATATGGTTTAATAAATGCATGCCCAACAATATGAATCTCAATGTTCTTTGTTCCATTTTCAAAAATAGGACAATGAGTAAGTCTCATTTCAATCGGATATAAAATTCTGTTCCGCATACTGTGTAAACGACTGGTAGCATATACGGATGCACTGATAGGACACTATCAGCGGGGCTTTAGACTCTGCGACAAATCCTGCAGACGAACCGGGAGCACAGCAAAGACACACACACACACACACACACACACATACACACACTACCAATTCATCGATTATAAAGCCGTTTTCCAGTTTTTCCATGCCCTGTCTGACCTTGGTATACCAGCAAAGATTGTTTTGCATGATGACTCTATAAAGCGTATTCATAGTACGAAAGAACCTCTTCGAGCCCTTTAAAATCAAAACAAATTTCAGACGGAGTGATACACTATGCGCGACTTTTTCAATCTACAGATGGAGTATATTCTACGCCGATGCCCATAAGTAGTAGGGTCGGTTACGTTATTCATTGGCACGAACGAACTGAAAGTTAGCATTGCATTCTCGGAGATTGAGAAACTGTCACGGCTAATAAGTCTAGCGGAGAACGAAGACACGGCGAATAATTGGTGTGCACTGGCAAAAGTATCGTCTCGACTAGGACGTTATGTGATAAGGTAGAATTTCAACATTTTTGTTGTAGAAAACTTTGTCTACCTGTAAACAGATATAACCAGCAACAACAACGTCAGCCTGCAGTACAGACGAAATATCATGCATGCTATCAAAGCAAAGCAAAGTAGAAGTAGAACTCTCTCTCTCTCTCTCTCTCCCCCAAAGTACGAATACACAAATCTATAAGACTTTGATAATGCCGATCATGCTGTATAGCACAGAAGTGTGGACCCTGACAACATCGGTTACAGCATCTTTGAGAGTATTAGAGAGAAAAACTCGTCGTCGAAATTTTTGATCTATTAGGGATGGCATTGAGTTTCGGATCCCTACGAACAACGAGCTGTATAAACTATAAGATAAGTTAGATATTGTCCAGCGCACAAAATTCAAGCGGCTGTTCATCTTATCCCAATGAACAACAGAGCTCCAGTGCACAGTGTTTACATGGTGAAACTAAACTTAATTCGTAGAGTGCGCCCGAGCATGCGTTGGTAACCGTACACTGGAAAGACCTCTGCAAACTTTGGTATTAATTTGTTACAAACTTCGTGACAAAATTAGTAAATTGTTTACGCTAATTGTATATGAAGCGTATACAAAATTGTCATAAAATAAAAATTATTGTTCATGATTTTTGTGAAAATCTCAGAAGAAGAGGTTTCTGACCTTTTCCTTTATAATAACTATTTCCACAAAGTATTTATTTCCTCTTTTTATGTTCACACAAGTTGTTGCCAAATTCATATTTCTCGATGGATTTTTGTTCGAGAAAAAAAAAACCATAAAAAAATGTTTTTTTCAGTTAAATGTTTTTTTTTTTTTTGCTTTCACATTTTATAGTTTGGCAAACTTTTTCCATGCCGCTTTGTTTGTTGCAACATGTTGCAAGAAAAAGCATTGTGTTGTTAATGTTGTTGCTGCAAACTGGTAAACTTTGTGTTCTTTTATTTATTTTTTTATTTTTATTTTTCAGTTTGCTCTTTAGCAATTCGCGTACGCTTAAATATCCGTTTGCCTTTGCTGCCACCGCCTCATATGATTTATATAAAAGTTTTGTTTTTTTTTTACATTTCTTTGAGCTTTGCAGCTAGCATTTCTGCTTCTTTTGCAACTAGCAAAAAAAAACCAAAAAAAAACAAAAAAAAAAACAAAAAAATAGTAATAATAAATAAAGAAGCAGAAAAAAAACCAAGAAGCAAATATTGCATATTGCAAAAGAAAAACCAACTCGTTAGCCACATTCAGCCATTGAAAAACGAAATGCTTTAAGTGTACCTACACTATTGAAGACTGCCTTTGGCCATCATTAATTTCAAATCGTTTTTCTTTCGACGATTTTGCCGCTGCATTTGACGTGTCGGGCTAATCCCGTCTGGCGTCTACTTTAGCAACTCTCCCGCCAGCCATTAAAATCGAAAGTGTGCTCCGAATTGAACTGAAGTTAATGGCAGCGATTAAAAACTCTTTTGAGTGAAAGTTCCAGCATTGAGGCGACTTCGCTTCGTCGATATGGCACTAAGGCGTTACACACGATGCGATTCAAGTAGCCGCTGAACTATGATCTCAATGCATATATGTAACGATGCTGTGTAGGTGTTTCATAATACATATAAAGTTTAAAGATTATATCTAATAAAAGTGTGCACAATTTTTCTAATCATGTACTTGAATTGTAGGCACTTTGACTTGACGAATACGATTAGCACAAGAATTATTGCAAATACAGAAGGCATAATATGTCTACCGATTCGCATTGATTTGCATTAATAGCACTCACACTGTCAGTTTTGCAATCAATTCACAGTGTTCGTGCTAATTTTTTTCATTGTAAGCCTTAATTAGCATTTAATTTTGTTTTCTTCAAACTACTTGAATACTACAAAGTAGACTAAAGTAGGCAAAGTATAAAATACCCGTATATACTTTTTAAAAATAGCTGTTTCTGGTGGCGCCACCAATGCGTTGGAAAGCTACATCCTTCACTGAAATCTTGTAAAATGATGAATTTGAATTTTATGACATTCGGACCACTACAAGCGAAGATATCGCGCTAAAAGTGACAATATCTTTTGGGAAGGCAGATATAACAGACTTTAGAGAATGTTGCAGTTGCTCATTAACGATCAAAGAGCTTTTGGATGGCACACAGCATAGCAATACCACTATAATTCGATATATCAGAATTGCTGTTGTTTTTTTTTTTTTTTTTTTTATAGTGGAATAATGAAAGATTCTTTTCAAAGAGATGGAAAATTGCATAACCTAATGAATAAATTAAAAAGAATTGTTAAGGAAAAACAAATATAGTTAGAACACTCTTTTCTAGTGCAACTGTGAATGTTATCAGGTCCAGGTAGGAAGAATAATTTAATGAATAAATTGAATGTTGTAAGTAACAGCTTGGTTTGGGCTGCATGAGGAAATACATACAATATATGCAATTTATTATATTATGAATGGATTGTATTGTGCAAAGCGATTTTTGAATGCAAGAGAAAGATAGGCCGGAATGTAACCCAAGGTGTCAAGACCCAGGAAATAAGCAACATCTACTGGACGTAACCAGAGGTCTAAAGGACTCAATTGAGTCGGATGGGCTGGGCAATTAAATAGATGAATTGTATTGTGCGGTGATTGACCGCATTCGGGCCAATTCTTTCCCTGTAGCACTCGAGCATATTGCTCCATCCGGATCTCAACTGTGCAAGCTTGATCGTGGTGCTACGAGGGAGCCGTTTTTCGCTCTGATTAATAGGTGGTTGTCTTCCACCTAAAATTACATTGTCCCTATAGATTGTTCAACTGCATCTTTATGCAATTGAGCCCTTCCAGAAGTATAATCATACTCCTCTATGCTACTATCAGGAATAAAACGATCAATACTCGTTTTATATGTTCTAATGTCCGTTCTTATTCGGGTAGACGCTGTTCTCATGATGGTGCCATGGTTCGGATGATCACGTCTGTACGCACCCAACAAGAACTGCTTCGAAAGCAGCTCATCATCGTTTCTTCATGCAAATGGTGTTCATGGGTTATTTGCAGTCAATCAGTGGCAGTTCTCAGCGCACTATTCTGTCTTCTTTGCAGGCATTGCCATTGAGTCTTCTAAGGTAAGGAGCGCAGACACTAGCAGCGTAATTCTGGACAGAAGGTCCCACAGCTTTGTAAGTTGTTATTATTGTCTCTTTGTCCTTACTCCAAAGAAGACCCAGCAAGCGGTTACAGCACTTTGCTTCTCAACTTGAGACGATTATTTGTCTTGGTGGCATGAGCCAAGAATCTAAGTAATGGGTCAAATGTTGTTCCAAGTATCGTCGGGTACTGAACTGTCGGAATCCTCAAACCTCTAACAACTAGTTCCATCCTTACTTCGTTAGTCCAGGAGTTTAAAATGGAGCCAGATGACTTGTGTGTTGAAAGCTTTAGATTGCGAGCATTAAAAAAATTTAATAAATTCTGCAAATAAATGGAGAAATAAATGGATAAAATGGAGCAATCAACTGCATAGGTCACCAGTTTTATGTAGGGAGGGGGAAGAGGCATCTTTGCCAAATAAAGGTTGAACAGCAAGAGAGAGAGAGAGAGAGAGAGAGAGAGAGAACTCCACCCTGCGGAAAAAGTCTGCAAATAAATCCGATATAAGCGAATCGAAGCATGCAACCGTACCATCAAGACATAATTGAGTTGAATACATGGAAGTAGAACATATACGATGAACTCGTGTATAAAAAATTTTCATGAAATTCTTGGCACGGTAACAATGCAAACTGAACACAAAATTGGCGGGCTGAGTGTTCATGTCGATTTGTAAGTCATTGCATTTGTATTCATTGAATTAAATTTTAAGTACACTATCAAAGTCATATGAAAGCATAGCTGCGTTTGCTACATCTGTTACGGGCACTGGGAAAAATAAGATACATTGTAAAATCGTGCTCTCATATAACAGAACAACAAGAGATGGCACCGCTACACCTAGTACAAAATAAATATTAAATGTTAATGTTATAGTAAATAGTAAATAGTAAATAGAAACTTTTATATATATAAGCATATGCGAGTATGTATGTACTTGTATTAAGAAAAAGACTATCGAAATACTTAAATTATTCATTGCAGTTAAAGTGTTCAACAATTTTTCGAGAATCCACAAACGCAAATTGATGATTTTGGTACTTTTTTTTTTGATGTTGTTTAAAATGCTTCAATGACAAATTATTTCCACTACAATGTATTCGTTAAAAATGATGAAAATCTAATGGTAGCAATATTGAAGTGTATAGGTATCTAAAACAACGTTGTCGTTGTCGTTGTCGTTGTCGTTCTCGTTGTCATTGTTGTTGCCATTGCTATACACGTAGTTGTTTATGACGGGGCTTTAAAAGCTACTAAAAGGTGTTAACTTTATGACGGTCCAGCGAATTGAAAATTTCAAGCGCAGATATAATTTAGTAAGGCACTCTATGCGCCATAGACGCGCTTGTTGAAAGCTTAAAGTGCTTCGGTGATTAATTAAATACACACCGAAAATAATTGAAATTTAATAGGCATTTAAAACGAGGCGAATCAGCAAACAAAGTCAGTCAGTCAGTCAGTCAGTCCAGTTTGTGTAAACCAGCACGTAAGCGAGACTGAAGTGTATGTAGGTTGTATTGTACGAGTATATACCGATATACCGATATACCGAAGGGTTCGGTCCGTTCGATGCGATTCGCTTTGGGTCAATTCGAGTGGCTGCGGGTGCACAGGTGCGGGTTGCTGTGGCTGTGGCTTTGGCGGTTCAAACACTTGAAGGTCATGTGGGTGCGATTTGTGCGCATTCGAATGAAATAGACGAAAAGCCGTACCCAAAAAAAAAAAAAAACAAAAAAAAAACTCATACAAAAATTGTTAACAACACTCATGAGTGCCCCTCTTCAACGTCTCTACACTTGCGATCAACAGCACTGCTAACATTTGCCGCACTTCGATAAATTATGATGAAAGAGACGCTTTCAAGATGCGATTAACAATCACTTAGCGCGCTATTTAAAATGCCTTTTTCATTCATTCAGTCATTCATTTGTTCGTTCGTTCGTTCGATCGTTCGAATATCTGAACAAACTGCAGAGATATTATTTTTATTTGAGCGCCCACAACAACAATAACAACAACAACAACAACAACAATAACAACTGTAAAAATATATTAAAACACGAATTTAAGTTGAAATCGATAGTCGAACTTATGAACAGAGTATAGATATATATGTACATACATACATACATAGTTCGATAGATACATCGATAGTTAGACATATAGATAAAAGTAAATAGATAGATGTATAGATTGTGTCTTATGGTCATTTAATTGAGTCGATCTTTGGAAATAAAAATATGTCTCAATCAAGACTTAAAAAAAAAAACAACCTACTCTTATAGTGTATACACAGTTTGTAGTTAAAGGAAAAAAAAAACTATTTTCTTTGTTTTTTTTTCTGTGTTTTTTTTTGTTGTGTTTCTACTTTGAAACACACCCCGAAATGTTTCTTCAATTCGATTAGTATATATTTTCAGTGTTTGCGTGAACGCATTTGCATTTGATTAGCTATCGAAAGATTCAAGATACTTGCAGCGTTAGATACACAGATACAAGATACACCAAAACGAAATATTGTCGCGCATACGGAAAAATGTGTAACGAATTTTATTAACTATTTAAACTTCAAAATTCTTTCTGTGCTTGTTAGCATGTCAATAACTTACATTTTCTAATTGGAAAACATGCCGCGCAGATCGTTTTTTTTTTCTTTTTTTTTTTCTTTTTCTTTTCAGAAATTGAAATTTGATTTTCTATTAATTTGTACTAAAGCAGAAGGCGGCATCAATTTCAATGCGATAAAGTTGTTATAGGCTATGGACTCGAACAGCGCTTACGAGGTGGGTGCAACATTGACAACCCAATTGTGTCCAATTGGAGCACGTTATAGCTTACGGGCTAATGAGACGCTTGTTCGAGTGGGCAGCCAACGGCGGCAGCGGCGGCAGCGGCGGCAGCGGCGACAGCGGCGACAGCGGCGGCGTTGTTGATAGAAATGTATCTGGCGGGTGTGCGGTAATGCATTTTTCCATTTTATTGTATTCTATTTTGTCGATTTTTTAACTTCTACGTCTAATAGTACTTTTTGTAGGTTTTCTTAAATTCGTTGAGTGGCAAATGGGATTCATTAAAAGCGAAAACGATGAAAATGAAAAATGGCAAGAATTGGCGCGTAAAAAAGGATAATTATGTGCTCAGCATAACAAGAAAGTACCTACAATATAACAACAACAGGGACAATAAAACAGCAGACAATAAAATAAACAACAATAAAAACAAGACAAAAACTTTAACTTCGGTTGAAACGAAGCTCTAATACCATTCACACGATAATTTTAAATAGTAATGCAAAACATAAAAGTGGGGGTTTGAATAATAAGCGATACACGCCCACTAGTAGATGTGTATGAAGCGATTTAGTAGTTGTATAGCATGCCGAAATATCGAATTTCAAGTTGATATTGACGTTTTCCATACAAATGCATAAAAGTGAGATGTGGGTTTACATGGGAGTACCTCAAAAAGTGGGCGGGACACGCCCATTAGTAGATCTGTATGAAACGGTGTCCACTAAAATACACCAAATCAAATTTCAAGCTAATATTTATTTATATAAAGAATTTTTTCATAAAAAAAAAATCAGAAAATTGCACGGTGTGTGTGTATGGGGCTACCCCAAAAAGTGGGCGTGTCACAACCATTAGTCTATGTATGTTAAGCGGCTGTCTATAAAAAGGCACCATATCGCATTTCAACCTAAAATTGACTTTAATAAAGAAGTTTTTCTTACAAAAACACAAAAGTGGGCAGACATACATAGACTAACGGGCCACGCCATGTTAAGCGGCTGTCTATAAAAAGGCTCCATATCGCATTTCAACCTTATATTGACTTTAATAAAGAAGTTTTTATACAAAAAGTCTAAAGTTGGCAGTAGGTTTGTATGGGGGCTACCCCAAATAGTGGGCGGGTTCCACCCATTAATGTATATGTGAAACATCCGTCCACTAAAAGTTCAGATAGCAATTATTAAGTTGATATTGACTACAATAAAAAAGTTTTTCATACAAAAAATCAAAATTGAGCTGTGGGTTTGTATGGGGGCTACCCCAAAAAGTGGGCGTGGCGGGTTAATCTTGATACTCTATCAAACTGCAATAAAAAGAAGTGCATGCGCTAAGTTTAAACTGCGCAACAACATACAGACAGACAGACGGACATGGCTAGATCGACTCGTCTCGTCGAGCTGATCAAGTATATATATACTTTACGGGGTCTACGATGCCTTCTTTAATGCGTTACAAACTTTCCGACAAACTGATAATATATTTTGAAAAAGAGTCAGTGAAAATGTTTAATTTGGTAAAAACTAAACTTGTAAGCCCTTCATAAAATAAAAGAATTCCATCAAGAGTGTAATGGTTCGCAACATTTATAGGTTATAGGGCCTTTTCACCGGCCAACATTCTTTACATTCTCGGTGAATGTTGAGAATGTAAAGAATGTTACCGGTACATTTTCTCATGAGAGTCAACATTGTGTACATTCTCGAAGAATGTTGCCATTCATTCATAATATATCATATTTATTATCATTAACACAATCAGCTGATATATAAATAAAGCGAACGTAATTTTGCCACTCGCATGTTAACGACCTTGCCTCTGGTAAGATGAAATGTTAAGAATGTTGGACCCAAAGGCGCTATTAGATAAATTGTCATAAGTTTAGTGCTGTATGACATGTAAATGTTATTCAAATCTCAGATCAGCACACACACTCACACACACATCAGCAGCGAGGGGTTTTTTTTTGGAAAGGTTCTGGGTTGGTACTAAGCCGTATTGAATCGGCTTCCAGAGGACTGTGTTATTACTTTTAATATCTCATTTTTAGTCGCCGCCAAATTACGCTTCTTCTGTTCATCAAGATTATATGTACATAGTTGATCGGCGATGCTGTCTTCTGGCGGTAAACAGAACTTCTTCAAACTAACAATATTCTATTTTTCGCTACACCTGTAGGGTATTACAAAATAAAAGCGTGATTTTCTTGCTTTAAATTTCGCATCACTTGAAGTGGCGCAAACAAAAAAAAGTAGCTTCAATAAATAAACAGAAATAAATATGAAATTGTTTAGGGTCACAAACAAGCATGCGACTCAAGTAGTAGCAATGGGTACATAAAGGGACAGAGGATTGTAGAATGGGCAAACGGCAGGAAAACAAACTGGCGAACAACCCTAAGTAAACAACAACAACAACAACAAAAATGACAACTCATAAAAGAAATTGCTATAAAATCCAAAAATTTGTCAAATGTAAAATCATTTCAGTTCCCATTTATATTTTTTATTTTATTTTTGGGGATGCTTTACTGACGGTCGCCTGTCGTCTCAAATAGAAAGTAAATAAGGAATTTTTCTACTTTTATGCGCTTGGCTGACTTAATCTTACCACCTTCTTAAGCATTTGACGGATTCGTTAAACCTAAAGCTTTTTACCTGTACTCAAGACTGCCAAGGGATACACAAACTGCACAAACAGCGAGGAAGAGATTGGGTATAAGAGGACTCTTGTTGCATTAGTAAAATACTGTCGATTTCGCGTACATCAAACTTGTCAAACGTGTTAGCGGCCATCAGGAGTGGGTCCTTCGATTGGACAATTGTACGAAATTGACTTCATCTTCTTCTTCTAAGCAGACACATACACACTCTCACACACACACACACACACAAACAAACAAGTCCAATAAGAAAATTCCGCACATTTTCCAACGTATTGTCATCAAAAGCTGTGCAAACTCTCAAATGCTTCGAACAGCCGACGACGAAGGGTTGACAGTGTTTTAGGTCGAAGGACCGGACCTTCGTAGGCTTTTGTTGCGCATATTTGAAATATGTTTAAGTTATGCTCTATGCACAAATTAATTCTGAGAGATCAGTGAAAAGTTAAAGTGACTGAGTGAGTTGGTTGGTTGAAGTGAGTTAAAGAAGGTCAGCTTCAGTTTTATTAAATGCTTGCTTGTTATTCATGTTTTTCGCGGCATTTTTTGCAATTGTTTAAGTAGCAAAAACATTTTTGCAACACCATGGTGTATATCAGTGGGCAGACACTAGTCAGTATCGTAATCATCATTAACGTCATAATTTTAATTACTGTTGACTTTGCTAATTGCCTGGCTACAGTTTGATGAAGGATGCGGTGCATGCAGTCAGGTGTAAAGGCAAAAGCAAAGTGAAGTTTACTCGAAATGGGTGTGTTTGGAGTTTCTTTATTAATGGTAGTTTGTGCTTTGTGTCATTTAAAAACAATTAGACCTGACACACCGCTAAGAAAAAGAACTGCGATTTACGAACTTCAGCATGAGGGGTGGTCTGAAAAATCTTAAGTCAAAGATAAACAAGAATAAATTTTAACTTCGGTGGAGCCAAAGCTTTAATACCATACACACAATATTTGCAATTGTGTATAGTTAGCAGCTATAAGAAAAAAAATCTAAGCGTGGCCTTCAAATATGAACCAAATACCAACCTACTACTTTAAATAATTTTTGAAATACGACGAACTTTACTTTTTGTATAGTGTGAATATAACATCAATTAGTGCAGTCATGGTGCTTTTTACTGCCACACACAATTTATTTTATATAGATGACATAGTAAATATATCTTAAATCGATCTAAAATCCATTTTGAAGTTTGTCTAATGCTCAGTTGATTCGCTCCTCGAGAGGGCTACAAGATTATATGAATATGTGGTATCATCATGGACCATAGGTCTAAAAAAAGTTTACCAACTGGCTATTTTAACCTAGCCTAGCCCTGTATTTAACTAGGGCCTTTTAATATACGAGTATATAGTAGTAATTTAAGATTTAACAAAAACAAACTCAATGCAAATCATGCAACCTGGATAGTTTTGTTTTGTACTATTTAGCCACGGAACGTGATGATTTTTTGAATTACATTTCTATCTACTTTCTATTATATTTGATCTACTTTCAATTACATTTCAGCATGAACAATGTGTGTATCATAGCGTACAGCAATAAAAATCAAGGTGTAACTGTTTTAGCAGAACTTTGCTTCAATTTTTATACCATTCACACATAGTGTGAAATGGTATTATCAGTTTGTCTGAAAGTTTGTAACGCATTAAAAGAGGCATCGTAGACCCCATAAAGTATATATATTCTTGATCAGCTCGATGAGACGAGACGATCTAGCCATGTCCGTCTGTCTGTCTGTCTGTCTGTATGTTGTTGCGCATTTTTTGGGGACCAATTTGTATGCTATGTAGTTGAAATTTAGCACATACACTTCATTTTATTGCAGTTTTACAGAGTATCAAGATTGATCCGCCACGTCCACTTTTTGGGGTATTCCCCATACAAACCCACCGCCCACTTTTGATTTTTTTTATGAAAAATATTTCTTATTGTAGTCAATACCAACTTAATAATTGATAAGGGAACTTTTAGTGGACGAATGCTTCACATATACATTAATAATTAACATAAACCTACTGCCAACTTTTGACTTTTTGTATAAAAACTTCTTTATTAAAGTCAATATTATGTTGAAATGCAGTATGATGCCTTCCTATGTTCAGCCGCTTAGCATACATAGACTAACGGGCGTGGCCCGCCCACTTTTTGGTGTAGCCCCCATACAAACTCACAGCTCACTTTTATGCATTTGTATGGAAATGTTTCAATGTCAACTTGAAATTCGATATTTCGGCATGTTACACATCTACTAGTGGGCGTGTTCCGCCCACTTATTGGGGTGGCCCCTATTCAAATTCCCACTTTTATGTTTTGCAATACTATTTAAAATTTCGTGTGAATGATATTAGAGCTTCGGTTCAACCGAAATTAACGTTTTTTTTGTTTTTTTTTTTTTTCTGTTTTGATAGAGTTAGTCCCATGTTCGCAAGTTTGTTTTTCAAATTGTTAACAATTTTTCCGCGGTAAACATTTTTACAGCTTATTTGTGCTCAGTTTAATTAGTATTTTAAGCATGAATTTTTTTACGCCAGAATGTTTGCAACTTGTTAAATTTTTTTTTCGAAAATCGTGGTTCAGTTTGCAGAACTCGTCCATTTCTGTTGCAGATAATACGTACTAGCAGAGATGGACCCGACTATGTCGGTGGTGCACCACAATTGGTTCTAATGGTTCTAAGTTTGACTTCGATATTGTACTTTATGGATGAAATCATTCCATTAAAGCCAAAACCATGGGCATCATTCATGAATGATTTTAGTGGTCTAATTTAATGACATAAATAGACTAAGCAAACTAGTATGAATCTTTAGAATTGCGCACTTGCGATATGTATAGAAATTTTTAAACAACATTGAAGATATTTATTTGTATGAATTTGGGAAGCATTGCAGCTCTACTTAAAAGAAACTAGTTAATTTTTATTAGCAATTAGATCTAGAGCATGTAGAGCTTGTAATCTCACCCAACTTCAATGTTGGGTGAGATTACGTCAATATTATTACAATAATTATTATTAGTACTCGTAAACATTCATCAACATTAGCAAACGATTTTCATCTACATATTAAATTGGCTAACTATGTTTCTTAAAAAGATGTATGTAGCTAAATATAAATCAACTCCTCGTACAAATACTACATTCCTAAATTGTGTAGTAGTAAGCAAAGAATGCCGTAAAGTCAAAATGAAATAATTGTTTTTGTATCTGTAGAACAAGGATTTGCCTTTGCAACGTGCGCACATCTTTTGCTTTTGAAATGCGCGCTCGATGATCTAAAGTAAATTCTGCGTGAAAAATATGAAACATAAAGTTTCGTTTGCTGTAATCGACTGCAATTAATTATTAGCTTCTGCTCTGGTCTTTGTGTGCAGCTTCAGCTTAAGTAATTAATTCGCTGGCAATTGCTCTGCTAAATATCACAGAACATCAGAGGCGTGCAACATACTGAAATGTGGCAGCGGCGACGACGACGACGACGACGACGAGGAGGACGAGGACGGCGGCTGTTTGCTCCAGATATCATTCACACTCACTTAATAAAAGAAAAGCTCACCTGCTGCACTTCGCCGCCGGCATGCAGAATAAAAATAAGAAAAAAAAAAGCACACACAAAACAAAATAATTTTTTGAATATTTTCAGCGTTTTTTTTTTTTGTATGAAGCAGCAGCGTTCTGTTTATTTTTTCACGCATACATTTAGCACAATTCGAACACTTGCTGTGCATCAAATTAATACTTTGAAAATTCAGCGCATTTTATACTTTTTTTTTTTCTCACTTTCTCATACAAATCGTCTCACGCTTCCTCGCTTTCGCCCCCTTCTATGCTTTACAGTAGCTTATAGCGCGCTATAGATGAGCAGCAGTTAAAGATACAAAATAAATGTTTGTATATAGATACAAGATACGTATACAACTAAATAGATAGATAGCTGGACAGATATATACACCGATAAGCAGGCGAATAAGCACTTGTTGTTGTTGTAGCCGTAGCATACAACATAAGACAAGAAGACGCGGCGGCGACGGTGGTGCGAACAATAAAAAACTTTACTGAAAATCCTTACTTGAAAACTTGTATCGCATGTCCAAAACGATTTCTGTTGTGCCTATTATTTTCTTGTTTTTTTTTTTTTATTTTTATTTTTATTTTTATTTTGGTTTTGCTTCGTTTGTGTGCATTATTAATGCAACGTGGAGTGGAGCAGTATGTTGTATGGAAGGTAGAAGGCACATAAAACACGTAGAACTTAGATACATATGATTCAGTCAGGTGTTTATGCTGCAACAAGGCAGGCAATCCGACGCGACGAATGAACATAGTCAATATGTCTACGCGATGCATAAATCTGTTGCATGTTGCAGCGACAATGGCAGCAACCGAAATGCCAGACAAAGTAGCCGACTTCAAAAGCGCGCAAAACTTATTGAAAAGACACAAGAGCTGAAGACTTATTCACTCACGCTACACCACACCACACCACACCACACCAATCGCCTCACTCGATCTGAGTGCAACTGCAACTCAAGCGCGGAAAAGATGCTGTCGAGATACATTGCTGGTCGATTCGTCGTTGTTGCCTGCCACTGTCACCGATGCTGTCTGTTGCCTGCTGGCTGCTGCTGCATGCCGCCAATGCAGTTGTTGCGCTTCGTTGCGATTTATTTGTTATTATTGTTGTTGTTGTTGTTGTTGTTGTTGTTGTTGCTGCTTTTGCTGTTAAATGCTTATTTACATTTCGTTTAGCGGCACTTAGCAGTAGTCAGCCCCTTGACCCGCCCAATTCGTTTTTGCTGCATGCAACATGAACCACTTCCTTGCTGCCACTGTTACTCTCTATCTCTCTCTCTCTCTCTCTCTCTCTCTCTCTCTCTCTCACTCACTCTCTGTCACACGGCAACAGTCAAAGCAACTTTTGGCGAAAAAGATTTGCCCACTTTGATTTACGTTTCTTTTTAGCTCATACCAATTGAAAATGCAGACTTTGGAGTGCAACATATGAACAGATGTACTTATATGCAATTCTTTCTCTTCATATGTAGGCACTTTATACATTTATATAAATGAAGTATTATCAGTTTGTTGCATAGTTTGTTAACTATAAATCGTAGTAGCTCTAAACTGGGAAACGTGACATCGGCTTCAGTGCAACTGCGAAATACGCTGTAATCCGTCTAAGGTTTTGTGTTTAAAGCATAGATTTCTATGAGCATTATACGAGTATACTATTGCAGGCCATTCTCCACCTTGGCTACTGGCTCAAGGTCATTTCTACATTCAGAAATATTTGATATATTTTTTTCAATGTGTGTGTGTTTTTGTTAGAATGTTTTAGCAGTGAAAACACGTGTTTCGTACTCAGCTACGAGTGCTCATCAAGTCGCTACCTATACATTGCAAATCTTTGCTACTTATAACATGCTTCTCAGCAAAGGCGCACTATGTAATATGTGTATTTATCCATGGTTAAACACATTTCCTCTGCAAGCATGCTCTATGTGTTGCATTATTGAAATTATGGCTCTAAACTACACCAATGGCTAGTAATGCCGTTACTTTGAAAATCTCATTCATGATTAGCACGACGAGACGTGTCGATCTAGCCATGTCTGTCTGTGTGTGTGTGTGTGTTTCTGTGCGCACTCAATCTTTGAAATATTGGTTTGAAAATAGGTATGGAGATATGCATATAGTTATCAAAGTTTGAAGAGTATTATAGCTTCGGTTGCACCGCAGTTAAGGTTATCTCTTGTTTTGACGAATCGACAAAAACTTTTCTGAAAAGTAAAACCAAAATTCAACCAAAAGTCTTAGGGAATTTTAGTTTCTCGCATATCGTTAGTTATTTGATCGGAGTTATCCTTTTTGTTTCAAAGCTAATTTAATGATCATGTCCATTTTAATTTTTTAAATTTAGAAATTTAGTAACTCAAGTTTTTATTGTTTCCAAGCGCTGACAACGTACAGCATAGTATGGCTATACAGACTAGTCTCATATTCTATTTACATACTATATGGGCGTCTTGGCTGCATAACTAATATATCCGTACATATATTTATATATCTACAGATATACATTAATATGTGTTCAGTGCATAAAAGGCATGTTTAATCACCTATTATCTACTACTGGTTTTTAGCGGCGTTTTGACTTTGACAAAGCTGAAGATCAAACATGTATATACTTACTTAAAACTTGTAAGGAAAGAAAAAATAAAAATCAGAACACTTCAGTTGCTGCCACTTTTGAAATGTATCTCGTGGGAGTGCTATACATTTTAATGTTTACTCTCAAAGTCTAATTCAAATAACACCAAAGAAAGCGCAAATTAGCGCAAATTTTTATGTTGCATTCAAAATGGCGTACAGGATTTTTATACTTAATAAAAATTGTAAAAAAATATATAAAAATACGAAAAAAGCTTTGGAAAATAATGCAACAAAAAGCGAAAGTTAATCACACAACAACAACAACAACAACAACAATAATGGCCAAAGGAAATCATAAAGGACACACACACATACACATATCAAATGTAAAAACTCACGCAGCGAGTAAATGTCAGCTTATTAAAAATGTAGAACATGACAGCGCGCCATGAAGTATGCAACAGAGATTTACATACTGCGCAGATTTAAGCAGTGAGGCAGGACACACAAAACACACAAAAAAAATTATAAGAATAAAAACAAAAACAAAAATGTTATAGGGATACAATAAAACGTATGTTTTAATAACAAAACCTCTTATGAATGAATTGAAAGCAACAGTAGTTGAATGGGGGCGTGGCATTGTATATGAATAAGCTAAAAAAAAGAGCGAAAGGACGGCAGGCAGGCAGGCAGGCAGGCTGGCTGGCAGCGACTGATCCAATTAACTGCTTATAGCAAAGCAAACAAACATATGCACAAAAACCGTTTGTACAGACATATGCTTGGAAGGACATGTATACTTTGCAATGTCTGTCTGTCCGTCTGTCCGTCTGTCCGTCTATCCGTCGGTCTGTCTATGTGTTTGTAATATCACTCTCACTGTCTCTGCATACGTTTGTGACAGACAAAGCAGATACATATACATATATAACTGCCCACAACAGCAAGAGTGGCATGAATAGCGGCAACAATAATAACAGTAAAGATAATAAACATAAGGACGAAGACTGATAGCGCAGAATGACATAGCAACATATGGGTATGGGTTTGTCTGTGTGCGTGTGTGCGGCTGACTAAAAGCCAAGCAAGCCTTTGGCTACAAGGATAAGCTGAGCTGAGCTGAGCACTCAGACCCCCCACTCACTAAGTACCTTTGCATTTTTGATGCGGCGGCTGCTGCTGCTGCTGCTGCTGCTGCTGCTGCTCTTGATGCGCCTGCTGCTGCTATTGTTGTTGTCGCCTTCAGGGCTACTTTAGACCGCTTTGCGCTGCAACTACCTTTTCTCTCATTCCAAATTTACTCTTTCTCTTTCTAAGCTTACGCTGGCCGTCAGCAACACTCATGCATTATATAATGGACGCGCACGCCTTTGTGTGCGAATCGACCCGAGCAGAGCAGAGCAAAGCAAAGCAGAGCGAAGCGGTCTTTCTGTGTGTGTTTATTTTTGAATAAATGCCGCCGTACTTTATATGTTGCTACGAGAGTGGTCTAAATCATTTTAATACTTCATTCATATAGCTAAAAAATATATATATGTAACAAATTGAGATACATTTTTATGCACTCAATTCTAAAATTGATGTCTTTTTTTTACTCAGTGATGCCACGCCCACAGCTTCTGTAAATCGTGATTTTTTCCATTCATATAAATATAAGGAAATGTATTACATTATAATTTGAAACATGTATGCTTTTTTATCATTCGCTTCTACATAAATCATTTTCAGCTGATTGGAAAGCGCTACACAGACACGTAAACACAATATATTCATATATATTCGCCTACTAAGCATAATGCTTTTATACTCGTATATACTAAAATTAAATTCACTAAATCAATAAAGAAACTGCGATAAGTGCGCACGGGAATACTACTTGTAATTCACCACATGTTGATATAGATAATGTTAACACGTGGTGAATTACAAGTAGTATTCCCGTGCGCACTTATCGCAGTTTCTTTATTGATTTGGCGAATTTAATTTTTTTCTACTCTCCCTCTCTCTCTGTATCGCTCTGTGGTTTATACACATATGTAATCCATATGTAGAGTACAATCAGACACTAGAGTGTGTTTGCAAATATTGGTAGAGTGCCTTTAACTGTCGGTTAAGCACAACCCCACTATGCGACTAACGTGTAACCATTTCAGCAGTCTATAGTCTATAAATGTCTATATATCGTACATAGTACAGTCAAATTTATTAAGAAAATTGTTACTATTTTCAAATATGGCTTCGGGAATGCTCCCAGAAGAATCCGAACTGAAGTCGGATGGTGCTTGTGACCCACCTATTATTATCAAATTTTGAGTAATCTACATCATTACGTTTGTGTTTGCCGGCCATTGAAAGCAGACATGAAAGACAGACAGATGAATATATTGCGCTGGATTCATGTTTCATACCAACCAAGAACTATTTTTCCATTTTCGATAATAAATATTGCGAAAAATAAAAAAACTATAATACACAAGTGGATCATTTAGTAGACTCTTTGTGTGTGTGTGTGTGTGTGTGTGTGTGTGTGTGTACAGTCAATTTCAAAACTCATTTGTGATCTACATTTCCTATAAGTTACAGGACTATATAACAAACCCTCGTGCTTGTGCAAGTAAGAGTATCTGTATCGGCATTTCTGTGGGGGCGTTATGTGTGCATAAAAAAATAATCATAATCACTTGGTATCCAAATCAAAGAGCGTCAAAAGAACAACAAACAAACAAATAAACAAACGACAAATAAACAATCAAGCATTGCAGCCAGGCGCTGCTAGGCATTCGGATGTCAGTGTCAGTGCGGGTGTGGTGTGCCAAAGGTTCGACTATGAGACAAAAAAGAAAGGACAACAAGCGCAGCGTATGGATAGCAGCAGTGCTAACAAATACAACCAGCCAACATAAACAAAAGGCGCTACAAACGGCAGCCAGGACAAAAAACCTCCAACTCTAATCTCTCTCTATTTTTTTTTTTTCAGCCGCTTTTAAGCTGAACACTTTGTCGCATGGCATCGGGTCGTGGCAACACTCTGAGGCGCGCTGTGTGGCCCTGCAATAATTCCAACAACAACAACAACAACAACAACGACAAAAGCAATAAACAAAAAATTAGATACAAAAAGGACAAATGCATGTGTGTCTGTATCTGCCACTTCAATAAGTCGCTGCTTTATTATTATTATTTTTTTTTCTGTATAAAGGATATACATATTTATCTATTTACACGCAGGTTGCGTCTGAAAAGACTCATTAACAACGGAAATTATTAACTAAATAGATGCAAGGATACGATATGCAGTACGATATTTACGTGCAACGCAACGAAATCTCATTATGCACAACAAAACAAACAATGCAGACAGCAAATCCTTAACGAAAATTGCAAAGCTAAAACATAAACCAACAAAAGAGATTTCAAAAAGATTGCATTTGCAGAAATAAAATGCTAAAGAATTATTAAGATAGATGGATAGATACAGTATGTACTTTTTTTTCGACTACAGCGTTCTATATTCAGGCAGTAAATCACAAAATGACATTAAACGCAACAAAGGAGACTAAAACAAACAAGCAGAAAAAGAAAAGGAAAACTAAAACTAAAACTAAAAATGCTTTAAATTAAAGTCAGAGTAGCGAATAGCGATTCATGTGTAGATTTGACAATCTCCGTAAACGACAATTAAAACCGACTACGACTGACTGAGATTCGTGCGTTGTAGATTGTGTAGTTAGATAGCCAGCTAAAGGTGCAGCAGCCGAAAGGACATTGTGAATGTGAACTGATTGACTATGACATGCATGCATATGTACATATGGGTCTTGAACGAGAGAAACTCAAACGACAAGGAACAAGGATCACAGCAACGATGTATGCTGACATGCTGCAAAACGAAATTATAGCCACAGGACAATGGGACAAAGCAAATAGTAGAAGATGACAATGACGAAAACGCTTCAGATAGAAACAAAAAAAAAAAAAAAAAAAACAACAACAAAAAAACCGAAAAAAAAGATACAACTTCGCAAATGGAAACAGTTTGAGCGAACATATGAAATTAACAGCAAAATGTTGTCAAACGTAGAGCAAAAGTCGATACACTTATAAAAAAAAAAAAAAAAACTAAGTACAAATTTATTAAGTGTTAAAGCAGTTTAGTATTTCGAACTTCATTAGTATTGAGCGATATTTACCTAATATTACTGATTTTTTCACAGCTACTGAAATAATCACTGATAGCAGTTGCTACAAGATATTGTAAATATCAATAATTGAGTAGCAGTTGTGTTCTGTGCTACTGTAAATGTCATTCACTGCAAATTTGCGATATATCAAAGTAAATTTAGTGTTACAAGTACAGAAAATCAACAGTAAAAACAGCTATATCTGAAAAGAATTTAGTAAAATTTTGATGAAGAAGTAGTTTTCTTCAATATTTATATTGAAGATACCATTAAGACGATTATGAATAAATAGTTGGTTCTTTCATATTATTTGTTTGTCCTTTATGCAGTGATCGCAATAGCAGTTAAAAAACGATATAATTTCACGGTAATCGCTGCTACTCAACCATAACTATCGTGCTGTAAAGGGCGATTCACATTGTAGAGCATGTCAATCGAGCAGCGCGACGTTAGGCTCGAAACTGTTGGCGAGCACCAGTTGCGTATGTTTTTGATAGTATTTTAGTTGAATTTTAGTTAGAAAGAAGCGAAATCCAATAAATATTTAAAACAAAAAAGAGAAAGAAATGATATACCAACGAAACTCTTTTATAGCTATGCATTAATTAATTGCAACGTAAGTATTTGTTTCTCTTTAGCACCCAACAGCCGACTTCGGCATGCGTTCGTTCATATGTGTGCGCAAACACGAAGGTGTTCGTCCCCATGGGAAAATGGCTGGACAGCGTTGATTTAGAGGCGAAAGCATTTTCTGCTCAATCCGGTTTCTTAGGGATAATTTTATTGTAAACATCGACTACATACAATGGTAATAAAAAAGGTCGAATTTCGACCACTGGCAGAACTCTAGTTAATTCAAATTAACTAGGTTTATCCAAGACTAATGCATGGCAACGACAATATTTTCATTTTTTTTTTTTTACATTCTCTCGTCATTGCTCAGTTTACTCCTCTGTTGCTTTTCTTTGCCATTGCATGTTAACTTGAAAGCAACAATAAAAGCTGTGAACTAAAATTTACCAACTGCATCGCATAGCAAATGAAAATTTCTACATTAATAGGCAAAACTTTAATGCAGTTCATGCTGGTGGTATACCGCATCTGAATAGTTTGCTCTACAAATTATTTGCTGTTCAGTGCACAGATTAGTACATTTTAATAAATACAAGTGTTTCGCATAGAATTGTATCAACTCGATTAATGAAGGACTTAAATGAAAACATATTGCCAGAAAACAGTAAATAATACACTTTTTATTTACTTATTAATTTTTTTTTTTTTTCAGTGTATCCAAGTCAAAACGACCAGCTATGCTAAGTCACATCAAGTTGCGTTGAGCGAAAGGACATTTTAGGCCGTACGACGACTGATGCTGCTGCTGCTGCATACGCAAACAGCTCGAGGACGTTTTTTGGTAATTTTGTGCCAAGCACAGCAAAACAAGCAAACAGTGTGAGTGAGATAGAGATAGAGATAGAGAGAGATAAATACAGTTAACTTATGTGTTAAAATGAGAGACAACGATGGCTACAATCTTTGCTTAATGAACTTTGCAAAAGCCAAAACGGACGCATGAACAGAACGGAACTGCACGGTTAAAAAGAAGAATGTGGCAGGCAGAAAAGGGTTTCGTTTCGTTTCGTTTGGTTTGGTTTGGTTTAAGCATCATTGTCAACATTGCCCGCAGCGAGCTTTGGCAATTGTAAAGCAATACCAACATGCCCCAACTCTCTATAGCCCCCCACACTGTTACTCTATCTCTCTAACTAGCGGACAGAGATCGCTAAAGCTCTTGCCCAGTTGCCTACATAACTGGGGAAGAGCAACAACAAACAAACAAAAAATAAAATTTTTACGTGAGTGATGATAAAAGTTTTGTTTTTTAAAGTTTTTTTTACTAATTCGAAACTTATAATGGAAATTTAATAGTTAATTAAAAAATTATGCAGATAAAGAGTATGACAGGAAAAAATACAATGCTACGAAGATGAGTCAAGTGCAAAGAAACTCGGACAATGAGAACATGCTCAATCGTTGCTCTGAGTATCATCTGCATTGGCTAAGCATAAATCTAAACGCGAAAAACACTGCATCAGACACTGTGATTCGACTAAAGGAGACAGCAAGCTAGATGACGTGCCACTGTAGTCTGCAGACGTTACTTCAGACTAAGAAACGCATTTATTACAATTCTTACTGAATATCAGAACTAGATTTGACTGGCAAAGAGGCTTACATAAGGATAAGTGTTTTTTTTTTTTTTTTTTTTGTACCGCATCTACACCGATGCATCAAATATGAGGAGTAGAGAACACATTAGTTAAGAAAAGTTATGATATCACAAATTGCCTTCCAAGTGGTAATCCTCGCTATTATAAGGAGTAAGAAAACGTTATTATAAGGAATAAGGTCCCCTTCTATTGGACACCAACGTGCAACAAACTATTAACCAAGAATTTGCGTCATGCACTCCAAACCAGTAAAGGATTGCAACTATTTATTTACTAGAACATTCGCATTTGAGAGAATCTGCAATCAACGGAAACAAATTCCCAGAAACTAAACTGGTCTAAGAGAGAATACGCAATTAGAGATTGGCTGTTGATATTAAAATTGTAATTAGCATCATGTAGCAAGAGGTACCTACAACCACTACCTACAGCTTGCTTTAAGAAATTATGTCGTAATACAGACTACCAGGAAAGTAAAATCTGACTAGTATAAGTACTATTCTGTCAAAAAAGTACCGGTAATTGATTATTTAAAAAACCCGCTTAAAGGGATTGTCAAAATTCATTTTTTTCGCTAAGATGGCACAACTGTCTTCTATAATGATGCTTAGTTTGAGCGCGATCTGTCGTATAGTTTGTTGTTTACAGTGCTCAATATTGTCAGCTCATCTCAATAGTGTGCAGAGATTTTTACAATGGATAAAAATATTGCTGAAAATGTTACAGAAGACTTACGTCTCGACTTTACAAAAAAACACGTTGCCGCATTGGAGTGATACAGTGCATTCAAAAGCGGTCGAGATGTGGTAAAAGATTTGCCTCGGTCTGGTCGGCCATCAACGTCTTCAACTGAAGTAAACATCGCTAAAGCTAAGGACTGAAAATCGTCATTTAAGTTTGAAAGAGAAAGCCGCTGAAATTTCCGTATCTCACGAGTCAATTCGTACCATTTTAAACGAATGTGTGAGCATGAAATGCGTTGTCGCTCGATTGGTTCCGAAAGAAATGAATTTTCTTCAAAAAATCAATCGCGTAAAGGCATCATTGTGAACAAAAATTCAACAAATACCATCGAACAACCACCGTATTCACCTGATATGGCTCCGGCCGACTTTTTTCTCTTTTCAAAACTCAAATTACCACTTCAAGGCACCCGTCTTCAGTCGATACAAGACATAAAAGAGAATTAGCGGCGAGAATTGAGTTGATTCCAGAAAATGCGTTTAAAAAATGTTTTGATAATTGGATTATTCATTGGCAAAACGGTTTCATTTCGGAAGGGACCTACTTTGAAGGCGATACAATAAATTTGGATGAATAATAAATGTTTTGTGTTTTATTGACCAATTCCCGGTATTTTTTTGTGCAAATGTGTACAAATCTAACGGCAGTATTAAGAGATCACTGCCCAATAGTTAACACCCACGCGCCGAGAAACATACCCAACCACAGATATTTTCATAGCTGCAAGTAAGCGATGGAGGCAGAAACGATCGATAACTTTTTGTGCAATTGGTGAGCAGTAGCTAAAACTAGACTCTTAACACTAGGCAGACATGAATCTAATTTGAAACATTCCGGCATAACCATGGTTTTGAGTATTTAATTGCTAATTGGTCAGCAAGGTAGATGGACGTCATTATAAACTAAACTAAACTAAACTAAACTAAGACAGAAAGAGCTTCAAGTGTTTTTCAACTCAATTTGCCGATGTTTTGTTAGCACCCTTGTACAATAAAAAATATTAGACAAAGTAGAAGTAGCAGCATAAATAAACAAATACACAAAGAAAAAATAAAAAAAATGTATGAAATAAATATATTAATAATTTATATACACTTCACACAAGAGTGTTTGTCCATTCGTCCGTACGCTTGCTATCTGTCTGTCTGTCTGTCTGTCTGCCGGTTTGCAATTTTCGCCTTTGTTGATAAATTATATCAACTAATTTCAGCGTTTAAACGCGAAAACGTTGAGATTAAGCAAAAATCATTAATCATGCCAGCCAGCCAGCCATCCAGCCAGCCAGCGAACGAAAACGAATGAAACGCTCACAGGAGAGGTGGGCAGCGCGCGCACAAAAGCGTAGCGGAGCGGAAAGGCGTGAAGAGCCGCTGAAAACAGAAAACACAAATCATGAAACTATTTCCATTTGCGATTTCTGCGTTAGATCAAAATCCGAACAAGAAATGAGATACAAATGCGATGAAGCGCGCGAAAATTTAAACTATTTTTAACGCGGTGCGGTGCGTATGAGTAATGTCATTGCGTGCTGCTTCTAATTCTTATTCTTATTCTTATTCTTATTCTTGTTTCTTTTCTTTTTTGTTTTGTTTGGTTTTTTATGATGAGCGATCTTGTTTTGTATACGCTACACAAATAAAGCATGTGTAGGGATATTAAACAATTTATTAGAAACATTTTGTAGCGATATTTTGTAACAAAAACTCATCTCAAAGTAGTTGTGTCTCGTAAAGCATAACTAGTTATTTTACTTCTTTCTACTTAAACTGTTAACGCATAATTATATTTCAATATGTATATTTTAATGTGGCATCAATAATTTTTGCGCAGATTTGCGCCATTTTGAATTATTGAATTAGTTATAGACAAGGTTTAGTTTAGACGTGCTTTAGAAATGCTTTCAGCTTAGAGTGAAAATAATTGAACAATCCAAAAAGTTTAAATCAAAAAACAAAAGAATTGGTAACTTTGTTAGAACTTAAGCTTTCATACCCTTCATATGGAATTTGAAAACGTATAGCAGCTATTTATATATTCTCTCAACAAAGAAAACAATTTACCAACTTGGTGTATTTGTATGGACGCTAAAAAATGGTGTGACAGATTGATATGATTATTTATGTGATTATACAATAAAATATGTCCGGTCTGTCCGTTCAAAACTTGATAGACAAAAAAACAAAAATTAGTAACAACACCCAAACAGACGGAAGTAGACACAGCGAACCATGGTTAGATCGACTCAACTTGCCTCGTCTTGCGGATCAAAATGTATATACGATACTTTATGTAGTGTTACGTATTAATAACCAGAGAAAACATAAATTCTCTAAAATAAAAATTGTTTGCCAAAGAATATGTTTTTTATATACTCTTATTCCATATATAAATTTCACATAAAAAAAAAAAAACAAGAAAAAACGTTAACTTCGGTTGAACCGAAGCTCTAAAACCATTCACACGAAACTTTAAATAGTATTGTAATACATAAAAGTGGCAGTTTAAATAGAGGGTGGTACACGCTCACTAGTAGATGTGTATGAAGCGATGTATAAGTTGCTTATGTGTAAGTTGCCGCCATAACGAATTTCAAGTTGATATTGACGTTTTCCCTACAAATGCATAAAAGTGAACTGTGGGTTTATATGGGACTACCTCAAAAAGTCGGCGGGACACGCCCCTTTGTATATGTTTATGAAGCGGTTGTTCATTAAAATCCACAAAATCAAATTGCAAGCTAATATTGATCTAAATGAAGGATTTTTTCATAAAAAACACAAAATTGCACGCTGTGTTTGTATGGGGGCTACCTCAAAACGTGGGCAGGCCATGCTCAATTGTTTATATATGTTTAGCGGCTGTCTATAAAAAGGCATCATAGCGCATTTCAACCTAATATTGATTTTAATAAAAAAGTTTTTCTTACAAAAAAAGTCAAAAGTGGACCATAGGTTTGTATGGGAGCTACCCCAAATAGTAGGCGGGCCATGCCCGTTTGTCTATGTACTATAAAAATGCTGACCGTAAAAAGGCACCACATTGCATTTCAACCTAATATAGACTTTATAAACAAGTTTTCTTACAAAAAGTCAAAAGTGTGCAGTAGGTTTGTATGGGAGCTACCCCAAATAGTGGGCGTGGCAGGTCAATCTTGATACTCTATTAAACTACAATAAAAAGAAGTATATTTGCAAAATTTCAACTGGATAGCATAAAAATTGGTTCCCAAAAAATGTGCAACAACATACAGACGGACAGACACGACAGACAGACGGACATGGCTAGATCGATTCGTCTCGTCGAGCTGATCAAGAATATATATATACTTTGTGGGGTCTACGATGGCTCGATTAATGCGTTACAAACTTTCAGACAAACTGATATTACCATTTCACACTATGTGTGAATGGTATAATAAGGGATGTGCTACGCCTCGCATCTTATAGTAGGCAGGGCGTGAGAATTTTGACATATATTGCCTTAAAGTTGATTGTACAAGAAATAAAATACATTTGTTTGGGGCTATATCTTCTGCTGGCACAGTACATTTTATTGTATATATGATCTGCCTTAGATACTGAAAAGTTTCTATAACATATTTCATATGAATAACTCAAATCAATAACTCAAATTGAAAAACTAATTCGTATTGAACCAGACAGACGGACATGACTATCTGACGGACATTTGTCTGATTCATAATTATGAACGACAAATATACGATAAATATGCCGAGGCGCCTCAGTTTTGTACAACAATGTGCTTCAGATATTTTTTTAAAATTATTATCTACAAAATCTGCTGTATACTTCACATCCACATTGTTGTGCAGTGTATAATATAGTCGTGATATTGACTATTGTTTTGTTTTGTTTTGTTTTGTTTCTATTTCACTAAAATTTTAATTTGAATTTGACGCCGCTTACGTTTGGTTTCGCCAATGCGCTGCGATCAAAGAGCTCAATCTTATCACGGTCAATCTGCGACCGGCAATAAATTCTGCAACAAATTGCTGTCAGTTGACAATCTTCAAATGGGTGAATGAATGAATGAATGAATTAATGAGATTAGAATAGAATGAAATGGCATGAGACAGTTATATATAGCAGTGAATATGACTAATAAGATTCTTATAAACATATACATACATATACTAAGTAGATACGCAACTATCAGTTGCGTTAAAAAGATTGCAATGCGACGTCTGCAATTAAAAGATATAATAGCTCTCGAGTGAGACAGAGAGACGACAACTACAAGTGGGCGCTGCTGCAATGCATACGTTTAAGCAGGCACAATTGCAATGCAACTTTAATGTGGGCGTGCCTCATGCCATATGAAGCGCCTGGCGCCAGCGCCAGCGCCAGCGCCAGCAATAACAATAACAATAACAACAACAACAATATCAACTTCAATTTTAATTGCAATGTACTATCTCGAAAACGTTTTCAACAAAATATTGCAAAGGCGCAAATAATTAAAAAAAAAAAAAAGGAAAACTGTTCGATTGCCTTGAACTTATATACTAGATGACGGTGTACGGTGCACGGTGCACAGATGAAAATGTGCACATATGCCGCAGACAAATAATGGTAACTACACACAACTACAGACACTTAGTTGAACAACATATTTATGCCATAAATGCGGAAAAACTACAGAAATGATTTTGAAATACATTATGTGTGCGAACGAAGGTGGCAAAGGCCGTACGTACACATATGCGACGACGGAAGTAAAGAAGGGAAATGCCGGAAATCCAGCATCCGATGTGAGGTCGAAGTGGGCGAAATGTTAATGGCAATTAGTAGGCACACGCACACTCACACACATATGTAGATAGTATGTATTATTGCCGTAAACGCCGAAACAAAAGCCTAAAAATAAGGGAAAAACAATAATTTTGTTGTTTCTGCTTTTTTGGGAAATTTGTGCATGAAATACAAAATTTGATTTCGTTTTTCCACATTTATGAACAACAAAAATTGCAAACCTCAAAATGACAAATACAATAACAGCAACGACAACAATAAGCGCGTAATTTTGGGTTCATAAACATGCAAACATGCAACATATGCGAAAGGACAGCAGGATATACGCGAATTTATACAAAACAATAGGAGTAAAAGAGAGAAAAACTGAGAGAGAGAGAGAGAGAGAGAGAGAGAGAGAGAGAGAGAGAGAGAGAGTATGAAACATAAACGAGTGAGGGCTGTAGTAATGCATTTCGGTATGCGATTCAACCCTAATAAAGCGCAGTTCGACTTTAATTTGGAAATGGGTACACGTGCCCAGCGGCAGCGACAGCAACAGCAACAGCAACAACAACAACAACAACAGCAACAGGAACAATAGTCCTGCCGCTGTGATTTATGCAATGCGAGTACTTGCACGCCCTTCACCGCCTCAACGCACGGTCTATGCTCTACCTCATGACGGTAAGTAACTCATTCAATCGTTCATTTGTACGTTTTTATACTCTTCACACATAGTTCGCATAGTTTTACAATTCTGCTATGAAGTTTGTAACGTATTGAAGGAGGCATCGGAGGATTTTATAAAATAAATATATAAATGATCATCATGACCGTTTGCCTATCTGTCGTCCGTCCGTCTGTCTGTCGGATGACAGACAGACAGACAGACGATACTCACTTTTCTTTTGAGATATTGTGCTGAATTTAGAAATCTAACTACCCTGGGATTTTTGTACATATGTATTGTAAAAATGCGCATGCAATGCCTAGCATTTTTGATATGCTTTTTACAGAAAACATATTGGGAATTTGAATTAATAATGAGCGTTTCACACAAGAGGCTGCTGACATTAGTATATGAACCCATATTCGAGTTTCTAACTTCTTGCCGCTAAATCCTATTATCAATGAGCATCTTTGGTAGCTTGTGTCATTTGTTTGAAACGTAAGAAACAATACTAAATATTGCCTCGAACATGTCGAATTTCGTACCAGATAAAGTATATTTGCGGGGACTTCTTCTTCATTACTTTAATATGAAGAAAAATGCGGCCGAGGGTCAACATCGAATATTAGTGGAAGTTTACGGTGAGCATGCTCTATCTCAACAATCGTGTCGGAGGTGGTTTAGTCACTTTAAAAGTGGTGATTTTGAGCTCGAAGATAACGAATGGCCGGTTCAACCCAAAAAGTTTAAAGACGAAGAATTGGAATCATTGCTCTATGTGGACCTATGCCAAATGCTTCAGGAGTTGTCAGAATCATTGGGAGTGAAAGAGTCGACAGTCAGCATATGGGATTGATTCAAAAGCAAGGAAACTGGGTGCCGTACGAGTCAAAGCCGCGCGACGTCGTTTTTGAACAGCTAAAAAAGAAAGGCGATGAAAAGTGAATCCATTACGACAACCCCAAACGCAAAAAGTCATGGGTTTTGCTCGGACAGTCATCAACCTCCTTCGAAAAGCCGAATATTCATGGCATGTAGCTTATGGTCTGTTTTTGGTGGGACCAACGCGGCGTGATCTACTACAAGCTGCTCAAACCAAATGAAACCATCACGATGGAACGCTATCGGACTCAACTTAAGAGTTTGAGCCGCGACCTGAAGCCTAAAAGGCCTGAATACAAAGAAAGGCACGACAAAGTGATTTTGCAGCATGACAACGCTCGGCCATATATTGCAAAATCGGTCAAGACCTATTTGGAAACGCTGAAATGGCTCAGAAGTTCACTTCATATGAACAATGCAAAAAATGGGTCGATGATTGGATTGCCTCAAAAGATGAGTTGTTCTTCCGAGCTGGTATCCGAAAATTGACAGAAAGATGGGAAAAAGTTGTGGACGATATATATATATATATATATATATATATATATATATATATATATATATATATATATATATATATATATATATATATATATATATATATATATATATATATATATATATATATATATATATATATATATATATATATATATATATATATATATATATATATATATATATATATATATATATATATATATATATATATATATATATATATATATATATATATATATATATATATATATATATATATATATATATATATATATATATATATATATATATATATATATATATATATATATATATATATATATATATATATATATATATATATATATATATATATATATATATATATATATATATATATATATATATATATATAGACGTGTTCTAATGCCCACTTACTTTTGGTATGATCAACTTCTCGATTTTACAAATAAGAGACTAAAATTTTGATATAATTATTAACAATGCTCATTAAATATTCTTGGTATTATATCTTAGTATTATCATAGTCAAAAATGTTTACAGTGTATCAATTTATGACTATGAAGCGGTGTGACTCTTCTCCGCTAATTCGTTTTTTTGTTGCTCACAAGCAGAGAACAGCAGACTTTGGCGAATTCAATAAAACTCGGAATGGACGTGATCGAAACCAAAAAAAAAAAAAGAAAATGTATTTCGGATTAAGCGGTATCGGTTTTGAATATGTTGCACCGCGTCCATATCTAAAATAGACCATTGTATGTATATAGTATGGTATAAAAAAAAATCGTTGTTTCTTCAAAACAGTAATCGATTTGATGATTTGATGTGTAGGATATTAAAGTTTCGGTTCCATCATCCTCCTTTTTTCTTGTTTTTGCTTAATTTTCGTCGCGTTCGGCAACAGGATATGAATTTCGCTGTTGTCCTTTGAGCGGTAGTCAACGACTGTTCATTGACTGTTTGACTGCCTCTGTAAGTAAGTGAGTGAATGAATGAAGTAAGTACTTTGAGTAGCTATGTATTGCATGTACGTGTGTGTGTTTCTGTGTGTTTGTGTGTGTGTATTGTTGTTCAATTTTATTGTTCGCACGCGGCATGTTTGACTATTTGTTTGCATCCTTTCGACGGTCGGCGCAGGTTTTTTGCCATACAGAACAGGATATGCGCAGCGCGAACCGATTGCATTTTCAGGATATTGCCACATTTACAGTCGCGTAGCCGGCTTTTCCCTTCCTCCCTATCTCCCTCTCTCTCTCTCTCTCTCTCTCTCTCTCTCTCTCTCTCTCTCTCTCTCACGTTGCCCTTAACGATTTTTATGACTGTGACTTCTCACTAAAAATATGCACATTCCTGCGCAGGTAGTTGATTAGTAACTTTTGCGCCTTAAGCCCTTCCATGTGCTGACCGCAGTTTTAGAAAACATATTTTCCATGCGCTACTTTTGGGATTTATTGAGTTTTTGCATTTCTGGCAAATCACGCCTTGAAATGTCTATTTTGCCACCGCTGACGCCAAATTATCTGCGGCTGCATGTCCTTGTGTTCTTGTATCAATGATTTGTACTGTTATTGTTGTTCTACTTGAACGTGTGCGGTTGTTGTTGTTGGTAAAATCCCTAGCTTAACACTCAACTACCCCTCTCGCTGATCGATTCCTTCTAATGCCGCGTCGCCCGCTGTGCGTGTTACTACTAAATGCAATATGTATCTACAATATTTTGTTCTATTTCATAGCTCGTTATGCTTATCAAATTAATTTGGCTTAACATTTGCTGTTTGTGCTTATTTTTTTTTTTTTTTTTTTTGTTTGTTATGTTTTTAGAGATCAAGCCGAATTTGTGCAGTTTAATTTTCCATCACTTTTGCCATGGACACTTTTCCTTTTTTGTCAAATTTTTGCTAATTATGAGGGTTGTACTCAATTTGGACGAATAAAGGATTTTTTGCTTTTGATGTTATATGTTCTTTAATCCATAATCATGACAACAAATTGTGAACTTCATGTTGAATTATCGCAAAGGGGAAACTGATAAAAAATAAACTTGAAAAATTTGCAAGAATTGAAGTTGAAATTAAAAGAAAAGTGTATTATTTCAGTATACTAAGAGGAATATCAAAATTGATTTTTATGTAATTTTTAGCTTAAGTAGCTTTTTAAGAGCGAATTGAGCGCAGACAGCGCCAGAATTTGTGAGTTTTGCCGGAGGGGCAGAGATAAAAATGCGGATTGTTCGGGTACGGCTGCATTAATTCTTAGAATAAAAAGCAATTGGTTCTTAAGTTCTAAAGTTAGAGAATATAAATGCTAGCACCTAGTTTTGAATCTTAATCCCTAATATAAAATCAGTGTTGAATCTATAAATTATTGCCAGGTGTAGGACTACAGACTTTTGTCTGAAAAATTAATACAAATAATCGAACACAATTGTCGGCCAATAATTCAGAAAATGTTCAACCGGACTTAGTTTAAGCGGGGAAAACACTTTGTACGATGATCAAGAGGTGAACAACTTAAGCGTTAATTACAAAAAGTACTGTCAAGCAACATGGTTGCATATGGTCTGGGCATATTTTTTCGTAACAATGTCTTGGTTCAATTAACAGTATTAAGAATATTATAAGATCTGATGACTACAAAACAATTTAGTCCGATGTAACGCTGCCATATGTATTGGCATGTATTGAGAAACGCTTGTTATACCAAACTACGATTTTGAAATGTATTCTACAGTATTATGACTGCAAACTTATATAAGATTTTTAATAAATTCATTTAATAATATGATTCCGAAAAAAAAATAGCGAAACAACTTAATATCCAACTAATATTACAAACGCGAAAGTTGGTATGGATGTGTAGATGCTTGTTACTCTTTCACGCAAAAACTACTGAATGGAATTTAATGAAACTCTACAGTAATAGTATAGCTCATATATCAGAATAAGACATAGGCTATAATTTATGAAGATTAAATTAACGCATTTATTTAATTAATTTAAAACAAACACAGCGCAAACATTTTAACCAAGTCTACTTACTTTCGTAGACGATAATAAGCTGATAGCTACAAAATCGTCTAGCGATCATGTGTTTGCCTTAAATGGTCATGTGTGCGGGACGATATAAGAGAGGCAGAGAATGAAAGAAAACCGTTGGGTTTTGTGAAAGTTTAAATTTTTATTAATTAAATTTTTATTAATAGTATTTGGGTTTTAATATAATTCAAAAATAAGCATTTGTTTAAAAAAAGTATGCATGTATGCATGCCGCTTATCTGTATAAGTTCCTAAAATTGTTCTATAGTTTTTTATATAATGAAATGAAAATTTATATATATACATATGAGAATAGGTCGTTAAGTAATTTTCACCTTCCTACCCCCACACTCTATTTTTAAAACGCGATTTTAGTATTTTTGTATGAACAATTTTATTACCCAAGGGGTCACAAAGAATGCCGAAGTGGAGAAGTGGGGCAGGCAGAAGGACAACACGCTCTAGTTGATAATATTTTCCAAAAAGCAAAGAATTTGCTAGACAGTTATATAAAACAAGCAGGAAATTCAAAATAGTCGTGGATCATGCATTTTTGATGTCGCTATTTGCGAAACTGTTGTCTTTCGACTTTCGAAAAAGTGCGTTTTCAAAATGTCGGACATTTTTTGAAAAGTATTTCAATCGCAACGTAATTGAGTAGGCAGCAGGTTTTGCGGTGGCTGATTACGAATATGTTGTCAAATAGTCCTAAACTAAAATGTTTTATGCAAAATGGTGAACAATTTTTTTTTTTTTTTTTTTGGAAAAAGTCGTTCAATCTGTTTGAAACTCGGTATTTATGAGTTTTTAAGATCGGTGATTACGATACTGCATTCACATGTTTAGATGATCAAGTCAACGACTTTAAAAAGTTAAGCGTTTACATATGAATTTAAATGGAATCGATCTAATAGTATCGGAGAATCGGTTTTTGAGTTGAAATCAAATTTGTTTGCATGTAAATATTCCTTTTGCTTTTTCTGATTAAGGAATTTTTGTTAAAAGATTCTACTGATAGCAGTAAATGTAAACAGGTAACATATTTAGCAGCTTCAGTAGTATTAGCAAAGGGTAAGTACTTAACAACAGCGATAGGTACAAAAGCAGTAGAGTATCTGATATCCAATGTTAATAAGACTAAAACATTATACCGAAGTAATCGCTGGTGTGAAACGTATTCATATTGGCGAGCTGCTCAATAAAATACTGATTAATTGTAAGTAATGTGGTTCTAGAAATTTACACTGTGATTGTAAAAGGTGCGAAGGGTATACGAATTTAACATAAACAATGCTTGGACATATGTTTCTATATAGTATATGATTGCATACACATACATACAGAGATACATACATGCTATATAAAAATGTCAAAAAATCTAAACGGATTAGTGTACATTCTGGATTTGCCTCTAGTTAGGAACAACTATAACAACTGCAACAACAAACAGAAAATAGACAACAACAAAAATAATACAAAAAAAAAAAAAAAAAACCAGCTACAACAACAGTAGCTAAAAAGCTCAAAGTTTGTCCAGCTGAAGGCGCTTCAAATGCTCTTTAACGAAGTATCTAAGAAGAAAAAGTGGTCAGAGGGGCTTAAACTCAATGATGAGGGAGGCAAGGAAGAAAGCGCGGATGCCTGACAGTATTGTTTTCAGATCACAAAACGTTGGCACAAAGCAATTCGCATCGTACTCAGACTCGTACATACATATGTACGTACATACGGGTATATACAGTGTCTAAGTTTGTTTTTTTACCTTTATTATTGTTGTTATTATTATTATTATTATTATTATTGTTATTTGCAGATATTTTTGTTGTTGCTGTTGTTGTTGTTGTTGTTGTTGTTGTTTGTATTTGCATGTCTAGCTCAAGGAATAAAAAACATTCAAATCAGGGAAGTATGTATATTGTACATTAACTAAGCTGCCAGCGGTCTTGTGTAGCGCGGCATGTATTCTATTAACAGGCGCAAATTGATTAAAAACGCTTGCCGAAAGGGCAATGAAAGCTTGGCCAAATATCTAGCATAGTCGCTGTCTTTGAGAGGGTGCTGCAATGTGTATAATAATGGGTATGGGGGTCTCTCTTTAATCGAGCGCACACGTGTCCGGCATAGTACAATGATGGATAAGCCTAATCCCAAGCATAAACATTATATTAAAACGTTGACGTTGATTATGCCAATATGAAAAGAAAAAAAAATAAATAAATAAATAAAAAGAAAAGAAAAGAAAACATTACGGCAGTAGTACACAGAAAAAAAAGTGGCATTCTAAATTGAAGTTTGAAATTGTCGATTTTGGACGAAAGCGTACTTAAAATTTTCATTTTACTCAATTAAATCAAGTAAAATGTGCAATCGATTTAAAAATCACGCGTAAGAATACTTAGAATAAGAATAAAATTACTGAGTTGGGTATGTGTGTAAATTTCAATGTAAGAAAAAAAACCTGTACCTGAATCTGTCTCAAGTATAAAAGTCTCAGAATGAAAACTAACCACTACTTGACTTGAAATAAGTAGAAAATTCTTACATCGATAGCAGAACAAAACCAAATTTACTCTCTCAGCTGCTCTCAACTAATACGGCTTAGGTTTAGTGGAATAATATAAGTTTCCGCACATAGTTTTGTCTTTGCGGCGACCAGCAATGAGAAAAGCATTTGCTTGTGGTGCAGCAAATCGTTGTGTTGTCTGCCTCTTAGTCAAAGTAGCTAAGATGGTGAGACTTTGCGCTCAGCGCAGTTTGGTCATGCTTCGAACTCCGAATACTAGTTTTCTCTACCAAAGAACTAATTTGTGTTGAGCTGCAGTAATATAAAGAGCTGATATAGTCAAAAACAAAACAAAAATCAGTGTGCATAGTGGAGCACAAAAAAAAAAACAAAATGAGCCTGTTTCTTCTTTGACATGCCTAAACGTCTTGATGAACTTCATTTGATTCGTCTTCAATGCGGGAGTACTTTTCTAATGACGAAGCTAACGGCACTTCATATGTCAAAATCAAACGAACCGTTTAATCGACACATTATATATGCACGCAAAAAACATAACCCTGCTTAAACCCGTGGAAGACTAAAATGAAAAATTTCGAAATTGAAAAAAACCGTTCCGGAACCAAGCATTTTCTATTTTATTTAAAAAAAAAAAAGCTGTACTGACGATGCCTTTGCTACCGCTACGTATGAATTCAAGCACGGTATACACAATTGTTTTTAGCAGTATAGTAACAGTGTCCTTTTTCGAATATTGAATGGCTTAAGTAGTAAAATAAACAAGCCTACTCTGAAATTATTTTGACTGCACAGTATAATGTGCATTTCACAGGGGCACACTCTTGATATATGTATGTAAGTGTATATTTAACAAAGCGCTTAAGTTGCTATCGATAGCATTATATTTACTACTATGCTAAGGATAATGATTTAAGGAAAAGGAGGGGGAAAAAAAAACAAGAAAAACTACTCACTTTTACATTCATTGGCATCGCGTGCCGTTGCTCGAAGAAACGGTCGATCAAAATAGAACGGCTTGCAACGCTCACAATCGCGTCCTGCTGTATTGTGGCGACAATCGCAGGTCAGCATGCCATTAAGATCGAAAATGCATTTCGAGGCGTGTCCATTACACTTGCAGCGTCCACCCACCGAGAAATCGGAGACAGCATAATGCTGTCCAGCAGCCAATGCAGCGCTGGCGCTTAATTGCAACTGATCGATGGCATTGTTTTGTACGCTATATTTGCCATTCTTCAAATCACCAACACTGACAGCAGCCGGCGCCACATTTGAGCCAGCATCGAGCGCAATCAGCGCATTCGCATTTCCATCCGCTGACGCCGCTGACGCCGCTGACGCCGCTGGCATTTGGAGCCGATGAAAGACCACACGTATATCGGTAGCCGTTACCCAATCCTGCAGCACGGGCGATGCATCAAGATCGCGTGCCGATGGGCGACCCTCAAGCATACTGAAGGCAATACGTGACGCCTGCAGACTCAATAGATGTGCATCTGTGCAGCGTGCCTCCTGCTCATTATGCTTATTGATTGTGGCACGATTGGGACGTCCATAGACGCGTCGACATTGTGAGCTATAGAACTGATATGGCTGCCAGGTTTTGCCATAGTCAGAGCTCTTATATATGGCCAACGAATCCGGTTTGGGTGCACGTGGACAAAATTGTAAATTGATATAGGTCAGCTCATATTTTTTGCCCAACGAGAAGGTTAGCGTAACATTATCGGGCGGTGCATTGCTGCCACTGCCACTGCCACTGCCGCTGCCGCTGGCAGCGACTGCGGGTATAATGGGTGCCGAACGCCAACAGGTAACATTATTCGAATTATTCAGATCGGTTAGGGCCGCAGCACTATAGCGCCGTAACGGATTGCTAGCATCACAAACATGGCATACCAGATCGGCATTCGAAGCGGCATTGGACGTATGCTCACAGTAACGTTCCGGCTGTTGTTCGCCACAAGTGCTCGAGGTAAGCACCGGTGCACCGTAGGCGGCATTTACAAAATCCGGTATACAGCTGCGTGCCTTGTCATCATCATAGCAAGGATCACTCGGCGGCTGTGTGGCAAACATTTTCAGATAAACATCGCTGGGTATGGCATTTGTAAGCTGCACTGCGAGCAGCAGCCAGGACAATGCCGCCAATAGTTTCAATTTGCACATTTTTCTTTCTTATCGAATTTTTTTATGTTACTTTAGATTTCAAAGTTCAAAAAAACACTTTTCAAAAAAAAAAAAAAAAAAAAAAAACTGCACAAAATTAACACACGCTTCAGAGCTGTATAAGCCACAGTATTAACAAAAAAGCATTTAATTATAAACAAAAAAAATGTATAGATATTTTTAAAAAAAAAAAAAGAAAAAAAATAGAAGAAAAATTAAGCAAACTTTTTTTTTTTTTGTATTTAATTTTGTTTGAAAAACAAAAACCGTTTTCGAAAGCAACTCGCGCACGCCAACTAAGGAACTCACGAACGACAAATGCCGAATGACACTTGACTGGCTCAGTGTGCACGAAGCGAAGTTCTGCCAAAGGAAAAATCTTTCGTAAAATGTTTCGCGTCTTTTTTGACGAATGCAATTCGCGCGCCGCTCGTGTATCGTGTAAGGTAAGAGAAACGACTTCACTTCGTCAAGTCACGCCGCCTGTTCGCAGACGACTAAAAGCGGCTAAGAAGAATGATGAAAATGACGCCGCCGCAGCCGCCGCCGGTGATGATGATGAAACGCAACACACACACATGCACACATGCACACAGCTATCAATTGACGAGGTAGGCCGAAAAGCCAGGCAACAACAACAACAACGAGAACACAGCATCATCTATTTACAACAACAATTACAACAACACAAGTTCGTATCGTACATTCCGTTCGTACCTAAGAGTTTGCATCGAACTTGCAGTCGGAAAATTTGCAACTGTAATTTTCGGCAACAACAACAACAACAACAATAAAATCAGCAACAATTAGCTACAAAAACAACAAGAAAAGTTAATATTCTAATTGAAAATTTTACAATGCGCATTTTTCTAATTAGAATACTTGCAGTCGATTAAGTTCGTAGCGTACATGTTTGAGATGCTGTAACTGTGTTCGTTTGCTTGACTTGTCTGTAGTCTGTTCAAACATGTTTAATGCATACGCTCTATCTCTCTCTTTCGCTTTTTCGCTCTTTGGCAACACCAGCACAGCATCCACAAACATTTTATTCACCACACTAGTAACTGAAACGGAACGGTTGTTTGACAGCGCAACATGTTGCAACGAAATGTTGCTTTTCGATAATTTTATTTTTGCTTTATTTTAATTTGTTTAAAAGAGAAAATTAGTTAAAATTAGTTTTTCAAAAAAAAAAAAAAAAAAAAAAAAAAACAAGAAGTAAGAAGTAAGAATAGAAAAGTTGTGTATGTGTATGCACAACTACGAAATAACCTGAAATACACAAATAACAATATTTTTGTCTTATTAAAAATAAATAAAAAATAACAAATTATCTGTTTGTCTGAAAGTTTGTAACGCATTAAAGGAGGCATCGTAGATCCCATGAAGTATATACATACTATGTATACTATGTATATTCTTGATCAGCTCGACGAAACGAGTCCACCTGGATGTTGCTGCGCATTTGGTTGGGTACCAATTTTTAAGATATCCGGTTCTAAACTGGAACAGTAACCGGAACCGTTAACCGAAATTAACCGATTCAAATTGTGAGCCGAAACCGTAAGTGGAACCGAGATTATAGTTTTTTTTTTAAACCGGAACCTTTTACCGAAATAAAATAAAATAAAATAAAATAATTTTATTTTTAAATAAAATAAAAAAATAAATAAAATAAAAAAAAATAAAATAAAATAAAATAAAACAAAATAAAAGAAAAGAAAAGAATAGAAAAGAGAAGAAAAGAAAAGAAAAGAAAAGAAAAGAAAATAAAATAAAAAAAAAACAAAATAAAATAAAATAAAATAAAATAAAATAAAATAAAATAAAATAAAATAAAATAAAATAAAATAAAATAAAATAAAAGAAAAGAAAAGAAAAGAAAAGGAAAGAAAAGAAAATAAAAGAAAAGAAAATAAGAGAACCGTACCGGAACCAGAACATTTATACCGGTTTAGTTTCGGTTCTCACTTATTTTAGTTTATTTTTTTTTTTTTTCTGAGAAAAATAATTACTTATGCCGACTGCACAATGATCGAAGAAAAACACAAAACAGCTGATATCATACATCGATACAATTTGCGTAGTGGCAATATTTGCGCAACTTTTCTAAAGCCTTTTAGTTGCCGTTCCATAAGCTAGATAAGGACTTAAAGGAGCCACCAATCGATTATCCTACTCGTTGGAGTACGACCTACATGATGCTGGAGTATCTGCTGGCGAAGAATGTGCATGAACTCTGCTCCAACTTTGCTGTAGCGAATACAGAGTTCTTTATAGAAAGAAAAAACTGGGGGATACTATTATTGAAGTTGTTAGCGTTCTCGAACCAGTTAAATTGCAACTACTAAACTTCAAAGTGCGCTATTTGGCTTCATTGTAAATTAAATTTATGTCTGTTACTTACATTTACAGAAACTTAGTATTCCCTTTTACTCTGTGCCTACAGGGTTCAACAAAAGGAAGAAACATATCAAGCTAGAAACGCCAAATATGGTGTATCTTATGTCAATTCTAATAAAATATTACACATGGCTTCAGATCGCACCACTATAGAATTTAGCCAGACACAAATAAAGTGCCTTAGAAATGATACATTGTATCTCGAAGTCGAGCGCTTTTTTGTTTTTGTTTTTGTTTTGTTTTTTTTTTTTTTTTTAGCGTTGTTCAACCGAAAACCGTAGAATTTTTTGCGCCATTTCATAACCATTGACGAAACATGGAACACATCATAAATAGCCGTTCGATAAGAGTTGCTATGATGGGTCTTAGCGCTTTAACCTTATGATTTCTCTACGTGTTTTTCGCTCTTTCATCTTTGTTTTCAATGACTGCCAAACACAAACTTAATGATGCAAATTGCTCAAAATTTAACCGTAGTCTAAAGAAACCTGGTAAACAAACTTGCTTAAAAACAAAAACGTCGAGCGCCATCTCTTAGTATGTGAATGGACTTTGCAACTTGAACCCATATCTTAATTATTTATTGAGGGTACAAGAGATCTGCAAAGGTCGTTCATTTAATAATAATAATAATAATACTGCATAATTGTCACAGCAAAATTGATGTCCACACAGATCGAACTGATGTTTTGTGTATTATGATTTAAAATTCCAGACATTAATTTGCAGTTTAGTAGTGTTTAGTTTAGACATGAAGTTGTTTATTTTTTTATGTTTCCAATACTATTCTATATCCTATATCCATATATATATATATATATATATATATATATATTTTTTTTTTTTTTTGTTACTTGCAATAAATGTGTGGCGCATGTTTGCAATTGTTGGGTTGTTTTTAATCGTTAAGACTTCGTATATTGTAAAAAAAAAAAAAAAACACAAAAATTTCACACAAAATGTAAATGGACTTTTTGTTGTTCTTAGTTCATTTGTCCGACTTATTGTTTATTTGATTTTTTTTTTTCAATTGTTTAGCAGCCGCAGCAACGACTAAAACAATAAACAACTCATGCGCGATGAGATAAAAGGCTGTTTTGCAAACTGATTTACACACTATGGCACAGCGTTAAGAATATATTTATAATAAAAGGGCATAACAAACAATAATATCAAAAATTGTGCGCTTGGACTACACATAACATTTGTGCTGTTCGGTTCTGCAAGATATATTCAATCTTCGTTTGCAGGCTGCTACCTTTTAAAATGGTTCGATCTGTGTCTATATGGAATAATCTGTAAGTATAGTCATAAAATACATCATTTTATGGCATAACTAGCTTAATTAGGAACAAAATCAAAAACATGTCATACAAAAACTTAAATATGGACGTCAAGTTTCTATGGTGGTTCGTTCTGGACCTATGCGATATATTTTATTATGATTTACCTAACCAAATTGGACGTTTCTAGCATAAAAAAATAAGAAAACCAAACAAATTCAAACAAAAACTTAAAAATGAATTTGTTATCTAAAGAGAGGAAATAGATAAATCTAAATATCCAAACTTGAAGTCTCTATCTCTTATAGTCTGCAAAATCTGTTCGTTCAAACAGACGGTCAGCCGGACATGTCCATATCGACTCGTCTTCCCATGCGAAAAAAGAATACATAATAAATATTTACTTTATATGGTCTGCCACGCCTCCTTCTGTCTGTTACATACATTTGCACAAACTTAATATTACTTTTTACGCTATAGGTACAGTGTATAAAAACTGAGACACTAGCTCGCAGCAACAAAGCCACACGTGGTGATCAATATTGTATTGAAATTTTATCACGGTGTTTTTAATGTATTGAAGCAAGCAAGCACCGAAGACTAAAGCACCGAAGTTAACATTTATACTCTTGATCAGCTCGGCGAAACGAATCGAATCGAACTAAACATGTGTGTATGTCTGTCTGTACCCTCTATATCTCTCTCGCTCTCTCTCTCTCTCTCTCTCTCTCTCTCTCTCTCTCTCTCTCTCTCTCTCTCTCTGTCTGTCTGTTTGAGCTGAAACAAGTCGCGCATTTTTAAGTTATCGATCTGAAACTTCCTATATTAATACACAGCACATATATCATAACAATGATGCCACGCCCACTTTTTGCGGTAGCCTCCATACAAAGCCCCATTTTGGATATTTTATGAAAAAACTTGTCCATTACAGTAAATATATAATGGAGGGAAGCTTCACATAGTTATGAGTTAATCAACTTAAAAATAGAGTGAAGGCCTATGCAGAGTACTAAAGCTAGCGAAGCTAACGTTTTCTCTTGTTTCTAAATAAGTTTGCTTCTGAAAAGTTGGATCTATCATTAAACTAGTAGCAAATTTTCAGCACTCTGCATCATTAAGTTTCTGTTTGTTAGGCATTGGGCGCTGTTGGTCATGAAAGAAAACAGTTGTGTGGAGTAATTGACCTCAACCGCACTTGAGCGATCGTCATGTTGCACATTTTTTTTTTCTTTTTTTTTTTCTATAAAATACAGTTTTTTTTTTTTCTAGAACATCAAATTCGTTTCTCTACTTAATTGAGAGCATCTTATCGAAAATCTACACTACATCGCAACATGACGAAAGCTCAATTACATACAATATTAAAATTAACACCTACAATTCAAATGTAAAATATGATCTTGAACTCGTCTCGTCTCTAAAAATTTATAAAAACAAAAATACGTTTGACGATAGGTCCCCAAGAGCGCCGAAACCCCTTGGGTTTAGGTATTTCAATGCCCTATATTTCAGACTGTGTTGATCCTATTTTGTTTGTTTCATCATTTTCTGAATGTACATTTCACGACCTTATTAATGGCATACGTTTCTCTCGTATTTATCAATATACTATGTACTTTATGAAAGTTTCCGAATTCAAAATATTTATATAAATATGCCTCTGGACCCGAAATTGACCCGGAAGTTGGATTGAAACTGAACCGGTAAACCGCATCGGTTCAGTTTTTTTTTGTTTTTTTTTAAGTTGGCTCTCACTGTCATTGACATGCATGCCAAGTGTGAGTGGCATGCGATAATAAGTCTATGTTTGACAGCTGTTTGTATAGCGATTTTTAACATGGAAAAAATTTTGAACAACGAGTTTGCTTGAAATTTTGTGTTTCCAATGGAATAAGGGCAACGGAATCATTCAAAATATTACAAAAGTATTTTGAGGACTGTACTCTATCGAGAACGCAAGTATTTGAGTGGCATAAAGCATGCAGTGAGGGTCGTCAAATCGTACACAACTTGCCTCATTCAAGTCGTCCATCCATCTCGGTTAACGACAAAAACATCGAAAAAGTGATGGAAATTGTGCTCGAAAATCATCGTGTTGGCATTAGAAAGATAGCAGAGACACTCAACATCTCTTATGGATCGACTCAACACATTTTAGTTGATGTTTTGGGTATGAAACGCGTCGCCGCCAGACTCGTACCAAAAGACCTCAATTTTTTGCATTTTTTGAACATTCCAGCTTGATTGTGACGGAGTTTTTGGCCAAATATGAAACAAAAGTCACCGCACAACTATTGTATTCGCCAGATTTTGCACAATGTGACTTTTTTCTGTTTTCGAAACTTAAATATCCGCTCCGGGAAACGCTTAGTGAGTCGATTGAGGACATAAAAAAAGGGACTAAAGGCTATCCCGCCCGAGGCATATAACAAGTGTATGGAATATAGACCAAAATGAGCCTATTTTGAAGCCGATAATAAAGATTTGTATTAAAATGCATAAAAATTTTGTTTTTTACCAGTCCGGGTCAATTTTGATCATAGTCAAATTCTATAGTAACTATTAACTATTAAAACAGTAAAAGCATTCATGATGTAGAATAAAATATAATTAAAGCATTTTGACAGCTGAAAAATGACCATGGAGGATGTTGACCCAAATCGAATTTCAAGATCAAAGACACCATTAGAAAATAGGTACAGATCACATGAAAACGCTTATATAAATAAATATTCGAAAATGAAGGGAAAAAAAAAGAAACAAAAGGTAAATGGCAAATGGAAAATCAAATATGAACGTGAGAAAATCAACAATTATCACGCATAACGCCCGCACAAGAGCAGAACGCGGCTAAAGCAAACACAATCAATGCAGCGCGCGGTGAAGTGGTTAGTAGATGACGTTCCGTTCGGATGGACAGGTGCGGATGTCGAGTGGCGATTATGAAGCTAATTATACGCGCCTTCGACTAAAACAAATAAACACAACCACAAAATACTAATTAACTCAGCTCAATCGGGTTTGGAAGCATCAGCGGTGCAGAACGTAGGCAACGGCAACCGCAATAATGATAAAGATGAGTGTTTGAGGAGGAGATTAAGCGGTGACAGAGAGAGAGAGAGAGAGAGAGATGCAGACTGTTGCAGTTGAAAGCAGGCAAAAGGATACAAATGCAACAACGCCTGGACTGGCTTCGATGCCTCAACACGTTTTTGACAATTTTTTTTTTTTCTTCTTGCTTATCAGTACCGAGTCAGCCATGCTGCATGCAACATATCAGCGGGGTGAAGAAGTGCTTCAGCTGAGGCATTGCTGCTGATGAAAGGTTTGAAAGCCTTGCATTGAATTCAGGTTGATAGAGAGAGATGCACGAGTGGGAGTTGTTGCTTTTATTGTGATATAGTATTATAGCTTATTGCTGCTTTCAATTTTTATCTCTATCTCTCTCTCTCTCTATCTCTCTCTCTCTCTCCCTTTCTCTACTTTAACACTGTTTTATTCGTTCTCTTTTACGCATGTACCTTTATTTTCCTTCTTTACTCATTTGTGGTTGAGAAATTTTAATCAAGACATCGTAATTGCTCAAAATTGATGATTTTCATTAAAGACAACTTAATAACTTAAGCAACTGTCGTCGTTGTTGTCGTCATCGTCATCGTCATCATCGGGTTCATCTTCACAACCGTCATCTGCCACGTAATCTTCTACATATGCTCTCACTTTCCTACTTCCAAGAAAAAAAAAGAGAAAATAAATAACATTTACAAAAAGTGGGCTGTAGGTTTTTGTAGTGGCAACCTCAAAATTGTGGAGGAACACGTCCATTTGTATACCCGTACCGTATGTTTGTGAAGCGGCCGTATATAAACAGCCACCATATCGAATTTTTAGTTGATATCGACTTAAATAGTGAAGTTTTTCTTACAATAACACATACATAAGTGGTCGGTGAGTTTGTTAGGGGCTACCCCAAAAGTGGGTGTGTCATATCAATATGGAAACTCTAAAAACTTGGCACAAAAATAAGTCTATGTGTATTTATGCTGGATAACTAAACAAACTGATTAAGTATATGCTCAGCAACTATCAGATGGGCAGACGGACATTGCTAGATCGACTCGAGCTGATCAAGAATATATATGCTTAAGTGCCTGTTTTAATGCGTTACAAACTTCTAGAGCAACTGAAAAGAGTGCTGCGTTTGTATGGGACTATCGCTAAAAATGGCTCGAACACGTCCTTTAATATGTATTTGAAGCATCCATCCGTACGAAAGCACCATATATATTTCAAGTTGCTTTTAACTATACCAAAAAGTTTTTTTTTTATGAAACAACCTAAAGTTGGGTGGTTAGTTTGTATAGAAGCGGGCGGCACATACACATTGTATATGTGCAGCTTGCAGCTTCCACAGGAAGCTACCATGTCAAATTTTAAATTGATTTTCTTTGCAATAACAAAAATGTTCACATACAAATTTACAAGTGGGTGGCGGGTGGTTTGTATGGAAAAAAATTGGGAAATCAGATCCATTGATAAATATGTACAACGTATGCCTACAAAAAGCCACCATAACAAATTTTAAGTTGATATAGACTGCAAATTAACAAAATTTTCATACAAAGTGCTAAAGGTGGGTGGATAATCTATGAAAAGGGTTTGATCCTCCCACTTTTTAGGGTAGCCACCATAGAAAACACCCGTTCACTTCTGTTTTTTAGTATGGCACATGTTTTTACTGCTTCTTATGGACTGACGCTACACTTAAATATCAATGGGCACCTCCCGCCCACTTTGATGGGTAGCCTCCATACCAACTTACCGGCCCTTCTTTGCACTTTTTATGAAAGACTTTCTTATTAGAGTCAATATCAACTTAAAATTTAATACAGTGGCTTCTTATGAACGAACGCTTCACAGATAGAGAAATAGGTGTGATTGCCCCATTTTAGGTGCAGCCCCCATACCAAACCAGAACCCACTTTTAGGATTATTCATGAAAAACTTTTTCATTTCAGCCAAAAGCAACTTTGACATTTCACATGGTGGCACCGTATGAACGGGCGCTTGACATAATTAACAAGGAATTCGTCAGGCCCTCTTTTTGTGGTAGTCCCCAACAAACTGAAACCAGTGCATTAATTTTGCAAAATTCTTAAAACCTATAACGAACGCTTGAAGGATACAAATAGTTTCGACCTAACCGAAGCTGAATTTTCTCCTTATTGGTATTTAGTTTTTTCTTTTCTTTTCTTATGCACTACATGCTACAGCCAACACAACAAGAGTAAATAAGAACAAAAAAAAAAACATATTGCTGATGAAATCATTGACCAAGATAAGATTCATCAAGCTATAGTTTAAAGCGAATGATTTAATGAGATAAAAATGTCTGTGGCAGCAAGCTGAAGCGAAGTCTTTGGAGTTGAGAAAATTAGTACAAGAATGACAACACACATAAGAGTATGAAGATGTATTTAAGGTTTCAGCAATCACTGAGCAGCGAATTCTTATCCACAGAAACTAAATATATTCCGTTTTGTATTCATTCTATGTGTGAAATTTTATACAAATAAAATCTGAAATTCTTTTTGTGGTTTCATTTTGAATTTGAAAACTATTTTGCTACAAATTTTACATTGGCAGCGTTTATGTGATTTCAAGTTTAAAATTTCCACCTTTCTGCCTTTCCGACCAACGACATTCTTGATATTTTGACCTATTTAAATAAAACAAGCATGAAACCTTGAAGAAATGTCAAAGCAGCTACAAAACTGCCAACAAACATAACTTTATACTATTAAGTTACTAGAAATAAAACTAAAAATACAAACTGCATAAAACTTATTGGTGAAAAAAAAAAACAGAATTATTTCGCAACTTCATTATTTGGAACATCTTTTTTTTTATATGTTAACTTCAATTCTAATATGCATATGCAGTATATATGTGATGTGCATAAAAGCCTCAATTTTGTTTTTCCTTTCGTTACTTTACACTACAACGCGAATTGTTTATTTAGGCGAAATAATTCACACTCTATCGGAGTCAAACAGTCAACGCTATCCTGCTAGGACCTAAGTGTAGGTCACTGTACCAGCTAACATTGATGCTACGCAATGTGCGGAACTATGTGTGAACATCCAGAAATTTTTGTTAAGTACTGCAGTTGCAAACCAGCTAGAACAGATACAAATTAATGGAGCACATGGGCTGTAGTATTTCATTGGCACCATGTATTTGTGCGCTTATGAGCAATTAGAAACGATCTACTGCAATTATAAGAACAGATAAAACAACCAGCATTTTTAAGAGTAGCTTCCGATTGGTTTTCTTTGAGAAGACAATAATTTTTTTAGGCTATTGATTTAAATATATTTATTTAGTATTTTATTTTTAGTTGCTGTCATGATGTCTACACATCTCAAATGCAATCGAACACAAATAGTTCATATGCAATTTTTCATATTTGTAAGCTTGAGGTTCTATCTTTTTTGTTATTTTTATACCCTACTGCATATACCCTGCATGATGCGGGTATTAACAGTTTTTCTACGCTAACGTTGTGATGAAGACTTCCAAGTCTACTTAATATATAGTATTGGCAATGATGCAAATCGTCTTAAAAATTAGTTTTATATTGCTTAACTTCTTGATCAATCGACAATTTTGCCGAATAGTTCTTTTTTTTTCATCACAATTTCATGAACTAGTTTGATTTTTGTCTTTGTTCATAATAAATCGATATGTGATCCATTGTATGGGAAAACCTCATCATCGAATAGTTTATTTTTTATTTGTGATTTTGACTTCAAGGGAGCCAATTGATCAGAAAAAAATAATAAAGAACTCTTCAGATATAATGTAATTAGTTTAAGGAACTTCATTTAAATAGATTTGCAGTTTATAGTGCTCCCATCTGGATCCATGTGGAATATTTTATTATGTTTGACGTTAAACACCACAAATTTGGTGTTTCTAGCTTAATTGACAACAAAAACATAAAATTGTACATACAAAAACGCTCAAATGATGGTTAGCTTTGTATGGGGCCAACACACTATAGCGGAGTTGATGCGTTCATTTCATGCACTTTATCTAAAAATGATATAGGAGAGTCGTATGTTCAAGTTCGGTGGCGGTATCTCTCATATACTTCGAGAAATCGTCGATCATACAGACGGTCAGGCGCACAGATCTGCACATGTTTATATCAACCAGACTGATTTTGGCTGTTAAATATATTTGTACAAATGTATGATATATGATATATGTACATATATGATATATGTACTCTTCTTATATGTGGGTGTAGTGTATAAATATACTGGCTACTCTGGAAGTTAAATTGTTACAGCGAAGCTCTTTATGGCCGGCTTTGAAGGATGCACATGCAAAATCGTTATCAAAATGATAGATCAGCAAGAACTATGGAGTAGAGCGAAAGGAAATAAGAGAGAGAAAGAGAGAGAGAGAGAGAGAAAGAGAGAGAGAGAAAGAGAGAGAGAGAAAGAGAAAGAGAGAACATCTGATTTAGCAGAAAGCAATAACAACAAGCTACCCTATTTTATTCATTTTTCTTTAATACGACATGTTTCGGAAATTCGATCGAAGGAAGGGAACACCCTAAATACTTGCTAGTTATTTAAGTACCCTACCTCCTACTTAATCCTACTAATACTATAAACGCGAAAGTTTGTATGGATGTGTCGATGTGTGCATGTTTGTTACTCCTTCACGCAAAAACTACTCAATGTATTTTAATGAAACTGTACAATAATATAGTAGCTCATATATCAGAATAACACATAGGCTATAATTTATGAAGATATTGTATAAATTGGCCAAAATATAACAATAAGTGTAACGTAAGTCGGAAAAGAAGCTGCCATCTGCGAGCTATTCTGGCGCGCGCTGCAAAAACCGTAAGAGTTACACGATTAATAATGTATGGAGTAAATGCAACTCTTAAATAAATAATTCTACAAAAAGTCCGTGACAGCACATATCTAACCTACTAATATTATAAACGCGAAAGTTTGTACGGATGTGTGAATGTAAAAAGAAAAAGTGGTGTAGCAACGCACATCGTGTTCGCTAGTATTTTATAATTTCAATAAAAAACTTTCAAATTTATAATAATAGTTACAAATGAGAGCTATGGATGGTTTAAGTTAGAAGACCATGTCCTTAAGCGAAAAACGGTAACGAGAAAAGATATTTCAAGATACGTTTGTAGCAGTAACGTAACCGCATCAAGAGGGTTCACACTGACAGTGATTTGTCTCCATTTTCTCATTTCTCTTTGACATTTTAACAAACTAAAATAATTTTCTGCTCTCTCTATCTCTCTCTCTCGCTCTCTCTCTCTCTCTCTCTCTCTTTTGCATTCACTTACTTATGTCTATACGCTCATATGAACGACTAACTCTCGCTTACTCCCACAAAATCTTTGTTGATGTGTGAGTTTTCTGATGTGTGATGCGTGAGAAGAACTTTCTGCTCAATATCAATTGTGTGAAGTGTATATCAATTTCGTTTATACTGTATTTAGTAGGTAAGTTTTTTCTCAATTGTTTTTTTTTTCGTATCTTTATGCAGCTCAATGGACTTCATTCCATTCCCTTATATATATATATATTTTTTTTATTCGCTTTCAATATTTGCGCTATTTCGCATGTTTTCATATTTTTTTTTTCTTTTTTTGTTTTTGTTTTCTTTGTCGTTTGGCTATCTGTTTCACTTCGTTTGGGCCAGCATTGGCTATATTGACCATTGGACCATTCGTGGATATGCAATAAAGCGATTTATGATCGGATTTAGTGGCTTATAGAGCGCACGGTTTGTTTTGCTGCACGTTAAACTATCCCATCCGTTTTTCTCTTCGGCATGTAAGTCCTTTTTCATGCTTCCAGTTGCACTTCTGCTGTTGTTGTGCTTCACTGCCTATAGATACAATTCCATGCCATACTATGCTGCTGCATTTATCCAATGGCATCTGTTATATGTAGTAGTATACAATACAATATTTATTTATTTATTTTATAGTATCTCGGTTGCCATTATCTTTTATTATTGATCAACTTAAATTGTAGTTGATGCTGTTGCAAAATTGTTGTTCGCTTATTTTTGTCATTTCATTAAAATTCATATGAATAATTGTACGGCAAGCAAACGATTAAGAGACAGAGTGAGATAAACTTAAATCTTGATGAAATCTATAAACTTGAGATACATTTATTTGGATTTTATTGAAGTTGTTGTTTGTGGCTGTTGCCGGCGTGAAGCATGAAAGTAAATGTATAATTTGTGTGTTTCCTTGACAAATTTTATGAAAATCATTAAGACCGAATACAGAGCAAATAAATGAAAGATCCTAACACAAATTCACAAAATGTAAAATATTCAACAAAGTAAGCACTTGCGGTCAACCAAAGAAGATACAAAGATACATATATGTATCTTTAAAGAATTTTATTATTCAAAACCGAGAATATAAATGAAACAAAGCAAATTAAAGTGAAGTGAACTGAACTGAACTGAAGTGAAGTGAAGAGTTATGCAAAAAACAGCTTACATCAGCAGATTGTATTGTACAACAATAACAACAACAAAAAACACATATGTATATAGCAAGGACAAGCTACATATGTATATATTTTGTAATAAGAAATAGAAAACCACTTGATTGCCACAGCGGGAGGGGATCAACTATAGAAACACCAGCGGCGCAGTCTCTTTGAGATACATATTTGAGAAATCATAGCCACAAAATGTATATGTCCGAAAAACCGCATTTATTGATGTTTTCTTGCTTTGAAGTACAAAGGCACGCGTCAAGCAATTATTTGAACAAGAGGAGCGAGACACACACACACACACACACACACACACACACACACACACACACAAACACACATACATTTATATACACTCGTACATTCTGAAATATAGATACAAGTACAAAGTTAGATATTGGCACGTTTGCTGGTTAGCTTTATTTGTTTGTTGTCGGCGCGTTGCGAATCTGCTGGCATACATACAAAGGACTCGCTGAAGCAAAACGAAAACGCAATCAAAGTCAGCTCGCTCCAGTTCGCATTCAATTGGAATGGGCCATATCCAATGCATCCAGGATTACATGTACAACGATGTCAGCCAGCCAACGAATCAGGCAGCCAGTCAGCGGCGTTGTAATCCAAAAATTTGGCTGCAAGGCAGATAAAGCCAAGCTGCGCTATGCAAACAAACCAAACATACACACACGCAACCACACACACACATATACACACACATATACACACGCACAGACAGAGTTTTGTATATGGTTGCATTTACACTGCTACTCCTGCTTCAAGGACTCCATCATCGCCGTCGCCATGTTCGCTTGTCAAAAAATGATGACAATGCCAATGTCAACATGTACAACTGGGCTGTGAAAGCGTTTGCCAAAAAGCATCATAGTTGAGTGCAGAAATGAGTGTAAGCGGAAGCGGCAGCGGCAGCGGCGGTGATGGCGGGTAATAAAAGCGATGTGCACATTTTCCAATAAGCTGCCATGGAAAAACACAACAACAACAAAACAAAACAAAACAAAACAAAAAACAATGAAAATGTATAAAATGAAAATGCAATTTTCATTACACGCAAACCGGGAGAAAAAAAAAACTATTTTGCCAAAAAATATTTAAATAAAAACGAATCGAATGCACGAAAAACCGCCAAGCGAACCTGAGGCTGCTTTGATTACAGTATTCATTCAGTCAGTCAAAATGTCAGCAGAAGCGTTGACGAGTAGGCGTGGCTGTTGGGTATTTGCAAGCACTGATAAAATGTTTATACTCCGCACACATGCATAGGGTGTTAGAACTTTGAATTGAATTAAAATACTGAGACTACATAGTTTCACACTGAAAATTGTACGAGTATTTATTAGCAAAGCAGCTAATTATGTTCCTCCAGGAAACAGGGTTACGCAACAAATGTTCCAGAACCAGAAGGTCTTCGACAGTCTCGGCAATAAATTTCTTGAAGGCTTCCTTGCTCAAGGCTTTACCATCCTAAAAGAATCTGTCTTTTAAAATGCATGCAGAATGCAGTTGATCCAAATCAAAAATTTTAATCAGGGAAAGAAATTGAGTGGCTTGTGCGGAACATTCATGAATCTGCAAATTTCTCAACTCCGGCCATTTCTCAACTAGTAGAACCTATATACCGAAGCGCAATCTTCACCTTTGGTCCCAGCAGATTGCTGTCAAGATCCGAGAGAAGGGTGTGGCGCGCTGCCAGGAATCCGCTTGGCAAGACTGTCCAAATCAATTGACATTGAAGCTTAAATCGATGCTTAGTGAAGCAAGAAATGAAGCTGTTGATAACGTTCTTACTGAAGCTGAGCCTGGTAGTGCAGAGCATAGCGTCTGGCACCCTACGAGGTACCTCAAAAGGCCAACTAAAAGAAGGTCGCCCGTACAAAGCCCAAGTGGCATGTGATGTAGGTCGAGTTAAGAAAGGGTTAAGGCGTTCGCCAATCAACTGGAAACTACATTCACACCTTTTAACTTCTGCGTGAATGTGAATAATGAAGAGAACCAAGATTTCATTGATTCTCCTTGTCAAATGGATCTGCCGATTCGCCGTGCCGAGAATATCATGATTGCCAATCCTGGTAAACCTGAGCATAAGCCATGTTCTTATCGTCCGATTAGCTTGCTGACAAATTTTCGAACGAATATTTCTGGGTCGAGTATTGTCACTGCTGGACGAAGGTCACATGATTCCAGTTCCACCAGTTCGAGTTTGGAAGACGCAATGTCATCGCGTTATACAATACAGATGTCAGTTTTGTTCGGCTACCTTTCTGGATGTTCGCCAAGCATTTGATCGTCTGTGGCATCCCAGACTTTTGCAGAAGCTCCAATCTCTGCTGCCGGCACCATACTATTTAGTATTAAGGTTCTACGAGGGTGAAGAATCTGAATTGAAATCCGTCCGAGTTGTAGTTCCACAGGGTAGCGTGTTAGGCCCTGTCCTATACACACTTTTTACTGCAGATCTTACGTCATTGAGGGACGATATGGTAATGATAACCACATATGCCGACGACACTGCTTTCTTGGCAACGGACGGTGATCCAGTTGCAGCGTCGAGACTTCTGCAGGACCAGCTTGACCTACTAAAGACTTGGTTCATTAGATGGAATATTGGAGTGAATCTAACATTTATAAAGAGTCACCCCAACTGTCCTCCAGTTTTTTTTTCAGCGGCAATGACATACCAATGAACACCACAGCAAAGTATCTTGACCTAACATTAGACAGACGGCTTACTAGGCAATCCCACATAAAGCTAAAAAGAAAGCAGTTGGATCTCAAAGTCTTCAAAAACTGGCTGCTCACAGCTGCGTGCGATGGCGAATCGACTGATTTGGGTTCTCCTCAATACTACACTCATCAGCAGTTATTTTTTCTATGATGCGCACTGTACGACCCCTTTGCGGATGCGTATTTCCATTTAGAGTATATGAAGTGCGAAAACGATCCATGTTTAATCGAATTAGTCGTTTGGATGGACGATTATATCGAGCATAAAATGGCAGTAGCGCACGGTAACATTCCTGAACTGAACGATGATTTTCAAAATAATTTTGCACAATTTGCAAGCATGGTGCTGGCGTTACTCTATTCATGCTATATTGGCAAACTAAACTGAGCACAAATGACAATAGAGTTGCCAGATCTGACCAATTTATGACAGTTTAATCACTGTCGGAAAACTGAACCTCTAAAAAGAACAACCCTGTATATGTATATAAATATGTGAAGTTATTTGTTTTTCTTATTAAACTGAATTCTTTAAAAGGGTGAAGGAGGCATCGGAGATCCCATAAAGTTTACGTATTGCTGATCAGCTTGATGAGACAAGTAGATATGGGCATGTCCGTCTGTTCGTCCTCAGTCTCTATATCTTTAAACTAAACACACATATAAACGCTATAGTTAGGAACGGAAATTCTTGGTCAAGACTTTTTAATACGGCATTAAAATTAAAGCAGCTTTGCTAACTATTACTTATATTTTTCGTTCTGTTTAACTAAATCATCGACATATTGAACTAAATGGTGGCTGAAACATACAAAAGATGAAACCTATATATAAATAGGCAACTACAAATCGTTCATACCCTTTTTAACCCCCTTAAACACAACATATTCGCTTGATATTTATTTATTTATTTTTTTTTTTTTGAAAGGTTTTGAAGAGCAGAATGGACGAATGTAATTTTGTTTTTTTAATTATTGTGTCCAAGGTAGGTAAAAACCAGGTAACGCTCTCAGCCAATCACAAAGACCTGAGCTCTCTCCCTCTCTCTGCTCTCACAATTAGTTAAAAAAGTAAAAGTGAAAGACGCAATTGACAGACTTGCCAACATGTTGGCGAACATCAGTTGAGCGAGTGGCTTGACTGTGAGACAAGTAAAGGTATTAACATAAACACAAACAGGTATACAGACGGACAGTCGATTATGGAATAAATACATAGGTTATTCGATGTCTTCTACCGGTTAAATTGTGACTAAATAAATATAGACTATATGAAACTGGTAACACTTTGAAGTTGATATGACAATTTGTATTTAAAATTAATGCTAACTATATCTGTCAGGTTCCAGTTAAATATGAGTAAAAAAAACATCGTTAAACGCATCTATTATTTGGTATATCGTTTGTTTCGGCCAGTCATTATCAGTCCTCTACCTGTCCATTCTGTCCTGTCAAAGAATTTCGATTGCACTCAACGGCACCATGCTGGCTAACTGAATGCCAAAGCGACGGAATTGTGAATGAAACACCAAAGGATGACAATAGACCGCAGCACCTGCGCTGGACACGACACTGAGCTACGACGACACTTGACAAATCGTTTGCGTGCCGAGCACAACCAATTGGCGTCATCAGTCTTCTTCGCTGTCGCCTTCACGCGGCCACACGATTCATTTTTGCCTGGACGAAAAAAAAACACAAAAAAAAATAAAATAAAACGAAATAAGTAAAAAAATTCTATTTAACTGAGAATGAAAGTGAAACGGTAGCGATATGCGCCATAATGGCCTCACAACGTAATCGAATTAGACAGAGAAGGCCATTGGGCCATATAAAACCCGCCCTTCTAGTCACCAACTAATGCAATTAGCAGCAACCGCTGATGGTTTATTAAAAAGCTGTGCTACACTGTGCACACTGTGTCTACAAAGAAAACTGTCAACGGAGCAAATGAAAACGGACACCTACCAACTCCATTCAACTCAACTCAACTCGAACTGACTAGTTTCACATTCTGCAAAATTAGCCTGTTCAGTTTCGTGTATTCCTTTTGGATTTTTCGTTACTTGTTTTTTTTATATACTCTTCATACAAAGTATGAAAAGTGTATTGTCAGTTTGTTGAGAAGTTTGTAACGCTTTGAAACATGTATGTATGCATATATGTAATCTTAATCAGTTTGAGTACACGGCTGCCTCAAAGGTCTCATAAAAACCAATGGTTCAGATAGTGCGTCTGGAAAATGAGCTGCAAATTTAAAATTTTGGATGACTATTACTACTCGTAATATAAGTCCACATATAATATTCCACATTAACCCAGATTAGGAGATAAGAAAACGGACTAAGTGAGTCTGATTTATAAATATTCGTTCATAAACGGACACCATTCATGAATGCAGCACACTCCAAAATGTAATCATTCATTTCATTAGCGAAAGACTGAATGACGCTTCACTAGCAACCATTTTTATTGAATGAATGAAATGTGAATTAATTTTGAATCATCATTAATTCATTCGAATGTTTTTGATTGACGTTCAACTACATTCAATCTTTGAGAATTCAGTTTGAGTTTCGAATGAATGTGAATTTTTCTACATCATACAATACAATATATTCAATTCCAATTCCTTTATTTAGAATACTCATTCACATTATTTTGAATGAGTATTTCGTTTGTTGTTTTACACACTCTGTGTCTCTCTCTCTCTCTCTCTCTCTCTCTCTCTCTCTCTCATGCAAAGCTCTAGTAAGAAAATGTTTTAACTTATTTTAATTTATTTCTCATTTTTGTACGAATACGAGCATCTTGAACGATACGGTGAGGCCCTTAAAATATGTCTTTAGCTTAGCTGTGATTTGTTAATGCGGCACAAATTTATTTCTTGCGCCATATACGTTGTAACCATCGATGAAAAAAAATGTCCACCAATAAGCCCATCTTCGTCCTTAGGGATGAAACTTCTGAAAACACCGCCTTAAACAAACAAACTACTGTCCAGATATCAACTTTCTAATGAGTAAATCAGTCAGCAAAAGGAAAATGTAGTTTGAACCTACACAGACTATTAACACCATATTGCACATATAAACTGTACAGCGATAGGCTGTCCTCCTAATCATATTTATCTAATTTTAATTCACAGAATCATTTTTACAGTTTGACGATAGAGCGCCTAAAGTGTATTATAATTTCGGTTCCACCGAGGCTAACAAAATTTTGCTGCTTTTCTTTTGATTTTTTTTTTTCGGTTTCATTAGGCACGCCCGGCGCACTCGATGTGCATACATAAACAGCTGGCGGCAGGATATGCATGTGATGTTCACATAAGGCAAGCGTCAGTGAAAGTCCTTGCTGGCAACATACGTTCTATTGTATTTTGTTTCTCTTAATATTTGGGGCGTTGCTTGTAGACATGTAGGCCATAGCTGCTCGCTCCGACGACATCGTTTCAGCCAGCTATGAGCTTCGGCACGAAAATGTCTGCGGTTGACCAAAATTATTTTCATAGCCACCATTGCTACCAGCACCGCTGGCATTTGCTACGCAAAAAGGACTTAGCGTTTGGTGTACGAGTGAGTACGTACATTTATTTGTTCCTTTTTATGTATTTTTCTAGCTTTTTGTTTTTATTGTATGAGTGAATGTGTATGGTTTTTGTATACAGCGCACAGCGCACAGCGCAGCAAACCGCAAAGCATTCACGCTGCCATCCAGTGCTAAACATTCAGTCGTTGTCAGCGCTCAAAGCTCCTGCTCCAGCTCCAGCTCCAGCTCCACTTTCAGCTTTACATATATACATCTTCAACTCAATGCTCTCGCTCTAACCGCAACGGAATGCCACAAGAAAAGTCAACGAGCCGTGGCCAAACGAGCGGTTCCGGCACGATGCGTGCGCCGCTAAAGCTTAAGGATATTATAAGGCTATATACGAAGAAGACGACGACGGACGGAGCAACTGAAATCCTGTCACTAATTTGTGTATGATAAATCATTTATGGCATGCGGCCGTACAAAACTTTAGCAGACTGCACGCTCTTTGGCCATCTATTGAAGCTGGCCGCGTTTGCTTCAGTACAAAATGCGTTGCGGTCTCTGAGCTGATGATGCTGCTACCATGCATATCCATATATGTACCTAGTTTATACGAGGGTATGAAACACAACTTCGCTAACTTGCCTTAAAAATGAAACAGTGTCCTAAGTTCAAATTCATTATATTTTTTCAACATAATTTTCATTCGTTTCAAAACATTTTTTTATACTCCTCACACAGAGTGTGAATAGTATTATAATTTAGTCGGAGACGTCATAAAGCACATAAGTATCTAGTCATGAACGTCTGGCTGTCTGTCTGTCTGTCTGTCTGTCTGTCTGTCTGTATGTCTGTCTGCATGTCTGCATGTCCGTATGCATATCTGTCTGTGAACTATTGAAGAGTTTTTGTCTCAATTCTTTAAAAGACATGACATTCATTGAAGTTCATAAATCTTGAAACTTGTGTAGCTTATTAAATCAAACTTTTATATCTGTGAAATACTTATCAATTAACAACAACTTAATGAACATTTGTTAGACATCTCGTATATGTATGTTGTTGTGCGTTCTGTTGCGGCGTTTGGCTTTGCGGTTGCTCATTTAATGCATACACATCTATACGTCGTATGTATCTATCTATGTACATATGTACTTCATTTCGAATCGACAAAGTTCACATACAATTCGAAGTCTGGCCAGCAGCATCTACTTGTATGTTCATCTATGCCCATCCACCTGTCTCATGCACTTTAGCTGCTTAGATCCTTGCTGCCATCGTTAGTTCATGCGTTTGCTTGTCAATTTTCACAACAGCTGCAGCTGAATCCTGTTCTATTCTATTCTATTCTGTCCTGTCCTGTCTTTAGTATACGTGTAGCTCCAAACTGTAGACTGCAGACTGTAGCGGAGCACAGCGCGTTCATCAAAATCATCGTCATCAGCAGCAGCAGCAGCAGCAGCAGCAGCAGGATCTGCTGCATCAAAAGCATCCTTAGCCACAAATGGCCAGTCAGCTATTCTCATCCTAGCTTTGTGGTTATTATTTGTTTGTCTATGTGTGTATGCGATTTTTTTTTTTTTTTTTGTTTGCTGTTGGGTTCTTTGGTTTTCATTTGACTTGCACAGGTGTTTCATTTTGTGGTTTTGCACTTCCTGCCGCTACTTGTACGATCTTCCGTCTGTCCTTCCGTCCGACAGTCGTTGCAGCAATTTCAATTAGTGTGCGAGACACTACTTTCTGTACCCCTAACTCTCTGCTTCTTTTCGTACAACTACTCGAGCGTACTTCATTCATTAGCACTCGTCGCCACGGCTGCCGGAGTCTGAGTCTGGCCACTGAGCTGTAGCAGAAGCCGCATGTGCAATTTTCGCTGCGTCAACTTTTGGTGCAGGACGTGCTGAAGAAGTAGTAAAAGGAGATTAAAAGCGCATCGGGCACTTAAAAACATTCTCCTTCAAAAAAAAGGAAAGTTTTTCGCTATATTTCTCTCAAAATTTTCACACAAATCGCAAAGTAGCGAAAAGTGTTGCATATTTTGCTGCGTTTAACGTTGAAAGTGTTCGACTAAAATATGCTGCGGTAAAAGCGGAATTATGAGCAGCTCTTCTCTGAAGACTGACACACTTAGATTTTCATCCAATGCATTTTTTCAGTAGAAAGGAACAATGCGGTGGAACAACACGGTGGGTTTCCATGGTATGCTTGGCCGCCCCAATCACTTAAAGTTTGAAATTATGTCAATTAAGTGTAGACCAAGTTAATAAAACCAAATGTTTGCCAATGTAAAAATTGTGTGCAAAGTATGTGCGTATATTTTGCTCTAATTACAAACGGTGTGCTCGTGTCTAAATAACAAAAAAACAGCTTGCTCTGCTAACTTAAGCAAAAGTTGGCGGACCAATATTAATTAATGCAATAATAAAGAAAAACATACACACATGTGAAATGCAATTTTGTAAAACTAATTTTGTGCTGTATCTATAAGAAGCCACTTTATCGAATTTCAATTTAATATTAGTTGCAATAAAATGGCTTTTCAAATAAAAACCTTAAAATAAGCAGTGGACGTGCTAAGCCCATTTAACCAAATGTTAAGACTAGGTCAATTCAAAAACTGCACGGTGAATTTCATAAAATGATTTCCACTGAAACTTTCAAGAAAGGGTTTATATGGGCCTTATATGGGAAAAGTCCTCAAAAGTGGGCGTGGCATACCGGTCTGCAAATCAAGAACTAATGTCGACTCTGGTTTTTAGCACGATTTGATGAAAACTGACTGACTAATTCCCGTATTAACAGACATCTAAGAGACAAATGGACTGAAGATTATTAAATTAGTATTTTTCTAAATTAGTACCTTGTTTTAACAACCAATTAAGCTCTTTGCGTTTCGCAACGCATTTTACATGCATTTTTTTAATGTGGTCTTCTCAAGTCAGTCTTCTATCCAGATGCATATTCAGATAGCAGTGTTGACTACTACACTAGATGAATAACTTCATCAGAATGTCCAAGTCTTCTTGAGCATGCCTCGAGGCTTCATTATGATAGTTGGAGGTATCCTTGTCATTTCCATAAGTGACTACCATCATTTGGTCACTCGGCGTAGGCATTTCATACTTGTATATGGTGTATATCACTGGCCCAAGCACAATGGCTTGAGGAACAGTGAGTTAATTTATTATGCATTACTTCAACAATAATCATTTCTGGAGTGATAACTAAGTTGCTGGGACAAGTGTCTTAATTTCTTGCAAAATGACTTCGTGAAAAACTCTGTCCAATGAGTGTCTAATAGTATCTGGACTACTCTGTGTATAAGTTTAGCTGTGCCATGTTTTTTTCCTGAAACCTATATGATGCCAGAAATCTGCGCAAGAATATTCTATAAAATATTCTTGAGAAAATTGCCAATAAGCTTATGAATCCACTTCTACAGTATGATAAAGTGGCCTACACGTAGCATTGCATTGAATATAAGTTTCAGAAACATACACATAGTACTTCATACAGCAGGAAAGAAAGGTTTCGTTTGCCTAAAACTTTCCGTTCCGATGCACAGTCAACGACTAGCTTTACCAATAATTTTTAAAATAGTTCGGTCTTGATATGCAAAGAGAAGCCATTTTCAATTAATTTAACTGAATTTACATTTTACTCTATTTTATATTCATATTTCATGTTTCATGTTTCAAGATTCAACGATTTTAATTAACTGAATTCCACAAAAAACTGAAAACATTTATAAAACTCGTTATCTATGGACGACTGCTGTAACAAATAAAAATGTGCGTATATTGAGTTAAGCCAAAAGCGACTGTATTCATAGGTCTATTTAATGTTGTACGAATTCATTTGTAGTTCCAAATATTTGATCAATTTATACTCGTGCACCTTAAAACATGAATAATTTTATATTTTTTTTTTTTAACAAATTGAATGCGACAATATTTTGTTTTGTACTCATCGTTAGAAACATATTTTTGCTGTTATATATACGAGTAGGTAGTATATAGATAAATAAATACCGGCGTTGATATATTTGCACAAGATTCAGCTTCGACGCGCAGCATAATCCCCATCAACGTCAATTACCCAAACCTCGAAAAACCAGTGCAGCAGCCTGAAAGTCGGCAATGCTTTCAATTACTCACTGGTAAGCTACAAGAGAGTGTGTGTGAGAGAGAGAGAGAGAGAATGAAATGGCGCTATATAATCGGCTTAAATCAGTTTTTCCAGAGAAATATACGCTGCCGCCATTTCGACCGCTGCCAAAAAGCCAAAAAGTGAAAGAGCAAAGCCGCAGCATGCGAGAATGGACAAAAAACAAAAAAATGTGAATTAAAGCAAATCAGGATATATGTACACATATATAGAAACAAATGGTGAAAACATTAACTTCGTTGAAACCCATGGTTTAATACCCTTCACATGATCTCATTTTGCTCATATTTTTTAAATTAGTGTGTATCAGTCCAGTTTCGGTTCTCACTTTTTCAGTGTTTCCATCATAAGAAGAGCCACTCCCATCAGTTTTTGGCTTGTCGACTATTATTCATACACATGTAAATTTGATAATCCAAATCATAGTGATCTTTTTTAACTTCTTTTTATAAACATTTTTCAATATTTTTCATTTCAGTGTGTTTCGCAGTACATACTTGTACATTTTACGGATGAAGTTTGAGTTAAGGCCTTACATACTTTACCATCCACCATTGTAAGTTGCAGAATATGTTCAATATGAATCGTTTTCTGAGCTGTATTAAATTTAGTGGGAATTATTGTAATTTAGCAATTTTCTTCTTGAAATACATCTCTTCATCAAGAGAAAGACGTATGTACTTTAAACTGAAAGCTGGTAGAACAGCAGTAGGGGATGAACGATGGGCGAGTTTTTTTCGAAATTATTTTGGTACTTTGAGCCTCATCTATATTTGTTGCAAGTTGGAGCGGAACATATGATGTGACACATAAGTTACTCTCTTTGAAATTATTATTTTCAACTTTCTTTTTGTACGCGTTGTGTCCCGAACTGCCAGCAACACGCCCTTTTCCCGATTAATCTAAGGCCGTTTGCTGACTCATCCAACACTTCAAAATCGATGGATTCGTTTGTAGCAAATCATCAGCACCAAACATTTGAATTTCTGCTAGTACTGCTATTCGTCGTCGCTTTGTTCTCCTTAAACACTCTGCGAAATTTATTCTAGGACGTCTTGATCTAGATTCGAGCCAGATTTAGTAAAATCGACTTCTTTTGGACAAGCCAATCAGAATATGTTTTGAGAACTTTTACACGCTACGATAACGTTTTGATCTATGGAATATAACAGAAAGAGTGGCACTTGGTTGCAGCTGATATTAACAGTGTAAAATCTTAAAACGTTGACTAATATTAAGAAAAATTCACAATGATGGAATCGAGGGGGAATACAACTAAAACTTTAGCTAAAATTGAAATATATAGACGAGTGAACACTAACAATGGCATTGAATGAATTTTATTAAAAATACAGAACAAAAGGACATAAAAGACATTAAAATTATTTTAAAATAAATTTTATACCTTCTTTCACTTCAATATTCATTTTGATTTATATAGTTTTAATTTTTTTAAAGTTGCACTTTATTTTCAACTTGTTCACACTGCACGAACCAACTAATAACATCTTTCTCTCTCTCTCTCTCTCTCTCTCTCTCTCTCTTTTGAAGCTATTCTTAAAGAGCACGGTTGGAATGATACAAAACAACTATACCCTTTAAAAGCTTGTTCTTATAGGAGATAATGATGATACATTTGGTGATAAACTTTTGACCTTAAATTTGTTATTTTTGGCCTATATTTTTGGCAGCGACTACTGTGCATTGGCTGCATTCATGATCGGTTATCACTCTGGTGAATGTGAGTAATTATGTTCAAGATCAGTACAGTTGCTGTTCATGCTAACTATAAATGTATCATAAAAATAATACGATACATAGGAATGAGCATGATAGACAGACAGATGGACGGACATGGCTTGATCGATGTATCTCATCGACCATATCTACTGAAATGCGTTACAAACATTCCGTCAAACTAATAATAAACTTTTTCACTACGTCTGAAGAGTAAAAAAAAAAAATTGCACACCAATGTTTGACTTTTTCGTAGAAGTCTAAAAATAACAAGCACTGTCTGTCTGATTCATTTAAATGTGCGGGAGGGAGGGGAGGGGGTGTAAGTGTTATTCTCCTTTGGGTATATCCTTTCTCATGTCTACAGGTGTCTAAAGTGAAGTTTGCGACGACGACGACGCCGACGCCGACAACAAAACGTTTAACTGATGCAAATAGAAAAACCCGCCGCAGCTGCTGCAAACGATTTTGTGAAACACACAAGACGAAACATACAAGCTGTGCGCTAATGGGTTAAGTGCGGCACGACGGAATGTTTTTGAACTGACTCCGTTGGAGCAGTGTATTATAAAAACATTTTAAACGTCAACTGGTGTTTGGTATTTGTATTTGTTGTTGATGTTGCGCTTATTGCAAACGTTGATGTCCACTTTTGTTGTTGTTGTTGTTGTTGTTATTGTTAGTGTATTATTATTGGCCACAAGAGCAAAGGACATGAAAGGACATAGTCGACGCAGAGCTCATGCATATTTTAGATGTTGAACACGTCTAATCCTTTGAGAGCTGTCAGTGCAAATACCAAATTCACAGACAGACACACACACATACACAGAGAAAAGCTTAACGTATTTTTGTACATATTGTATGTATATATATATATGTACCTATATATACATATAATATATATGTAGTTATATATGTATATATATGTTTTAGGTAACCGGTTGCTTGACGTTGAATCAATACCAGACACTGTTCCAGTTATATTCTACTTGTTGCACTGAGTATCGAACAATTTGTGGTATCGTTGCGTCACTATAGCTTTCAATATTGGTTGGTGTTTCAGAAATTTTGAGTGGTAACGTGTCGTGCAACAAATTGTTGGAACAAACATTTAATAACCTGATTACAAATGCACAAAGCAACGACAACAACAACAACGACAACAAGAAAGGCTATATTGAAAATCCTTAGCTAAGCAGTAGACAATTTGCATATATGTATATACAGATGTACGAAGGCTTTAGGAATAATATAAATAATGTAAAATGTAAAGCTAATCAAAAGGAGAAAACATTTATGAAATAAAACGAGGTTTTGTGACTGGTTCCGAATTAAGCTGTTCTTTGTACTAAGTTTGCTTTTGTAAAATATCAACATAACAAAAACAATAATAGTGACCAAGAGAGGACTATGCTTGTAGACAACAGTGGTATCATACGCATCTAGCTCTATTAACATATAGATGGATGGATAGATAGATAGATAGATAGATAGATAGATAGATAGATAGATAGATAGATAGATAGATAGATAGATAGATAGATAGATAGATAGATAGATAGATAGATAGATAGATAGATAGATAGATAGATAGATAGATAGATAGATAGATAAAGAAATAATAGATAATAGATAGATAGATAGATAGATAGATAGATAGATAGATAGATAGATAGATAGATAGATAGATAGATAGATAGATAGATAGATAGATAGATAGATAGATAGATAGATAGATAGATAGATAGATAGATAGATAGATAGATAGATAGATAGATAGATAGATAGATAGATAGATAGATAGATAGATAGATAGATAGATAGATAGATAGATAGATAGATAGATAGATAGATAGATAGATAGATAGATAGATAGATAGATAGATAGATAGATAGATAGATAGATAGATAGATAGATAGATAGATAGATAGATAGATAGATAATAGATAGATAGATAGATAGATAGATAGATAGATAGATAGATAGATAGATAGATAGATAGATAGATAGATAGATAGATAGATAGATAGATAGATAGATAGATAGATAGATAGATAGATAGATAGATAGATAGATAGATAGATAGATAGATAGATAGATAGATAGATAGATAGATAGATAGATAGATAGATAGATAGATAGATAGATAGATAGATAGATAGATAGATGAGATTGATAGATTTGTTTGATGAGTTATAATTTGTTTTATAGATGCTACAAATGATTAAAATTGAATGTTCATCCGGTCGTCTGTTCGAGTGTGTGTTTTTGTGGGAAGACGGTATTTTATCCCTCAGTTTTCATTCAATCTGATCAAAAATCTATGTGGAGACTATTTGATGCCAGCATTCGTTCAATGTCTCGAAGTTAGAATTCCATGTCCTAGTTTTTATACCATTCACTCATAGTGTGAAATGGTATTATCAGTTTGTCTAAAAGTATGTAACGCATTAAAGGAGGCATCGTATACCCCATAAAGTATATATATTCTTGATCAGTTCGACGAGACGAGTCGATCTGGCCATGTCCGTCTGTCTGTCTGTCTGAATGTTGTGCATTGTTTGGTGACCAATTTTTATGCTATCCGGTTGAAATTTAGCACATACACTTCTTTTTATTGCAGTTTAATAGAGTATCAAGATTGATCCGCTACGCCCACTTTTTGGGGTAGCCACCATACAAACCCACCGCCCACTTTTGACTTTTTGTATGAAAAACTTTTTTTATTGTAGTCATATTAACTAAATAATTGATATGGCAACTTCTAGTGCACGGATGCTTGACATATACATTAATGGGTGGGACCCGCCCACTGTTTGGTGAGCTCTGACCACACCCCTACCCCCACAAACCTACTGCACACTTTTGACTTTTTGTATAAAAACTTCTTTATTAAACTCAATATTAGGGTTAAATGCAATGTGGTGCCGTTTTTATGGTCAGTCGCTTAACATAAATAGACTAACGGGCAAGGCCCGCCCACTTTTTGGGGTAGATCCCATACGAACCCACCGTGCAATTTTGTGGCTTTTATAAAAAAAATTCTTCATTTAAATCAATATTAGTTTGAAATTTGATTTGGTGGATTTTAGTGGACAACCGCTTCCTATACATATACAAATGGGCGTGTCCCGTCCACTTTTTGAGGTACTCCCATATAAACCCACAGTTCACTTTTATGAATTTGTATGGAAAACGGCAATATCAACTTGAAATTCGGTATGGCGGCATCTTACACATCTACTAAATCGCTTGATACAAAACTACTAGTGGGCATATACCGCTCACTTTTTGGGGTAGCCCTTATTTAAACCCCCCACGTTTATGTTTTACAATACTATTTCAAATTTCGTGTGAATGGTATTAGAAACATATTTAGAAAAGATGAGGATGGCTCCGATTGACGTAAAGTCAAAGATAAATAGTTAGAGTAACTCATCCTTAAAGAAAATCGTGTGCATTAGCTATGTTACAGGTCACTGGGATGAATCCATTTCAGTTTACTATAACAGGAATGCTATGCTTACGCCACAGCCAAGTGATTGACGCAGGCTTTAAGGCATTCATTGTAGATGCTGATGTGTCGGGTCTCTCCCAAGGCACTGGATTTTTGCGAAAAGTATTTAAGTTTTGGTTCTACCAACGCTAATTGTTTCTCTTGGTTTTCTAGTCTAGGTTTATTCCAAACAAAGCTTCGTTAACCCACTCAACCAACATTAATAAATTTGTTTTCAAATAATATTTATTAATTTTTAAAGCCAGCATCCCGAATTGTGAAATAGCTACTGATCTTTAATGCTACAATTCAATACTTTTCAAAGTTAATCCTTTTTATCCAAATTTAAACTTCATTTGCTCACTTACCACAATTTTGTATAAGAGCAAAATAAATGTTGATGTATTAATTGTTATTATTTTTGTGGGTTTAAGAATTTTTGTTGGTTAGTCCAACGAAGTTTGTCTTTGTACAAGCGAGGTTCAACATAAAACTTCGTTCACAGTTTAATTTTAGATCAGCCAGCATGTAAACGATAACAAAAAGTATCTTCAACAAAAGAATAATAAAAATCATTCTTAACGAATGCAAACATTTTGTCATATAGATATCAGAATAAGGATGTCTATGTTAGTACGTATGTAGGTACGAGTGTACATAAAAATAACATAAATTACGAATTTATTTCATTTACTGCTTTGCGCTATTCACAAATTCACTACAATTGCAATGAGTTTATTAAGTTGCAAAATAAATTGGAGTACTCGTAAAGAGCTTCACAAAGACAATGCGAGACAAGGATAAAGCGACAACCGCGACAAAGACAATGCAAACGGAAGCGGAAGTGTCAAACGGAAACAGTCGCCATGCTTGAAAGAATGCGCACAGAGATGAAGTTGAAGTTGGGAGCTGGGTGCTGGAGTTGGAGTTGGAGTTGAAGTTTGAGGCTGAAGTTGAAGTTGAAGCTGTTGCCGGGCGCGTTACTTAAATTAAGTGAGCGTAATGAATTTTATGTTATTTTATCGCATTTATCAAGTGCTCGCGCACGCTCTCAGTTTATTATTATTACAATATTATTAGTCGTTGTCTTCTTCTTCTTCTTCGTATTATTATTATTATTCAGTCACAGCTTTCATATCAACATGCTCGTCCTCGTTCTCATTCTGAATGTAGTATTTGAATTGTCATTTTAGATTTTCAATGGGTGTAGTTCTTAATGACCTTCGCCCTTTGTGCGACAACAGTGTGCCTACAGCAAGGACATGCGTTCTCGTTTTTATGTGTCGTTTCATCGTAGTCTTATTTATAAATGTACATACAGACAACCATCCATCCATCCATCCATTTATTTATATACTTACGTTGCGTTCATTGCGTTCTATGTTTGTGTTTGTGTTTGCAGTACAAAATTGAATAAAATGAATTTGCTGCTTTTTGAAATTAATTACATTTATTGAAGACGTTTGGCGCCTACAACTGCTCCTTTACTTACAGCTCGACTGCTATATTAACAGCTAATGAGGCGTTAATAATGTTACTTATTATGCTTTGAATTGTACACTTTCTGACTTTTCGACAGTTGCAAGATCAATCAGTTGCCATTCAAGGCACAATTTAAGGCAGGCATCATTTATATACTATGTACTTATGGCAAACCGCTGCTCAAATGAGGCGTAACTGATTCATAATTTAGAGAATGTTTGATAAAAAGTTGTACCAAAAATCCATTAAAAAAAAGTTTACAATGTTCAGCGTTATTAGAACTGCTTTGTAGTTCCTTGGTTAGTTCGCCTTTTCTCGCGTTTATTCATTAGTAACACAGAAAAGTGCACTCAAAGCTGGTTTCATCAATTTCCTTCTTTCTTTGCGTTTTTCGATATGCTTTCCATATTTTGAGCCATGATTATACGTAGGTAGAATTATAAGTTCTTAACTTATTTTGTATGTGCAAACTACATGCTTCGTCGAATCGACGACGACAAATTATAACATTGCACTGTGGATCCGCTTGTATGGAGGCGCGGCCAAAAATACTTCTAAGTGCTGAAATTTTCACCAAGGCTCTTAAAAAATATTTAAAAAATGTGCTAAAATTGATGGACATGTTTTGTCGTTGCACACCGCATCCACCCAACGCCCAAACCCCACCTATAACCAAGCGTTCTTTGGCCGGTTATAAATGGGTCGGACCATAAGAGGAGTGAATTCCACATGTCATTTTCCGGCTGTGATTAAGTCTACGTTTTGTTATTTCTTTATTGTTTGACTCTGCAGCTTCCTCCGAAAGCTCTCCAATTGATACTATCGCATGCACTATTACAGCAGATCCATGAATTAACACCTTATGGACTGTAGCCGGCAAATAGTACCATGAATACTCTTTGATCAGTTCCTTGGCAGTATTGAGGGCATATTTATTAAATTTGTCCACATTCATTTTGTAGCCCGATAATACTTGAAGTAAAGTGGCACAATGATGCATCAGATTTTCATTAACTCCTGTAATTTCTGAAGTCAATCTTGGATTAGCAAAAAAATGTTCTAGCAACATTTCCGTCGTTGGACGAACTTTACCTCCTTTACGATCTTTAATTCCTTTTGAATTTTCTGCTTTCTTTCCAAAACTTTAAGTTTTTGCTCAGGACCTCTAACCTGCCAAATTTTGATGATGAACTTATACGAAAGATATAAAAAGTATTCAAAGAGCCGTATTTTTGCATGAAGTGAAGACCAAATTCGAAATACATTTTTTTACGAAAACAAACACACAGCACAACAAAAAGGCCACACAGAGGCTTCGCTGGGTAAATTTGACCTTGAAAAAATAAGACGACGGGTTAGTATATTAAAGATTATACGCACACCCGCAAATTTCCGCAGCTAACTTCAACACTTTTATCACCTTAAGACTCAGATAAATACAATGGCAAAGAAACCTAAGGGGGAATTTTGGGGGAACACAACTAAAACTTTAAGTAAATATAATAAAGACGAACAAAAAAGAAACAAACAAATAGGTTACCTTAAAATTTAATTTCACAAGAATTACAACACAAATTAGTTTTTATTATTTTCTGGAGATAAAATGAATACCTTTATTTTCAATATCCATTGAAAATAATTTAATTTTGTAGACTTAAGCAATTGCCAGACCGATTTGAAGTGCACTTTTGTTTTGAATTATTCGGCCAGCGTTCAGCTGCGTTTTGAAAATGAACACGTTTTCATGCTTTGAATTCTATTTTTAGAAAGTCCCGTTAGATTTCCAGAAAAATCAGGTTTGCCATTAAGAAGACTGCCCATTTAAGAGACAATTTGTTTACATTTTGTTTTTGAATACTTTGTGATCATATTTTTTATTTTTGGCCTATGGACGGAACCACTGTGCATTGTAACTCAAGCATAACTTAATATAATCGGCATACATCAAAGTGTGATGTGAGATAAAACATGAATATTATGAATAGTAAGGGTCCCAGGTGATTACCCTGTGGTATTCCTGAAAGAACGTCAATTTTATTCGATGTAGTGTTGGCAAACACTACTCGTTGACAATCACTACTCAGTTTCAGCTTTTGTAGAATCGGAAGACACGAAAGTGGGAACCGGTCTTGATTTAGGTTCAGAGGCAGCACGCTTGGAGACCATTTCCTGATATACAACGCATCCTCTATAATTAGCTGTATGTGCCTCTTGACAAAGAGCTCACTTAGCTGATTGTGTGATAGATTTGAGACCATATATAGTAGCATGATTATCACCGCATTTGACACATCTAAACTGTTTTCTGCAGTAACGTTGTGTGTGACCATATTCCTGACATTTATGGCACGGAATCAGATCATCAAATCGGCGTGGGGGCTCAATTTTCAACTTCTGACGGCAATATCCTAGACCTCCTTATTTTAGTGTGTTTGCTCTAGATCCACGTAGAACATGTCAAGCGACGACCCATTGGCACGACTTTTTGGACTTTCATTTAAAAACCACATTTCAAGCCGTTTAACTATTGCTCTGTATTAGAGTCCTTAGCCATAACTCTGACTGCGCCGTTGGTGCCAGTTTTAGTAGAGTAAGTGTCCGCGCTGGTAACCATATCGACAGTTTGCCATAGCCCATTGATATTCGCTACGCCTTAAACAAATATAGGTGGTGGCTTGTGAGCCTTGCTTAACGAGACTTGCACTTCTTTGGGATCCGATGTAGATGCTATAGTGCCTACCGGCTCCTCAATTTCAGAAAGGATAGCTTCATCATTATCAGCATCAAGTGTACCAAATTTATTGCTTGAAAGTAAGCTCTCATATGAACCAAATGTGCTGCTGCCGCTGCTACTTTTGCCGTCTCTGTCTTAAAAACTAAATGATTTCCATCAAAACCGAAAAAACGGAAAATGTTGTCAAAATATAGTTTTTTAAAATCCCTTGTTATTTTGCATTAAAATCTTCATTTGTTATATGTTTTCAACTGAATGTGGAACATAGGCCTTTGTAAGTATATACACATAGATATTTTGTATTGTTGGAGGAACAAATTCAAATTGAAAGCAAGTGAATTGAAGAAATAAATGAACTGAATTGAATTGAATTTAAATTGATCTTTATAAATATTTCATATAAATAAGCTTTGCATTTGAATTCATTGTCAAAGTATAGTTTGCATCAACAAGCCGACAGAACTAGACATACATATATAGAATTTTAACTTTTCGATCCGAAATAATCGAGTCTATTTGCGCACTTTATTTGATATATGGTTTAAACAATAGAAAAGATGTATAAGCTACGGAGAGTTCGCGCCATTGTGGTATATTACTTCGTCCAAATATGCATAAACATTTCCGCTTTGGAAGCCGCTTCCGATGACATACGCCTATCAAAGTACAAATTCGATGAGAAGAAAGCCGTACCCGATACAATTGTCTCGATGCAAGACTTGACCCAGGGGCTAAGCGATGCCGAAGTCGAATTGTCACTGAGCGATCTCAACGTCAGGGATTTGCTTGAAGTCAACAATCTAATTGTTGATACAATAAATGGCTTGGCAGATACTGAGTACACTGCTGTTGAGAGTAAGCTTAAGAAACGACATTCCAGTGACATGAGCAATAAGCCAGATAAGCCAGGCATGGCCAGCGTCTTACAATACCCAATTTCGCCAGTAGAGAACAAACCACGCAGAGCTGATGAAAATATACAGAACAGCAAGATGGCTAATAAACTACCGTTACGTAGGCTTAATCCCAATGATCCTGTGCTTTCGGTACAAATAATTAAGACTCCGAAAACTGCCGAGATAATTCCACAAAAAACAGGTGAAATAGATGATTGTCATCTTCGCATTCGAAAACACATAAAAGCCAAACCGTATTTTCACGATGCACAAACGCAGAATTTCGCTGCAAATGTGCCGAGTGTCGATCAATTTGCGAATTCGTTCGTTAATCCTCCAGCCAGTGTTAGTCATGACAAGAAAAATGCACTTCAAACTCATTTGGACGATGAATATCTGGATAAATATGATGAGTATTTGGAGAAATTTTTATATTAATTATATTTAAAAAAAATTATTTAAGCTTTATATTTACTTTAATGTATATAACTAATTAAAATTATAACTAAGCAACTAAACTATATATGTAAATAAAATTGTTACTAAAGACGTACTTAAAAAATGTAATTTAATAATTACTTATGAGTTTGAATTTAATATAGCATTACGCACCGAATTTAAAGGAAGGCCTGGAGAGACTAAATCTATATTATAAGATAGGTATTTTGACCTTGAAAAAACACTTTCGTTTTGAATTATTCGGCCAGCGTGCAGCTGCGTTTTGAAAATGAACACGTTTTCATGCTTTTAATTCTATTTTTAGAAAGTCCCGTTAGATTTCCAGAAAAATCCGGCTTGCCATTAAAAAGACTGCCCATTTAAGAGACAATTTGTTTACATTTTGTTTTTGAATACTTTGTGATCATATTTTTTATTTTTGGCCTATGGACGGAACCAGTTTTATTAAATAAAAAATAGAAAAGTTAATTTTTCATTATTTGTTTCCTCAAACAATGAAAAATTCCGTTTTCTATTTAATATTTAAATGTATAAAATTCTAAGAAAAGAATCGCACAAAATGAAAATGTTACGCAAAGAACATTCTTCGTCTTTTCGACGGTGCACATGACTAGTACTATTAAGAAAAATATAATTCCGTATGGAACGTTGGCATACATCAATACCTTCTTTATGGTCAGAGCTGTTAAAGTTTTAACACAAAAAATAAACGAAAAACAACAGACTTGTAGATTGTTAGCAGTAGTAGTCGATTCGGCGAAGCATTTATTTCTGTGGCAAGATATTTTGAGAAATGAGTAAGAGAAATTAAATAAAATAGTTTCTGCTAAGTATAGCACAACATATATTTTAATAAACTGTTTGGTAATTTTTGGCTAAATCGCTTTGTTTTGTATTTCTTATATATAATTTATGGTAGTAGCTACATATTACAATTTTGTCATGGTATTTTGAACGCATTTAAGTAGGCACCACATAAAATTCAAACATATGGTGTTCGTAGTACAATAATAAACTTTGCAGAAACAAAAAAAAAATCCATTAAGCAATTTTTAATAGCTCATTTGTCGGAATGAGCTTGTTATAGTCGCTGGCACGTATGATGATGTTATTGTATGAAAAATTGTGTGGATTAAAATATTCCTTGAATTGGTTCAAAAAATTTCAACTTATACCATTCACACATAGTGTGAAATGGTATTATCAGTTTGTCTGAAAGTTTGTAACGCATTAAAGGAGGCATCGTAGACCCCATAAAGTATATATATATATATATATATATATATATATATATATATATATATATATATATATATATATATATATATATATATATATATATATATATATATATATATATATATATATATATATATATATATATATATATATATATTCTTGATCAGCTCAACGAGACGAGTCGATCTAGCCATGTCCGTCTGTCTGTCTGTATGTTGTTGCGCATTTTTTGGAGACCAATTTTAATGCTATCCTGTTGAAATTTTCCACATACACTTCTTTTTATAGCTGTTTAATAAGGTATCGCCCACTTTTTGGGGTAGCCCCCATACAAACCCACCGCCCACTTTTGACTTTTTGTATGAACAACGTTTTTATTGTAGTCAATATCAAATTAATAATTGATATGGAAACATCGAGTGGACGGATGCTTGACATAAACATTAACGGGTTGGACCCGCCCACTGTTTGGTGTAGCCCGCATACAAACATACTGCTCACTTTTGTGTTTTTGTAAGAAAATCTTCTTTATTAAACTCAATATTAGGTTTCAATGCAATATGGTATCTTTTTATAGTCAGCCGCTTAACAAACATAGACTAACGGGCGTTGCCCGCCCACTATATGGGGTACCTCCCATACAAACCTATGTTCCACTTTTGACTTTTTTTAAGAAAAACTTCTTTATTACAGTCAATATTAGGTTTAAATGCGATATGGTGCCTTTATACCGACAGCCGCTTAACAAACATAGACTAACGGGCGTTTCCCGCCCACTTTTTGGGGTAGCCCCCATACAAACCTACTGCCCATTTTTGTGTTTTTTTATGAAAAAATCTTTGTTTAAATTAATATTAGCTATTATACATATACAAATGGGCGTGTCCCGCCCACTTTTGAGGTACTCGCATATAAACTCACTCACTTTTATGCATTTGTATGGAAAAAGTCAATTTCAACTTGAAATTCGATATGGCGGCATCTTCATCACATCTACTACATCGTGTCATACACAACTACTAGTGGGCGTGTACCACACAATTTTGGGGTAGCCCCTATTTAAACCCTTTTTATGTTTTACAATACTATTTAAAAATTTCGTGTGAATAGAGCTTCGGTTCCACCGAAGCTAACGTGTTTTCTTGTTTTTATATCATTTCCACATAGTTTGTAGCGCATTCAATGAAGAATCACACAATATATTATGTACAATATATATTCTTGATTAACTCGTCGAGACGATTCAATCTAGTGTCCTACTGTCTCTCTGGGTGTTGTTGATAATTGACTGTTAAACGCCAAATTTAGAATATAGCCCGCCTACATATCTTTTAAATTGAGATGCTTCGGCTGGCTATAATGTGTCATGAAGTTTAACAAACTCAACTACAATATACTTGCTTGTTTTTTTTTTTTTTTTTTTTTTTTTGTAAATGTATACGGATTTAATTATCTACCCTCGCACTTCAACTTAATTCATTTCTTTCAATGTTCGCCTTTCGTTCGTTCGTTCGGACGTACTTTATTTTCTTGACTTATTATTTTTATTTCTTTTTTTTTTTCAACTGCCCTTATAAAAGTTTCATTAAGTAGCAAAAGTTTTATTTGTTGCAATTCTTTTCAGTTCGTCCTTTAAGCATCATCGTAGTCCTTTTTCTTATTTTGCAGCTCTCTTTTTGATAATATTGGTAATATTTCTTATTTGATTTGTTGCGGTTATTAAAGTTTCGCGGCTATTTCCTTTTTCTTACATTATTGTATGTACTTCATCTTCGTATTTATCGTCATTCTTGAGCTGCTTCGCCTTTGTCCTGGATGCTGCACTGCACTGCACTGCACTGCACTGCACTGCACTGCGCTATGCTTATGCAATTAGCCAAAAAACACTGACTCAAAGGATATTTGTGCGACAAGGATTGAGTTAGTCAACTTTATTGGATTTTTCATGGCGTCGTTGTTGTTGTTGGTGCTGTGGTTGTTGTTGTCGTTGCCGTTGTTGTTGCCTGTAATTTATAAGCCTGCATATTAAATAACTTTTTAAGTTAGCTTCAAGATGCCACAAGCACGCACACACACACACACACACATATATACATACATACATACAGTGAAATATAAATAGTAAAGTAAAGAAGCGTTGTGTCTATATGAAAGAAAGCTCCTACGACAAGTCCTTTCCTTTTGGTGTTGCTACGAAGTTTATAATCGTTTATGACGCTGCCAACTAATTGCAATGTAAATAAATTACAGCTAACACCAACTTGAAGATACACACACCCACACACACACTCGTATGCACATTCACTAAAACAAGGACAAACAAAGCGCGCAAGTAATACAGCAAGAGATAAAGTGAGCGCGAGGCAGTGCATGGGAATAGAGTTGAACAAGCTAAGGCGCAAATTTCCATTCAATCCTGTAAAGCTCTCTTACATTACTAACACAGAGCCTATCTATCCATCTATCTCAATATTTCATTCAAAATGCATGCCTCATGCATTCATATGCAACTCGACTTAACTAACTATTAAACACTCACACCCACGTAAACACACAAAACACACGTACACACACATGTGCATGTTGCTTTTTAGTAGTCAACACAGGAGCGGATCAAGCAATTAATAAAGTGGGCATGGATTATGCACACTATTAGCTTAAATTGCATGTAACGATTTGGATTGCGCCATATCGTCACGCATTATCCATATTGTGATAAAATATGATCTCTTCATGTATTAGTAAGAGAGTATCTATATAGTGTGAGAATGTATTTATGTTACCAGAACGTTTGTCCGCAAAACGGAATGTGTTTAGCATGATACGCAATTTAGATGTAGCGAAAGATATACCTTCCGGGTCCTTCCCGGGAACAATGACAGCAGTGGTACCCTTTTTGGTCAGTTTATCGGGTTCATAGTTGCCCTCAACATTCCCAGGCATCCAGATGAGCTAGATACCGAACTACGTTGCCAGCTTGCCAAAAGGAGTCTAAAAGATGCTCTTATTCCCTGGTCCAGAAAGAAGTTACTTCCTAAGACTAGCTCATCGAGGTTTAAGCCATCAAATTGATGGCATTTACTTTATAATGTGGAAAGTTGTGCAATTGTAAACAAGTATGTATTAAAAATTATTATTTCTCAACAAAATTAGAAGAGATAAGAACTAGAAATGCTGTCGAAAAACTGCTTCAACGCAAGAGAGTTTTTGTCCCAGTTGTTTTAGAGATGGAGATGTTAAACCAATCCGTGGCTTGCATGATTTTGGCCAGACATTTCGTTTTAGGCTTGAATAAGCTGAACATTTCTGTAAGAAAGAGGCAAAAAATGTTATGCTCCTTCTGCTAGGGGCTGGGCACAAACAGAGCAAATAGAAGATCAATTCATCTACGTCTTCGTTCGAGTAGCTCATGTAAAATTCAATATACCAGCTTGTAAGCCCAAAATCCAAACTCCAGTGACCATTCGAACAATTTCCGAGCGGAGTATCACGTTTAAACGGCATTATTTCTCTGAACCTTTTTTTATGCCGTAAAGATTATGTGACCCGTGTGGCATTTTGAGTTCGCTTCGCATTCAAAATTTTCTCAGATAAGAAGCTTACACTTGACCATTTGGCATGCCAACACTATCCCGAGCAGGAAGTTTCAGTGCATAGTATCTTACCCCTTAAATATACAGGTCTCCTCACATGTTTAGTTCCTGTAGAGCTTAATATACCCCATAGCCTATTAGGTTCTTAAATTTTAAGCTGTCCGTGAGCTTATCCCTTAAACTGAAGAGAATATAGAACCTTTTTTTTTATTTTTTATTTTCGGTAGTAGTTATTTAGTGCGAATAAGAGAATCCATTCGTAAGTATTTAGTTCGTGGAACATCTCACTTAATCGCAGAGTCACAGTAGTAGCTAATTGTTATCCTATCAAGTTTAACGCAAGAAAATGACGAATGGTTTCTAAATGAAGTTTCAGATGAAAAGTCCTGTCGTTCGTTTTACTTTGTTTGAGTATTTGGTCGAGTAAGGTGTTTTATTTAGGGTCGGCCAGAATACTATGAGAGTGTGTAGAGCTAGTACGCAACATTTGAAGCCATATCTCCATTTTAGGTCTAACTACACACATAGTAAGCGACAGTAGTTTGTTCATTCAAATTAGCTTTGTTGCAAGTACAGCAAACGTATAGATTGGAAACAGCTCAAAATAATTACGGAAATTAGTGCATGTCTACTTAGTCAGGCATTAATCCGCTCATGTCTGGTATATACTCTACTCTTGTTGCAACTGAAGTACAATGTGCGAGTATAGTTGGCAGGTTGGCTGGCTGTGCGCCCATTTTTAACATCAACGCTGTTGTCGTTGTCATTATGCAATGTTTCTCGAGTTGAATCGCATCTCGGGTACAGGCACTGTTGAAGCTGCAGTCGTCGAAGTTGCTCGAGTTGTCGCAATTAGTACACTCCAAATCCCTCGTAGCTTTGCAACACTTTGGCTTTTAGCAAAAACACACACACACACACACACACACACACACACACATACACAGAACTACATAGCGACAAAGATACACATCCAGACTAAAAGCGGATGTTGAGTGTTGAATCCTTTGCTTCGAGGTCCTACGATGGTTTGTTCATTCATTTATGCTTACTTACTTACTTACTTAGTTATTATTGTTGGTGCTGCTAGTCGAGTTGAAGTTTGGCAGTCTGTCTATCTGTCTGTTTGGCTTTGTTTGCGATATGCTTTTGTGTTATCCAAATGTGCCGGAAAGTGTTAGTGTTACCACCACCAGCACCAGCAGCACCAGCAGCACCAGCAGCACCAGCAGCACCAGCAGCACCAGCAGCACCAGCATGATATTGAGGAGTCCAAAGACTGGCCTATGAACCACATTGAGCCAAATCGAATGTAGTAAAGTAAAGGTAGTCGAGAGTTTAGTTGTGGCAAGACTGCTGCCTGCTAGCTAGTATGCCTATCAACTACATCCGGCCAGCCATCCGTTTCTCAACAGCTTTCGGCTTTTATGACTTTTAAATAGTTTCAAATTTGCACACAGACGGACACATAGATATAAAAGCATTTCGAAAATGGCTGCTAACAAAAGCAATACGAGTAGCAGCAACTGACAAGATTTAAATCGTTTCGCGTTTAGAACGAAAATTTATTATCATCTCTTTTAAGAGATGCTCTTGCCTTTCCATACAAAACATCTAACACTATTTCTAAAACACTTCTAACTATTCTCTATGCAAGTCTATCACTTGGATTCGAAAAGTACTTTTGTGTAGTTTTTGGCGCTTAACAATTTCTAACTTTTCGTGTGAAAATCGGTTTTTTTTTTTACTTTACTTTACTTTACTCGTCTTGATTTGTATCGCAATGTAGCTATGTATAGACGGAAGCTGTGTGAGTTACAAAAATACGGAAAAGAAATGAATGCTTGCCGAATAGTTAAACGGACCAATGGTCTTTCATGAGTTTGAGCTTGGATGATGCTGGAGTTAAACGATGAAACAGTAAAAGTCACCAGGTAGTGAAATCATTTTCAGAAAAATCACCATTTGAAAGCATTTTTTGCTCATCGGCGTTATAAACTGTTCTTCAATACCGTGCGAAATATTGTATTTTTGTTTTAATCAATAACGAATGATTTCTATAATGGTTTAATCCATTCTTTTGTTTGGTTTTTTAGAGGTCAAAGCATATTTATGGAAAAAAAAAGATTCTGTTACTTGATTGGCTAGGCAACAGCACTGATATTAATCGGCCTGAATAACAAGGAGAACACCTTAGAGGAGGACTAGCGGTAAACGAGGACAAGACGAAGTACTGTCTGTGAGTATGGACAATATCAACTTCAATGTTGTAGAAAACTTCGTCTATCTGAGAACAGAAATTAACAGCGACAGCAACGTGAGCCTAGAGATAAGACGAAGAATCACGCTTGCTAATCGCTGCTAGTTTGGGCTCAGCAAGCAAATTAGAAGTATACCCCCTCTCTCGAAGTACGAAGATAAAAATCTATGACACTGGTTCTGTTGTATGGCGTAGAAGCATGGACCCTGACATCAACGGATACTGTGTCTTTAGAAGTGTTCGATGTAGGATTTTTTGTCCCCTTAGAGTTGGCGTCGAGTTTGGAACGCGTATGATGAGGTTGACATAGTCCAGCACATTAAATACCAGCGGCTGCACTGGGTTGCTCACCTCATCCGGATGAACGCCAAAGCTCTAGGACTAAAGGTTTACGACGGAAACCTGCACTTGATTGGTGGACGGCTTCAGAAAGGTTGTCCGAGCTTAAGATGGCAAGATCAGTTCTATGATTATCTGAAGAAACTCCAAGTTGCTAGCAACTACACTACTACACCGAATAGTGCGCTCTCCTACGTGCGGCCTTGACCGATAGACGCTTGTAGAGCCACATAATTAATTAAATCTGTTTGTTTGTCCGGGATAATCTCCGAAACGGCTGAACCGAATTTGATGGAACTTTCAAGAACTTTTCAAATAGTACATACTAAGAATTTTATTTCTTAAAATGGAAAAATAGGTGGTGCCACGGTTTTCATATTAAAAAAAAAAAACAACAACAACATTTTCCATATCTCAGCAACTATTTGATGCATATGATGAAATTTGGTATGGATCCAAAATTAATATTATACAAATTATTTACAAAAATCAACTGTAGAGCATTATGCTGTCACAGAAACTTCCCCAGACATATATTGGCGTAACAAACTATCTGTCGCTGCTCCTCAGTTGACATGGAAGTGCATGTCAAGATTTCTGAAGCTACCGTCTCTCTAATGGGCCAACCATAGATATATGTGCTGTCGGTGCACAGATGTTTTAGCAACATTTTGGCAACAATTTGTGTAGCAGCCAGCAATGCAACAAAACCAATGCCAAACCAAGCCGGCACCAAGCTCAGTATATACCAAACCGAGCCAATGCGAATCAAAGTTACGGCCAAAGTTTCATATGCCCACAGTCCATATGCATATATGCGCAGATATCTATGCATCTATGGATGTTTGAGTGTCGGAGTGTGTGCGAAAATTCAAGTCAACAGACGTTGCACATATGAAAAGTTGAAAATCCACATGAAAAGGCGAGTGAGTGTACGAGTAGCAACCGTAGACGATGCAAGCAAGCAAAGGTGGCTACGAGTGATATTATTCTCGATGTTCAGTGGCTTTAATGGCCGACATCAAGTTGCACTATGGGATAGCATTTTTAAATAAATAAAAGTATACATTTAAAAGAAAATGGTAAATCTATCAATGTACATTTTGCTTTTTAAGTGATTCTTTTCAATTTTGAATTATTGATTTCGTATCTCAGTTGTCCGATCGTAAAATTGAATGATTTCGCTGGCAAATACTTTACATTTATTCTTTAAAGATATTTGTGTTTGTTTGCAAAGCTGCAAGTACGTTTTAGAAAAGTAACTTCTCTACAATATATGATACTGGCTTACAAACCAGTGATTTTCTATTCATTTTGTTTGTGCCTAATTTCGTTTATTGGCCAAAAAAAAAAAAAAAATGAAATATTGAAGATATATCCTTAAAGAGTAGCATTTTTGGTCCCATAGTGCAAAGAAGGAGTGTGTGTTGTCGATTAACGGCAGTTGCGGTGCCGGGCGGTATAAAGCACAACCACAACACACTATGAAAAGTCGCACTCGAGAACGACTTGGTCGGAAATGTGTACAAAGGGTTTAACAAATGTTTGGTAACGAGAAATTCAAAAATTATAATCAACTAGTGTACACGGCGTGCGTTGCTACGGCCCCCTCTTGCTTTTATATTTTGGCGCCACTAGTTTTTCCTATATATCTCATTTTTCACGGTGTACTTGACACCAAATCTCATCTATCTGCGTTATGGCTACTTTTCCAGTGGATGTCAATTGTTGTAAATATCTCCTACGGAACATAAGTTAGTTCTACGTTTGCCTTATGCTTGGGCGGAATGTCTCTGAAGTCTACAGCTATCAACATCGTTCTTTAGGTGAACTCACCGAGACTGACGACGGCATTTTTTTGTACTTTGCGAGTTTATATGCCGTAGGCCACAATCTTTCTATAAACCTGTAATAATCCAGCTCAGTCACAACCGGGCGAATTAACCAAAAAAGCCACTTATACACTTGCATGTCTTCGTTTTCTTCAGTTTTCGTCTAAAAAAAAAACCCAAGACTGTGCTGTGCGCATATTTAAAAACAAAAACGAAACACTTGCCAAGATATCAAGTTATAATCAGAACGAATGTAAGTGAACGAGCGAGTACACTTTTGCAGGTCTCTATCGCCTCTTGACCTCTTTCACTATTCCAAAAATATGTATGTAGAATTTGATGGTTGCACATGTATCTGTATACAATTGTATACAGAGATAGAGAATATTTTTTTCTCTATTCAGCAAAGGGAAACTAAATGCGGCGAAAGGCACAAAGAAGAGAGCAGCTAAGGTTAATACACCATGGAGTCGCACATAATATGAGAAAGCAACGGAAGTAACAAGCAATATTGAATGGGTAAGTGAATCCATAGACTGCTTTGTGTGTCTTGCTCATTTGCCTTGTCTTTTCATTAGATTTGGTCGTTTATGTATCAAACGAAGTTCACAATGCTTATGTTTCAACTTTCACCCAACTAAACAAACTATTGTTAGCAACCTCCTAACAAGAAGCTGCTGTAACAGACCGCAGCCGGTGCTTGAAGCTCAAGCCGAAAGGCGACGAAAGTTTGGATAAAGGACATTCAGTTCGCACTGACTCTTTCACTCTCGCTAGAATTCTCTCATTTTGGAGGACTTGGAACAAGGTAGGCTGTTGCTGTTGCTGTTGTTGTGGTTGTTCCTTTATGCTGCATGTTGCATGTTGTTGCTGCCAGTGTGTTGGCGAAATATTTCTGCACCTTTTGCAATGCAATAGCATAAAACTTTTGTACAGCAAATCTTTTTATACTCCTACAATTTTACTTTTATTTTTTACTTCCAAAAAGTGGCAGGAGGCATTCCACACCAATGATGTAGTGTAGTGTATGAGGATGTAGATGTGAATGCGGCATGTGTTTTCATGCAATTTTGTTTTTGCTCTAACTATTTATATGTTGTATCAAGTTTAGTTGCCCTTCGTATTTTTGTTGTTGTTGTTGTTGTTGTGGTTGTTGTTGCTGTTGTATCCGGGTCGCACTTGATTTCCTGTTGCAGGATGTGTTGTGTTATAGGAAATAGTTGTGTTCGGCGCTCAATGACCACAAAGGCAAACACACACACATAAACGCCTATAGCAGACGCGTGGAGCAAAGTGTTGCATGTGCGGTTTATGTTCTAGTTTTATATTTATTTTTTTTTGTATGTTGTACTTGTTGTTGTTGCAATATAATCGTTGTTGTCAGCTGTTGCTGTTGCTTTTGCTTTTCAGCATCATTATAGCGGTGGCATGGCAATGCTACTTGACGCAAGTGGCAGACACACACATACATAAATACACACACACTTGTGGCACCTTTGAATGCCGCTACGCGCATACACTTCATTTATGTTACACGAGATAATGCACGAGTTTTCTATTACACAAAACAAGCGCCCTGCCCTGCCCTGCCCTGCCCTGCACCGCCCACTACATCACACAGATACTTAAACTACTACTACTTCTACTACTACTACTACTACAACGATGAACAACAACAAAGTAAGTAAGTATTTTCACGGCAAACAAACAAATTCACATATATAGACAAGGACCATTTGTACTGACAGTGTTCCTTGTGTTTGTTATGTTTGTTTTTCTTCTTGCCGTTGAGTTGCTTTACTTGTCTCAAGTTCTTACATGAAGTACGCTCTTTAAGTTAATAGTTGACACTAATTAGATATGTTCGCATACAACAGCAACAACAACAATAAAACGACAAGGATGTGCAAAACGATAGAATTACATATGAAACAAATTCTTATACTACGATAAATAGTTGGAAACAAGCGTCAGTTCACCCCGTATGTAATGTAGTTTGAAGAACAAAACCATATACAGAAGCGAAAAGCACACATAATTAATGTTTATCTTTGGAGATATCAAACTAAATATTGAAACCAAATCAATTTCGAGACACTTAACTTTCTCATCGAAATCAAATTTTAATTTATAGCATTGCAGGAATATAAGGTGCAAATTTAATTACTATTTTGATTTGAGAAAAATTAAATGTGGAGTCTATCCATAGATTTTATTCGTATGCATCTCATTTTCTTCGAAAAATGTAATTACATAAAAAAAAATACAAAACTGGAAAAGCATAAACGAATTCTATTTTTGCATATTTTAGAAGTAAAATTATTATCCTCATTTTTGTAATGACCTGGTTACACGGTCTTATAATTACATGTCAGATTGCTATGATAGTCATCTCGACACCTCGTGTGACCATGAAAAAATATATCTCGTCAACAATGTCGCGCGACATTTTTGGAAATAGCTCTGTTACTATTTCGTGTAAGATTTCTGTGTCATTTTGTTAACAGTGTTGTAAAGTGTAGTAGTCGTGCACGTGCACGACTTTGCCGCAATTAAATTAGTGTTTTAAATGCGATTCTGTTGCCACTGATTAACACTGAAAATGTAGTTGTGAAATTACGTGCGCCTCGTTTGACCACAAAGTAATATTTTTATGTGATATTTTGACAGTTACATGAAATACAAGTCAGAACATGACACGAAAATAGTAAAAGAGCGTGTGACCAGGCTATAAATAAAATCAATATTTTTGAAATATGTAGTTCAGCTCATAATTTTCAAACTGTTCCAACAATTTTAGAAAACTGAAAACCAATTTTTTTGTAAATTTCATTATCTTTATTTTGACATAAGTCTCGAAGTGTGGTTGGTCGCTTCTAATTCGTGACATACACTAGCTAAAATAGTATACCTACTTTCTACAAAAACAAAAAAATCCAAATTTCATATTGCAGAAACGTTAAGGCTAATTCTATTCTATATATAAGTAAGTAATTCTATATATAGACTAGTGTTATTAGACAACATCTGCAAATCTTCTCTTTATAGACTAGAGCTATGCATGAATGTGGTCAAAACGGCAAATGACACATTCACACAAAAATGAATTTGAATGAAAGTGCACATTCGTCTAATGAATGTGAATTGAATGAATGAGTTTCCAAAGTTCACATTCATTCTAATTTATTCGTAGCTTGTGAATTTTTGATGTTTGAATGCTTATGAAGTTGAATGTATGAATGAATGAATGAATGAATGAATGAATGAATTAATGCGATAACTTCGAATGTTATGAATGCGCTTGATGTTAGCGTGTCTGTTTCGCTCTCTTTGCTAGTTTCTTGAGGGATGCGGAATTTTAAAAGAGGTAGGCGTGTTGAAATTCGGTTATGCAGAGTATGTTGAATTACATTTAGAATATACTATAAGTAATTGTATATTAATTACTTTCAACTTAAGTAATTAGTAAAAACTATAGCTTTGAAAAGATTTTATCAGAGTTTGAAAAAAACTCGCTCACATTTCACTTCATCTCGGCTCTTGCTCGTGAGCATGAACTTTCAAGTTCGGCAGCAGCTCATAGGCGGATTTATTTGAGTTTTTTGTAGCCAATCCTTTCTAGAGAAAATTAGATCCTAGCGCAACTCTTTAAGCAATTCGTTGCGGTTTCCTCCAGTATGGTTTAAGTCCCAAAGATTCGTCGTAAATATATGCATAGAAATTGACATTAGAAAGCAGAATTCCAACAACATCATGTGTTTTCTTTAAATGCTTTCTTAGTATCCCAGCGTGATAGGCAGATGTGCCACCAAATTAATATCTAGCAACATTTTTTGGAAAGGATTGGCTTAAAATTGGACAAGAAACCATTGGAGAGTGTGGGAGATAGTCAGAATCATTGGGCTCCCGTAACAGGATATGAGCTCCTTACAAAGAATTTGGGAATTGAGGCGGGAACATGGCGGGAATTTTAGGTAGTCATCAGATTCCGATTGCAAGAATTCATTACAACATATATTTCTCACAATGTCCTTTCCAGGATTGATCAATTGACATATACATATGTATTACGCTATTGGTTACTCTCGCTACGACTTACGTCACATGCATATGCGTATGTTGCCCGAAATGGCCGCAATACCGGAAACACATATTGTGCATACTATTAACACCGAATGAAAGACA